>JAWLRI010000494.1:2918874-2984544 GCA_034781795.1 Crypturellus tataupa | reverse complement strand
CCCCCCTTTTCTTGTTTTCTTTGTCAGGTGAGCTGCAGGCAGAGAATACAGTCTCAAACTGTCAAAGGACTCTGTTCCCTGGAGGCTTTTTGTCTCTCAATTCTAGAAATGGGGTGCTTTCTAAACCAGGTTCCTTACCGTAGAGCTTTACGTCCTGTGCCTCAGGTGGCTCCTTTGAGCAAGGACGGGAGAGCAGCGGCCTGGGCCTTACAGTGCCCTCGGGCCTCTCTGCCGTGCCGGTGTCCAAGCGGCTCTGCTTGCAGTTGCCATGAAGTAGATTAGCAAAATATGGAAGCAAGAGCAAGTGCTGATGGGTCTGTTCAGAAGAGGAGATCACCAGGCTGCCAAGCATTGGGTCTTGCCTGTCAGATTTTTTAGAACCTCTTCAAGAACACTTGTGGGTAAACACCCCGAATAGGCTAGACACTGGTGTGTCAGTGTATCTAACGAGCATTGTTCTTGCTCTATTCCCAGTATTAGGTGCCGTGACTTTGCAGTGTTTTGGCACTGAAGTGTGTGGTGTTGGGTACTGCAGCACGTCCTCTCTGAGGTTCGTAGGGAGGGCATTTGAAGACTTGTATTTGAAGCATGCTTGTTGTCAGCAAGGAGTAGCTGGTATGTGCCACATTTTTATGTTGCTTTTTGGTAAGCTCCCTGTTCAATATTCTAACCTTCATTAGTGATTTCAGGCATTAACATAGAGGTTCATTGAGGCCTTAAAATCGCGCTGTAGGGTCACATGTAGCCGAGTCCCCCCCAGCTTAGTGAATTATCATTGTCACTTGAGCTGCCGTAAGTCATCTTGTCTATTCATAGTTGGAGAATTTACTTTCGTTTCAGGCAGCTGGGTGCCTGACTTGTTTAGGTTAGTATATATCTGTGCATATAAATCTGGCCTGTAATCTTTTAATGCAGTGCCTACTACTATGGAGCATTTGTGTTTGTTAAAATGCTGATATAAAAATGCTTGATAAAGATACTGAACTCCACAGTTTTGGACTATTCTTTGTATTGCTGCTTTTTTTTGAGTTCTTGCATAATTCCTGTGGATTATCATTATCTCTCATTATAAGTCTTTTTATAGTAAAACTGTCTAGTATAGAAATTTAGATGCTACTGTCACTCTCCTTCACATAGAGCTGTCTAAAATTGTGCAGTTACATATGCTGTTCCTTTATACTCACTGAAGTTATAATTATTTTTTCTTCTGACAGTCTCCTTTTTTTAAAGCAAAATGTTTCACTCCCAGTAGTGATATTGATAAGAGAAGTAGTAAATGGTTCAATCTACTCTTAGTTCCTCTCAGTTTATCAGGCCAATTTAATATGCTAGTTTTTGAAGATTCCAAAATCCTGAATTATCTGCATATCGTTATTCTGTGACACTCATCACACATCCACAGAAGGCTTGATTATGATTTCAAATAGATCATCTGAAATATCCTCAAACCAAAAAGGCTAAATTTGTAAATTTTGTTTTGTTGTCTTTTTCCTTCTTCAGTGTTAACCATATTAATTTGAACATTTTCTCAGTTTCAATCCCCAGGATAAAATAAATAAAATACATCTGTAATATAAATGCACGTATGTTGTAGTTACAGTAGAGTTTCTTCAGAGACACTGAAATGATTCCCTTGACGTAAATATGTTCCACATCGGATCAGTGCACCCTCCCATGTGGTAACCTATCATCTCAAGCACTAATGATCCCTTTACCCTTGTTGACGTTAGCAGGCTTTTTCTCTGGGGCATTTTCTTTTCTTTCTTTTGTCAGCTGGGCTAAAGAGAAGACAACTGTGCAGTCTTGATCTTTCTGCAGATGCTGAGGATTTTACTGCAAAGTTCAGTAATGCTGTATTTGTTTTCAGAGTGATCAGAAACACAGGAACAAGCTTAGTTTACATTAGATTCTCTAGCAGATAAATACTAGGATCTGAAAATATGAAACAAGAGGGTGAAACCTGACACTCTTTTATATGTTTGTGTATATACATATATGTATATGTGTTTGTGTGTGTGTTTAAAAAAAAAAAAGCCCTATGTACTTCTAAGCATGAAAACACAGAAAACAAAAAGTCAGAGACAATTATAAGATTATTGTATTTTCTTGATATTACTGAGTCATATACAGTTTCCTTCTCCAGAAGCTGAGAACCTGCTGAAATTTCCTGCCCCTTCAGGCTTTAAACCTTAGAATCTCTGCTCCATGCCAAGGATGGGAAGAACAAGCTAAAGCCAAGAGGCCTAGCAGAGAGTAATCATAATACATGCTTTTAAAATTAATGACTCTCTAGCAATGAGCGGGATCTAATGTGGCTTTCACAGTTTGGAGCTGTGCAGGAACTGCTGGGAGAGTAGCACTGCTTCTCTTTTCCTGATCCCTTCAAGCTTGGAGTATTATGCATAAGTGAAATGTGAAAACATTTAATAAATAAAACAATGCTACCTTCTCATGTGTGCTGTAGCAGCTCAAGTGATTTCAACTGAATTGCTTAATGTATATATCTCAGTAGTATTTGAGATAATAGCTATGTAATTTTTCTTTCTTATCAAACATGCCTGCTGAACATCTTAAACTTCAACCTACGTGCAGTATATTTGAAACACATTCAAAAGTAGACAAGTGGTCCCTATTCAGTAATGAGAGAATGGCACAGCACTGTTCAGAAACTGGTGTTTCTGAAATACAGAAATGCCAGTAAGCTTAAGGATACCTTATGATTGCATGGCTATTGAGTGAGAGAGATCTTTCACCAAACGTGTTTGCAGGACCTGTAATCAAATTTAAAGAAAGTGGCCTATAACAGTGACAGCAGTGAACGCCAAACTAAACTGAGTATCAAGCAAGAGGAGTGGTGGATATAGCCCAGAAAACATGCACAGAAAACTGCTGATGAGCATTATGAGCATGAAAAGAATTTAAGAAGAATTTATGATCTTTAGCCCATTGTCTAGTGGCGGTGTTCCTGTAATAAACCGTGATGATTGCACCTTGTTGACTGATAGAATAGACAAGCTAATCTCCTTAACAATCTCTTCATTCAACAGTCATCTTGAATAAGGTCTTAAGTCATTGACTGTCATAAAACCCAATCATGGCCTCTCCTCGTGAAAAATATTCAATAGTGAAAACAGTGTTCTGGTGGCCAGACACCAGGTTCCAACATGATTTTTGTTCAGGTGTATTAAACTTGAGAAAGATTTTACAGATTTTTATGAAACTATTTTTGCTAATGCAGGGGAGAAATCATCTCACAAATTCAGAGGTACATGCATCATTCAATTACTTAAAACACAGTGGGAAAGATAAGTCTGTGATAACTATAAAGTAATTTCCTTGTTCTTTGTTTTGCAGAAATGCCTTCCTTAGATTAGTTTAAATTATCACAACAAATGCACAGCTGAGATTTTTTTTTTTTTTTTTTTTTGCCAGTGGATGTAGAATATGCAGAGCTACTGTCAGTATATGTTTTGCTAGCAGCAACTCCAGAAATGAGCAAAATCTCCCCTGTGCATTTCTTTTCCCAGAAGGGCTTGTGGTACATTCGGAAGACAATCGTTTTGGAAATTGCTGACCAGAGCAGGTGGTTGTCCTGCAGTATTATTCCACATGTTTCATCAATTCCATTAGCTCTAAAGTCACAGAAAACTGAGCTTCCAAACTTTCTCCAGTAAAGACAGATTTACTATGTTCTAGCACCTACTCTGTGTAGTTCCCTGTTTCCTTGTATGCCAGGGAGGGTATATACATTTCCGGACATCTCATATATGGTAACTTTCTTTGCCAGCCATCCGCAATAAAGTCCTGGTTCACAGGGTCACAGAGTCACAGAATGGTTTTTCTTTTTTTTTGGTCATGAGTTTTTATTTCCTGGTGAATGTTACTTTATTGTTTAAAAAGTGGGGAGTCATTTGGGATTCCTTTTCAGGAATTTTAAGAAATTTTTGATCTTACTGCTGATGTCAAAAAAGACAGAATTCATACTTCATTCTGTCAAGGATCAATATTAAATTAATATGTCTAAAACTTTTTGCCTCTGAAGGCAAATCACACATACTTCAGAAGTATCAGTGTCACATGTCTGAAATATCAGTGCCTGGGTTTACCCAGACACTTGGAAAGTCTGTGGAATTGTTCAGGTGCTGTAGATGAGGTGGTGAGTTAAAAGAATGTTTTTAGGTGATGGCTGTAGCATTTCTATTGTGTGCATGATGGTTACCACTTTAGGAAACTCAGTCACTTTCATATAAGTTGTGTTGGAAAGTTCTGAAATTCAGTGAAGGCATAAGATGCTGGACACAGAGTACCTAAAATAAGAATGCAAACTGCAGTTAGAACAGACTGATCAAGTAATCTGACTGACTGTGATTACTGTTTTTTTTTTTTTTAAAGGAATAAATGAAACCTTGTAGATTCAGATTAGGTAAAGATTAATTTGGAATTTCCATCAAGATGTGGGTGTATGATGTTTCTCATGGAAAAAAGTAGCTAAGATTTTTATGATAGTTTAATTACATTCAAAACAAGTTGTATCTTATTAGCTGAAGGAAAAGGAACCTAAAGGAAATTTTGCACAGAATAAATATTAGGTCAATCTGACATCTGCTGTGTGGGAAACTATTCCTTAGGAAAATGTGACTGAACAGTTGCCTGGGATCTCATGAACAATTAATCTTAACAAGTTACATGTTGTCATCATCAACAATAGTGGACAAGCACTAGTATTTAATAGCATAGAATAGCGAATGTATAGGATGAGGGAGAAAATACAGTACTGCTCTTCTAAAAGAGTTCTTGCGATATAACTAACTAAGCATTTGAATTAATATGTTAGAACAGCAGAATCTGAGGTCTTGAAAGCCTGCTTTACATTTAAGTTGTGGCTACTATGGCTTAGCACCTTGAAAAACGTCAAAAATGAAAATAGTTCACCTTTATAAAAGAGATTTTTTTAAATAGAAATATAAGCACTAAATCAAAATTTGAATTTTTCCTATTTGTGTAATCTATTATACAATTGTGTGATCTATTTTCCCCAAACCCGTAAATACTGTCTTCATGTATATGGTACCAAAAGCCAAGCTTACTGTGGAGTTTTTCCTCATTTTCTGCTTCTTCCTATCCTGCATTTTTCAGTTATGTTTGGTGCCATTCCTGACTGGACATAGTCTTTAATTACCCTACCAAATACTATGTGTACATGCAGTGTGCTGTACAGATGTTAGTCATAATTGTACATGTGGTAAAGATGAGATACATGTCTGTTAAGCTGTAACCTTGTTCTTAACACCAAATCTTCTCATTGAACTCTTCTCTTTGTTTTGTAAACTCCATCTGATGGCACTGATACCTGAGAGAGCTTTTTAGATAGGAATATTTGCAAAGATGTGCAGGTAGAGAGTCACTTGTTTCTGTGAGTGTTGGATAGTTGCATGGTTTTGAAAGCTGTGAAAGTGGTTTATTTTTTGTAAATTCAGTGAACTGAGGGAGCTTTTTTTGGTCTAGGTGAACATCAGTGCTGGCACAGGATTTGGGTCTGCTTACTCAGGTTAAAGAGGAGGGAGGAGAAGCTCAACTTCTCATTTCAGAGGCCATTAGCCATCACCACCGTGTCATGAAACTGCTGCCTGAGTATATTTGAGATCAGTTTTGTTCCCCTCCCGGTTTCCTGTTTCTCCAGTTGTATTTACACCCCAACTAAGAAGACGTTGGGATGCTGCAGCTCACAACACCAAGCAAACCCGAACGCTCTGCTCAGGGCCTTGACGTGCGCCCCGCGTGTCCATCCGTCCGTCTGGCCTCCTGCTCCTCTCCGAGCAGCGCCCATCACCAGCTGCTGTGTGACTCAGGGTGAAACACTGTAGGAAACCCGGCTTGCAACATACGGGGCTGCCCCCAGTGAGCAGTGTGGCCGAGATAGTGAAGAAGGAGCCTGTTGAGAGCCGTCCTTGTTTTCGGGGAGTTACTGTTTACACACGCGCATTGAGCTGTAATAGGAATGATTAGTGGGGCCAATTGCTGAAATAACAAAACAAATCTATGTATATGTGTGCATGCACACCTGTATTTCTTCTCAAAAGGTCATCAGATTATTTTTAAACTGTTAAAATTTTGGAAAAGAATACAAGAGTTAAATAAATTAGATTTCTTACACAACTCAGTGTTAATAAGGGTGTCAGGTACCACAAAAAAAGTAACCCAGTCCCCTTTAATTCTGTGAACTGCGATACTACGGAAGGAGTATGAGGCAGAGGTGGACATTTATTTGTGCATCAAGATTGTTTGAATTTGATACCTAAGAAAATGTGAGGTCTAGCTGAAAAATTTTTTAGTGACTGGAGCATTCTTATATGGGTTCTTGCACAAATGTGTATTTTCTTTCAGTTTTGTTTTTCTTTTTCCCCTCAGTATCAACATTTCTAAGATCTCTTTCCTTTGGCCATTTTTCACTTTTTTTTTTTTGGTAATATATGAGTATTTCTTTTCTATTCAAAAATATAACTTTTCTGTAAGATTTAACTCCAGAGCAAGGTGCTTTTTAGTGCTTAATGTCTGAGTGTATTTTATTGGGGAATCTCTTACTTTGAAAGCTTCAGCTCTTGTAGGTTTAGAACTTGATTTACAACAAGAAATCATGCATTTGTACTTCTTAAGCAGAAGTTCTGGCATTTAAATAGAAGAGGAATGCAAAAATAGGATGTTTATCTTCAGGCTTCTTGCTTTGTTACCTTCATATATTAACCAGTTCCACGTTTTGACAGAAACCTGCTCAGCAAAATAATTTGTTGTTTCAATGGCTTCTGTTGTAGTCAGCTCACAGAAATTAACCGTAAAAAATGCTGCACTTTATGATATATGATATATAGTTATGGTATGGTGGAGATACAAATACAGCAAGCCGGTATCAGCCCTTTCTGTACACATGTCCTGTCCGTACATGTTCTTGAGCCTTAAATTCTGCAGTTCCAGGAAGGCAAGTCAAGACATTCCTCGTTCATGGGGTCACACATCTTCCTTTATTCCTGCTTAAAAAAAAAACAAAAAAAAAAAAAACAAAACTCTCTCAGGCATTTAGGGTTTTTGTTCTAATGTAGTAAATGATTAGCCACTTCACTGGACAAACTTCTAAAAGTATTAACAGAGTACTTTGTGCTTTTCCTGCTCCCAAAAGTTCTGCTTTTCTCACCATCAAGTCACACTTTGAAATGAAAGCTTCATCTCTGGCATTCAAATACTTTTTATTTTATTTGTTTTCAGAAGTACCACGTAATATTTTAGTCTGTGCTCTCTTATGCTACTTGTATTTATTATTGCATACTTAAACTACTGCATGAAATAAATGCATAAAAATATGTTTGCCTTTAGAAGAACAGAACATACTAGGATATATATATACCCCTATAATTTGTGTTTTCACTGTGCTATACCAGTGACATCAGTGATGTTCTTAGAGTCTAAGGGGCACAAGGGTTTTTTTCCACATTCAAAGAAGCAAACAAGAATAGCTTCTTTGATCTTTAGAACAGAAAGTCAAAGTCCACTGACTTGCTTGTATGTGTAGGAAGTTGGTGGCATATCTTTGGCAGGGCCTTTTCTTCTCAAACAGAGAAATTCTAGTATTTTACTTAACAAACTCTTACATAAATACATGAGTGTCAATTGGGGACTGTTAGTGTAGTCACTGTGAACTGACTTTGGAAATGTAGGAAATACTGTGTTGTTCTTAATACAGAAAAAAATTCTTGAATATTTCATCCTAATATTGAACTGCCTCTAGTTTTAGTAGGTGGGTATTTCTATTACTTTATTTAACTGTATTAGAAAAATTTAGTATAACAGCACACGAGTTGTTTGAAGTACAGTATCTTGTTCTTCATTCAATCTAGAAGATTCCCAGAGTGCCTAATTGTTTGTTTTGTTTCCTCTTAGATGAATCGACTCCTAAAGAAGTCAGCAGGGTAAGTGCTGCTTAGTTTTCTCTCCTCCTCATTAGAAACAAGCATAAGGTCTCGGAGGCTCACTGCCCACTTGAGATGATTTTACGGAGCAGTTAATAAAGAAGGAAGTATTAAGTCTTCATTGCCTGTAAATATTGAAGGCTATTTTTATTAATGAATTAGAGTTCTCAGAGTGATTTTCATGATCCAGTTTTAAAACGGTACCTCACAGAAACCAAGAGAATCATGGGAACTCTGAGTTTAGGCATAACTCGGGCCTGTTTTAATCAATGTTAATACCTTGAGAGATGACAAGCATAACAAGAGGAAACAAGGGGAGAAGTGTGTCCTGTCTAATTACTCCCTTGGAGATACACTATGGTACTGATGAGCTACTTTCTTTAGTGCAAAGTATTTTGCTGCGTACTGCATGAAATCTAATGTAAAATGCTATTGGAAAATATACTCAGCAATAGATTCCTGACTTGAATCTTATATGTGATTGATATCCTCTACAGAATAGGTTTATGATTGAGGACTATCTAGAGGGATCTATTAGAAAGTAGTGTCTGTTGCCCTGTTACTTCAGAATGAGAGGCCGGAATATTAGTTCATGTAAGTTCTATAGGCCACTTGCAGCATTTAGAGGTGGAATCACAGTTTTGTTTTGTTCCCCTTCTTAAACTTTATGCATAAACTGTTGTATGTTTCCTGGGTAAGTACTGCATTGTGAGAATAGGATGAAAATAAAGTTTGTTGAATGTCAGCAAAAGCAGACTAGGTTTCTTGCTCTGAGTGGCGAGTGTTTTGGAAGATACTAAGACATGGAAGGAATGGAAGTAGGCTGGTAATAGGAACCTTGGCTTGACAGAGGGCTGGGATATGAGGGAACTAAGGTTTGCCACGAAAAAAGAGACTGAATGATGCCTAGGAGTAGGTAATGCAAGCAGATACTCTCCATGTATGTGGTGTGCTATGGTTGTTAAAGGGATTTGAAATTTTAGATGATGTTTTTTCCTTTCTAATGCATTTTTGGTCACCCTTACCAGTTCCTTAATATTTAGCAGTTATGACAGGTGAGTAATCAAAATTTATTATAAATAACATATTCATATTATTCATAACAGTGTACTCTTGGTTCAAAATAAGTATCTACCAAAAATAACCTCAGAAGCACTAATTATGCCTGTGGAAGAAAATTCCTTTTAATATTTAGATATATCTGGTAAAAATATCTATATTTCTATGTAAAACTCTAAAATAGAGTTGTGAAACATACTAAGAAGTCTGAGCTGCTGATGCAAAGAAAGGGAAAAAAAAGGCATATTCTGGAACTCTGAATCTCTCAGACTGTAGTTACCCCCTCTGTCTTTCAGGCACAGTGGTCCCAGCTACCTCCAGCCTTTCAAAATCATAAATATAGCTTACACTTTTCCCGAAGATTAGCTGTCACTTCACATCTTGAGATACTGGGATGCAAAACTGTCTTATATCCAAATGAATGTCATATAGAAAAGTGAAGTGACATTTTAAATGAAATAAATATGTTCTCAAATAAACTCTTTCTCCTTTTTGTTTTAAAGCTATCAATCTTTGTATACTTTGTGTGTATGTCTTGTTACAGTACTGTTTTTTCCTAAATGAGGACACTCAGTAATGCAGGATATTACAAAATGATGTATGTTCATTAGTTGATAGTATTTAGGGGGGAGGGGTTACAATATTGTAATAGAATAATACAATATATAATAACCTAGACTGTTGTAGTACACTTTTTTTCAGCAACAAGGTCAACCAAATGCAAAATTAATTGAAATCTGGATGTAAATTAGGATTTAAATTTGGAAGGTTTCTCTACTTGAAGAGTGTTTTTCAGACAGAAGTCACGTTCATGCTTACTTAAAAAATGTTAAAGTAATTAAGTGCTACCCTTTAAAAGTTACTATGTTTTTAATTCCTGATAATATCTCCAAAAAATCGCTTCATAAACAGACCTGTATCGACAATCAAAAAAAAAAAAAAGATTAGTGAAAGCAAATTTTATTGCTGAATTAAGTCAAGAATTAGCTTTAAAAGCTGTATTAATTAAGTTCTGAAGCAGAAATTTGCTTAGCACATAAGTATGTGTTTTTATAACTGGATCTTTTTTCTTCCATCTTTCAATATCGAGCAAAGTAAAAACCTGCATTAAAATGAAGCATTCATGATCATATGCTCTGACATCACTTGCTTCAATACTCTTGTTCTGTTGTGCTGAAAGATACTTAATTGGAAGGGATATTTATCATTTAAAACCACAAGCACTGCCTCCCTCAATCCTCCTTATTTTTGTTTTGTTTGTTTTCACACATACTGCATATCATTCTAGTATTGTTCTACATGCTTTGAAGGTTGAACTTCTGTCATTAGCTTGCCGTTTTTCTCTTTTTATCGGCTAAATGCAATGTGATGAATGGTATCTAGCACATTGATTTAAAATCTCTTACTTCTTGAATTATTGCATTAAATTTTAAGTGTTGTCAAGGGATTTTATTGCTGCTCACATGTCAAAAATTGAGAAACTTCTGATGAATGGTGTAATACCTGAATTACAATCTTTGGCTACTTTTCAGAAGCTTAGTAGCAAAGTGAAAAGTGAGAATAAAATGAAAATAAAAGTCTTGGACATTACTATTTTCTTTTTTTTTTTTTTTTTTGAAAAAAGTGAAGGAAGTGAAGCCGTCAAATTTCTTTCATTTTATGATTTATAAAATGGATTTTTTAAAATTATTTTTCGTATTTCAATTAAGGTTACTGATAGCAATGCTGTCAATATCTTGGCGTCAGAAGTTAGATGTGAAGATATCCTAGACTGGCTTGATGTAATTACTGAATAAGAAGGGGGGGAAAATGGATTTCCTGATTGCTGTGGGCTGCTTTTAGCACACAAAAAGTTCTGGTTACAAAATGTCTTGTGAGCATCTGTGACCAAAAGAGTAAACCTATGAACTTCTTTCTGTATCCTAGACTATAATATTTATGAAATATGTGTACGTTGTGAGAGACTCTTTTTTATATGATCAAGCAGCATTGGGAGCTTCCTTGGAAATACTGAGTATATTCTGCTTATTTATTTTGCAGATGTGGGTTGGCTGATCCCACCTACCTACAGAAGTGTTTTTAGGGCAGAGGAATTTCAGAAAGAAAACCAAATATTAACCTAATGCAGAAAACTTGACCTTTTATGCTCTATCCTGTTTTAAATCCTAAAGGAAAAAAATAAACTAGAGAAGGGTGGGTTTGAGCACTGAGTGCATTTGGATGCATATATATCTAGAATAGGACATATTTATTTCACAGTATTTATGAAATACTGTGTGTGGAAGATATTCTTTTTTAGTTGGCAAAAATAACCCCATTTCTATATGAACTATAGCCAGGATTTTGTTCCACATGCTGTTAAGTTTCCCATGATCACCATGTGCTCTTTTGTACCTCAGATTTTGAAGTTTAAACAAAAATACTCAATGTTCCTGATATGATCACAGCGAAACTAGCTGTTGTTCATTCCCTGTTGTTAATGACTTTCCATTCCATGTTTGCTTGAACGAAACCTCTAGCAAACCTGCATTTTGGCAAGTACTTTTGCTTTGTAAACTCTAGTAATGCCAACAGCAATTCACTTTGCAAAAGTTTACCGTCTAAACACCAGAAGATTATTACCTAGCAAGTGCCTAGCACATTTACAGTACTTTATTCTTGGAAACAGCAATAATACTTTAATCCTCTCCTTTCCCCTTTTTGGACTTGTAGCGTTTGGCAGCTCCCTTGGCACCAGCTAGCACCCAGCACAGTATGTCACTGACAGTTACAGAATTAGCAAGTATGTTTTCAGTAAATAGTTGCAATAATTGCATGTGTGTTCTCCGTGTGACTGACGATAAAAGGTTTTTTTTTTAATAATAGCATACTAGCAAAGACAGTTCATGCTTTGTACTGTTTATTTAAAATGGGATATAAACATTTTCATACTGTCCCAGGACTAAATATTTTGAATAAATTAATCAGTTAAGAGAATGCAAAAAATGATCAGTCTTTAGAAATGATATAAGTACCACTGCAGTCCTTATCTTCAGAAGATGATGCTTGTGTGATAAGCAGTAGTGATAGGTAAATGGCAAAGTTGAATTTTTATACACCATGTGTTTAGAGAGCTTGTAAATCAAGTATTAGGAGGGAATGCAGTGTCTATAAAAAGCTTTTTTAAAAAAAAAGCAGCACTCTTCAGCCCTGCCAAGTTAAAATGAGGCTGTTAATTGATGTTATCCTTTTTTATTGCATAATTCAGAGAGGTGGCATAATTGAGATATTCATGCAGTTTTATGACCCTTACAGTTAATAACAGCTTATATGATTCCTTCTGTGTAGTCATAATGTTCTGTTCTTTTAAGCCAAGCCTCTGCCTTGTATTATGTATTTTTCCTGTTACTAGTGAAACAATTTATTTCAGTGTTACTGTTTGATAGTTGGGAAGTAATTGATGGAAAGATTAGAATTGAGTGCCTGCAGACAGTGTTTATGTGGTAAGGAGTTTCTGCTCAAAAGGGGTTCTTCCTCTCTCCCAAGGCTTGAAAATCTGCAGCCACGCTGGGGAACATGCAGGTTCAAAATTCATGCACTCTTTCTCCGTGGAGAGAGATCTGTTTTGCATCCTTTGACATAGCAACAAAGCTTGTGCTGCCAAATGTCATTTTATATTTGCCTCTTTTGGTTTTGTCATGAATAGCGGTTGATGTGGGAACAAACAATTCATAAATACCTGTGTATGGTGCTGCAATGCTAAACTTTATTTACTGAGCAAGTTAAAACCCATGTCCTCTCCAGTCAAAACAAGAATAGACGTCAGACAAATGCGTGTAGAAGCAGTTTTCTCTGAGGCTATGTACAAGCATTAAAATTAATCACCTTAGCAAAGTCTGCTCTTTATAGCTTCTTACTTTGCAGTGCCCAAGTTTAAACAAAACTGCTTAAATAAGCCAGCCCTCCTTACTT
The DNA here is from genome assembly GCA_034781795.1 of Crypturellus tataupa. Taxonomy (NCBI): domain Eukaryota; kingdom Metazoa; phylum Chordata; class Aves; order Tinamiformes; family Tinamidae; genus Crypturellus; species Crypturellus tataupa. The sequence continues at coordinate 2,971,576 of JAWLRI010000494.1, read as the reverse complement.
CTTCTGAAATTAGGATCAAGGAGATTTTTCTGAGCTTCCTCTCCAAACTCACTACTCTTTTGAAAACCAGCTCAGTGCTGTACCCTTGCTTACAACATTTCCTTTTATTTTTCAGTCTTGAGGGTTTTATATTCCTCCATTAAGCATTTCCATTCTGAGGAAAAGAAGTAGTTCTACTCTCTTTTCTATAGTTTTCTGTTTTTAAGAGAAGTCCTGACCTATATTTTAATTCTTCACATTTTGTTTGTTTAATTAAATAATTTGGCTCTTCCTGCAAATATTGTTTCCTTGATATCCCGTATCCATCAGAGGTGCAGTAACACCACTAACATAAAACACAATCAATATCATCTTATAAAAATCTTAGTGACTCTTGTGATACCTGCAGTTCTAGGCTTCCCCATTACTAGCTTACATGTCTGAAGTTTCTGACTTGGTGTATGGGAAAGTATAGTGACACATGGAATAGAAGTTCTAAGTAATCTTTTAAACAAAACATCTGTCATGGGGCTGCCTACGCCTGCAAGGAAGTGCTTTTTGGTGACCAAGATGTTCGGTTCTAATTGCTGTTCCCCTTTGGGGGAGGAAGATTGTACTTCGTTTAAAAAATCTATTTATATCATGTGGACAAATAAACAATTTGGGGACAATTAGTTTAACTGATACATTGTGGTTCTTAATAATAAAAAGAGGTACACTGGACTAGAATTAATAATTTTCCCTGAAGAAAGTTGATCTGGAGACAATTGGAAAATCATACAGAGAGTTAAAAAACAGGCTGATGACTGTAGATATGTTGTATTTTTTTCATATTACTACCAGGAAGTAAGAGAAAACTAACGCATTTCTCCAAAAGACTTTGATTAGTTTGTTTTACTTATTTATTCATTTTTGTGATTGCAATGATTACTTTTAAAAAGCACAAAAGTGCTGCTTCTCTCTCTCTTTTAAGCAGATATCAATGGCACTAATAACTTTCATATATGATTGGTATTTTCATACTTCTGTCACTGTATAAACGTATCTAACTTAAAATAGTTTAGATTAAATTGTGTCTTGCAAATGTTCTATTTTCCAGACATTTAAAACTGCAAATGAATTCTCACAATTTTTGCCTGTGTGTGTGCATGCATGCCTAAAAGCTTTATTTTGCTTTGTTTTTTAAAGTTCATTTTTAAATTGGCGTCTCAGTTATCTGGTGACTCTTTATGTGCTGAGACTGTATGTTTATAGGGAAGAAAACGTGTTGTCTGAGAGTTATTTGTGAGATTTTGCTAGTTTGCGGCTTAGCAGCTGTTTTGTTTCTGCACAAAAGAGAATAGCTGACAGTTTTAAAGTGAAGATTAAAGAACTGTGAATACAGGTTCTTGTGACATTTCAGATCTCATGCCTTGGGTTTTTGAAATGAAATCTAGTTACATCTTCAGGACTGTTTCACGTAAAGCAATGTATAGAACTAAAGTGATTCAGGACCTGCAAGTCCTGAAGTTGTTATTGACGTAAATATAGGTGGTTTGATGAAGAATTAGCTTCCTCCCAGGAGTATGTAACCTGTGCAACAAAGACAGGGATTGGATTTTGCACCATGAGAAGCGCTCCTCCTCCTTTTAGGCTTGAAGTTTAACCCTGTAGCTCCTCCTCCATCAGCTGGCACAGAGCTCTGTCTCTTGCTTTTCTCTGAAGTACTTTGAAACCTACCTAAGATGCCTAAATCACAGATGAAAATTAAACATCAAGAGGATTTCCCTGTGTTTTGCAGCTTGCTTGGATCTTTCTCTGCAGGTTTCCCCAGTGAAATTCTGCTGACCAGTTCTGCTGCACATGTTGCAGCGCCTCTCCATGCAAGATGCTGGCTACAGGACTGGGCTGTTGGTTTGTTTGAACAACTCCCAGCCTGCAGATAGTGTCATGGACTATGAAGTCTGTAAAGGGACATGTTTGTGTTGCAGAGCCTGGCATTGCTGATTTGGCAAAAGAGTTCTGTACTAGGGTGGGTACTATATAGTGATTAACTTTTCTTGTTGCTGCTTCGAACACATTTGAGGAAGATATGGGAAAACAGATAAACTTCTGGATTGTAATTGTAATTACTAACTATTGCTTGAATGCAATAAAATATTTGTGATTCTTGAGCTTTAAGTTTAGATCCAAGACACAGTACTATTCTTAAATAACCTGTCACAGTTGGTTGTCCTAAAACTGCTTTTATGAGATCCTGCAAAAACTTCCTTCTTTCATCAATGTTTATAGATTTTCCTTCCAAATTATTAGTTCTCTATTATAGCATTATGATGTATGTAACTACTAAAAGCAGAATATAAATAAGGTAAATACAAAATACTTGCAGACACTGAATTTTAAATGTAAAGCACAAACAATTGAAAGAATGGATTAATTAAAAGGATTTAAGTATTATTGTGGTTTAAACTGCAAACTAAACTGCCATAAATAATCAAGAAACAGTACTTGTATTTAGTGGCAGGTATGCTTTTCTGCTGATTATGTTGAATTTCTTGAGGAGTTACTTTCCTAAAGTAGTTTTCATATCAAATACATATGATTGGGTAGTGTTTACCAATATATGTTCATTGCTTATTTGGCATTTAAATCTGTGTTTTCATACAATATAGTGTGACATTTCAACCAAAAATACTCTGGTTATCCAATCTTAAACACCCAAGAACAGATAAACCTCTTTCAATCTGCTGTAGTAAAAACCAAGGATGTTTGGAACAGGGCAGACTAATTACCTGTTCTTTGCTAGTGGTTGATGTAACTCACATGGTTAGTTAATGTGTTAAGTTGTAGATTGAGAAATATAGAAATCTGCCATCTTACTAATATAATATAATGTAATACAATATAATTTATTGTATGTGTAATACAATATAATTTATTGTATGCATTATACTTCCACTTTTTTGGGTAACATGAATGTATGCAATGTTTTGGCCTGCTTATAAAATATTTGCAAGCATATGTTACAGAGCTGAAGATAAAGGACCCATAGCTTATTGTGTAATTACTATGCACACAGAATTGCTTCTTGGTTGTGGTGAAAGCTATTAGTATGCCACTGCCGTTCTGCCAGTGGGCTCATCTTTGCTGATCCCTTTTGTTAATATATTAGCTTCAGCCTTTGAACTTAAATTCTGAGCATATATCACAAGTGGAGAGAAAGGTGTTCACTTCCAAATCCCAAGAAGGCATTTTGCCCCCCATAATAAATTATTTTTTTCTCAGTTATTGTTGTTTTAGGGTATGTGGCTAGATATCCTTTTCCAGATCTGGGTTCAAAGGCATGTACAGTGTAGACTCTCATTCATTGTTTTCCTGTTATATAGCTTCCCCCCGATGTGGAGTGAGTAAAAAACCATTCATAAAAATGGCATTATGAAGCTATTCATAAAAATTCCCTTTTTCTGAAATGGTACTATTGTTTTCTTCTTTTGAAAATCTGTGCAATCCTAAATATGAGACATGACAGAGGACAGTCAGTTGCAAATGGAAGTTCACCAGACATCATAGTGCTCTAATAATGGTAATGCACTCTGTGTTATAAGCTCAAGACTTAACCATCGTAAATACTTTTATGTAGCGTGACCTGTGTTAACTGTTAAAAAATGAATAATCATGTTAATTTATAGAAATAATTACTAAGTGTTAGGTTTGTTCTCCAAGGAGAACACATTGGATATGCTAGGTCTTGAGAACACTTTGTCTAGTACAGTTCTAAACATCTGTCTGCAATGATTAATGCAGTGTCTTTTGTTAAGATGGGGTTATGCTTATATTATGTGCTCTAGTAACTGTTTTTAGGTCAAGATTAAGATCTGATTAATTTGAAGGATTCACGAAGTGGTATTATTTGGCAAGCATTTGCTTTTTGTGAAATGAAGAAACCAAATGTATCAAATATACGGCCTGTATTCATGGTGTACTGTTACATGCAGAAATGCATGAAAGTTTTAGTGGGAATAATAGGAAAAAAAGGGGGGATATGCTGTGCAAGTTTTGTGTCTAATGTGTCAGTGTTTGTCAAGTGCACATGTATACCCAAAGGCAGAGAAGAACTGCAGAGATGGAAGCAGTTGCAGTACTCACATATAAAAGTAGGAGTGGTGGGGACACTGTGGTACTTACAGCTTGCATGGCATTTTCCACAGTATTGCTTGCACTAGTCTGATCTATATTATATTTGGCTGTAAAGTATGAATTAGCGAGAGAGTAAGATTTACTCTTTCAAGCAACATTAATCCATCTAAATATCACCAGCTTCCTTTTTAGTTTAAGTGACATAATTTACTGCGTCACTGCATTGAGTAAATAATTGATCATGCTATTTTCTTCAATTACCTCATTAGCAGTTTTGGGCAGGGTAATGAGTCTGTGCTTATTGCCAAGTATTACTTTCTGTGAAATTATTGTCAGTGATACCGTCGCACTACGCATGCATGGTTATTGAGAGTTTTATCTGCTGCTCAGGAGCTATTTTCGGGATTGAGGAACTGCATAACTGATGGGGAGCTGGGCACCAGAAAGGAGGATACTATCCTTTCCTATACTATTTCACCATATCCACAATGAGCACCTCATTGCTCCCATCTGTATCCTATTTGGTCTGTAATCTTTCTTGCTCTTGGCTGTTTTTGGTTGAAACAAATGCCTGTTATGCCGCAACACTTGCTATGGTTTTGGCTCATGTGATTTCTATCCTAGAGATTGTTAGTGTAATTTGAAAAATATAGCAGCAATTACCATTCCAAAGATGGGGATGCTTGAGCTACCACCTCAAAGCTCTGGTGCTGCCCACAGTTCCGTCATTCGGGTCTCCAGGTGGGAGATGCTGGCAGAGGTAGCCACCTGTCTCTTCCTCTTGGAGTCGCATCTTAAGAGACAGCAGTGGGGGTTATTTGCCTTCTGCTTGTCACATCTCAGTTGCTTCTTAAGCTATTGTCTGACACATGATCGTGGCCCAGTTCAGGCAATCAGTAGTTGTGCAGTGGTTTGCTCAGGCCGTTTTGAACACGCAACTACACGCTCTGCTCCGTGCCTCTTGCTCGACAGGCAGCTCGGTCAGGACAGCTGAGCTTGACTCAGTTTTGGGGTCTCAGTGTGTTGTTGTTTTTATTTTAAATAAGAATATATGTTAAAAACTGCCAAATACAGCTGAATTATTCTAACATGTTTTTCTCATTTTTGTTTCAATAGTATCAGGACACAAATATGCAAGGCGTAGTGTATGAACTGAATAGCTACATAGAACAGCGCCTGGATACAGGAGGAGATAACCAACTACTTTTGTATGAACTGAGCAGCATCATTAAAATAGGTAAGAAAGAGAATCGTGTGTCTCCGAGCTGTTGCTTAGCATGAGTGCTCAGCACGCTTCCTAGTGGTATAATTAATAAAGACGAGTCTTGAGGGATACCTATATTCTTGTCTCAGAATTAACTGATTCCGGCTTGGCTTTTGTATGTGAATCTCTGAGTGGTTTTAAGCAGGTTTCTGCTCGGGAACTGTATATCCAATTGCAAAATTAGAGCCCCTTGTAAAATGAACCACAAAATAGATTTTACTGGCTGTAATGGTGTAGCAGTCAATACCTCAAAAAAAAAAAAATCCTTCAGTAATATTGCTGCATACTTTTAAACCCTTTTTAACAAAATAGAGATGTTAATGGAAAAGGGCCTTTTGCATGAACTGAAATTAAGTTTAGTAGTCTATTTTTTCTATTTGTAAGCACTGTTTTTAGTAAGGAAATGGTATGCATCATTAAAAGTTAAGAAAATATTCCTAGTAACAAAGTAAGTATAAAAGGTAGAGTTTTCTAAGGAGAGCACATGTACTCAGATTTCAATAGGTAGAATCAGTACCTTTTCTTCAGTATAACTTTCAAACTGCTCTGTAGAAAATTATGCCTATCCTTGCTACATTGTCATTTTTAATGCCAAAATAATTGTCTGGTTTATATATACACAACATTTCAAAAAGACCATGTCTGTTTACTCTTTTCCCCTAAGTGGCTATTTGGATATTAATGTCAGCCCACAGGAAATCAGAGCTGGGTTTTGTTAGTATGCAGCGAGAGGCTAGAAGGGACAAGGGCTACTTATCTTTTACAAGTGACTTTTTATGTATTTATTTATTTGTAAAGCAGATAAGATTTAAGAAATTCTTTTATTATAGTCTTTTACCTCCTGTAGTTCAATGTATATACTATAACTGAAATATTTACAATTTTGAGTGCAAATTACCAGGCCCTGAACTGTGTGAGATAGGTGGCAATAAGCAAGTAACTGGATAAGAGGATATTCTGTTAAACAAATGCAGAAAAACCATTGATTTGATTATCTACAAAAGTAGAGTCACTCTCCTGAAATGTACTGAATAGATTGTTGTGTTTATTCATAAAAATGAGATGTCATATATATATTTACTGCTTATAACATTTATTAACTGTTGAAAAGAAAGATTTACTAATTCTCAAAGTCTCAAGCATATTGTATAAAGCAGAGCAAAAAAAATGGCTTCCTTTCCCTTTCTGATTCTGTGAATTTTCATTTTAGTAATAAGGCACATCGGTTGGCTGTAAACTTCCGAAAGTTAAAGCAATTATTTTTATCCTGTTTCATAAAACAATCTGAATCTGGCAAAAAATGCTGAGAGATGCCATCTTGCAGGTGTGCCAATGTTTTTAATATTGGGAGGAAGCAGAAAATAGAACGAGTTTGTTTTGAAACAAGTTTTTATGGCAATATTTGAAACATTTTATTTTCCCATACTTTTCTATCCAAAGACAAAAATAGCCTGCCTCCTATAAATAGTGCTACTTTTGCTCATGGAAATTATAGTTCTGTTTGCTTGCTTATATTGTAGTTATTTGCTCTTACATTGTTTCTATACTGTCATATGAACTAATTTGAATTTATAGACATTAGACCTATGAATACGACGTATAAGGATGTCATTTTTAATTAGCTTTTAGAATATGTTGCATGGGAATGGGGAAAGTATTATCCTGTGCTTCTAAATTGGTAGGGCCTGGGAAGTTTCAAGGGACACAGCAACAGACTTTCACTTTAGAATTTTAGATGTTTGTCCTAAGTGGAATTGAATCTGTGGTTTCACCTCAGAGAACTTGCGTAAGTTCGATTCTCCCTCTGAGTACAATTATTTCTTTTATTATTGCTTTGGCAGCTACAAAAGCTGATGGATTTGCACTATATTTCCTGGGAGAATGCAATAATGTAAGTATTCTGAATTTAGATGCTTATTTTCTTTACAATTGCAAGTGCATTTTCCCCTTTTATGATGATATTTTAAGTTTATTTTATATCTCATTTAGCAGGAAATACTCCCTAGGTTGTGAATATTAACATTATATTATTTTTATTTCTATGAAGTAGAAGTTTATTGAGCATAGTGTTAATCAGAAACATTTTCTGCAGGTATAGGGCAGTTCTTTCTCCGAGTTTAGCAATTTAACTTTGGATTTGACCCCATTATTAATTGTTTTTAACAAAAGGAGAACTTAATTAAAATATGCTCTCAGCATAAAGAATTCTTTTTATCTGTTTGCCAGCTGCAACTTGATAATGAGATAACAAAAATTTCAGAAATAGATTTTGATTAACATGAATAAATGGTACATTTAAAATCAATGAATCAAAATAATTTAAATTATTTTGTGTCAATTAATTGTCCAGAAAAAAAAAAGAGTAACAATGAGGCCACTACATTATTCCTAGAAGCGTATGTGCTGATTTATTATTTTACACTTAAAATTCATTATTTTTTTGTATCCAGATTAATTTATACAGATAACATAATGCAAAATTTTGTAGCTTTGAATGTCTGCAAAAAACAAACAAACATATTTTCTACTTTTTCAGAATTCCATACAATTAAAGGTCACAATTTGTGACACAATTTTATGTCTTCGTTTTTTTTTTAAGGAACAAATTAAATTCTTTTAACTGCAGATGACTAGAGAGGAAAATATTTTTCTCATTTTTTTTGTTTCCTTACTATACACGGCCAATTATAATAGTTTAGCTTTATATAGTCCATTAGCCAATTTCCTCTTCTCTTTGTGAAATAATTTCATTCAGTAAAAGGGAAGAAATACTATTTGTAAAATAATGGAAAATGAGATGGGTGATGTGTGGAATAGCAGGTGACTTTGACCTGACCTAAGAATACGTATCACTTGTTCAAAATAGATGGTATATAATTCAAAGGAGGTAGAAAAAGATAAAAAATCTTTCACAAAATTAGAAATTGATATAGATTTTGTATTTTTTAAAAAATAATAACTGCATCTTATAAAGAGAAACCTTTTTTTTTATATTCAGGAATAGGCCCTATTCTAAATGAGTTGCATAAGTATGTAAATACTGTGGATATTTTATTCACTGTTGACTACGTAGTAAGTGTGGTTTAAATAACCTTTTGGTTCATCCTCTGTGAATAACAGTTAGCCGTGAGTTTTGGGCGCACTGGGCTGGCCAGCTTCAGTCACAGTAATTGCACACTGGTGAACAACAGCAATAACCTCTTACAGGAAAACTGAGTTTGCAGCTTGAGAATTCGTGCTGTGGTTACTAACTTTCTACATTTTAGATCAATGGGTTTTTTTCCTCTCCTCTCCCCCCGCCCCTTTTTTTTTTAATAGTTTTTTGGGCAGTTAAACCTATTTGCTTCCCAGTATTCATAATTCTTCCACAAGAAAGTTCCACCTACTGCAAACACACATTTGACTTTCTTAACCACTGCTGTGTACTTGCATCTCCCAAAATGGAATGTTCTTCATGTAGTTATTACAGGGACTGATCCCAAGTCCTTTGAAGCTAGTGTGAGATTTTCCATTAAACCCATATTAGTGAGTTTGAGGCCAGACCCATATTTATTTCCATGTGATTAGTTGGTAATGCATTAGTCTACTTTTTGTCAGAACTTGTCACTGAAAATTATTTTGGATATCTTTGAGTCTTAGATATTAAATGTAAATTATGGGTCAGATTACACTAAGTGCGACCCAGCGAATACTAGCAGTGTATTTCTATGAAGCATATCTTTGTTAAGTAGATTGAACAAAAAGATTTTTTATAGCCCCAGCAAACTGGGGCTCATTCTTCAAGTTGATATTATTTTTCTTCAAAAGTGGTAAAAAAAACTTACCAATTAAGGTAGGCAAAACAGTTGCTGAACACCTGTGACTGCATGTTGAAAAATGGCTTTTATTTTTTGATGGTCAATTTTTAGATGTTTAATTTGAGATTTAACCTTCTTATATTCAGCAAACTCTTATTTTTTTATACATATGTCTTAGCATTTTGCTATTTGTTTACTAGCTTTAGAAAGATACATAAATCTGCCTGCATTTGTGCAAACAGGAGCCTCATGGTTTAGAACTGGCCCTAATACAGCAGTTATTTTCACCATTCTTTCAAAGAAAAAAAACTGTGCCTGCCTGAATGCTGCTTTTCCTCTGTGCACATCTCTCTCTGCAAGAAAGTGAAATACAGATAATAAGGAGATAAATAAATACCTTCTCACAAGTGGTTTTTTTTTTTTTTTTTTAACCTGTAGTAGTGAGTGTTGTAACTACATATGGGGACCTAAAGATCAAAATGCAGGTGAGGGCATCAACTGTTCTTTGTTGTAGCTCCCACTATAAATATGTATAGGTACATTTGTGTCTATTTAAAACCACAAAAGAAAATCTTGATATGTGTAAAGGTTTTTTTTTTTTAAATCTGAAATTTCTATAACTGCCTTTGGCCTAGAAAAAATTATGAGTCTCTCATTAGCATAAATTTTATAGAAGTTCTAGGTGTTTACAAAATGAGAAACTGCAAAAAGATTACTGTTTACCATGTGCTATTATTTCTTTATATTGAAGGAAGAAAACTGCTCTATAATAACAATTTTTAAGTGGGTTGCTAAAAGTTCATTGTAAATCTTTCTTCAATTGGACATCACTTCTCTCATATTATTAAAACATTTGCTTTGAAGTATTGAAAATTGGTTTGCATAGTGAGGGGGAAAAAAACTCTAGACTAGCTTGTCCTTTGGCTTTCATAGGAGCGTTGGTTTTTATAGGAGCACCTCAAGTCCTTTCGTCTTTGCCAAGGTGAGGGGTCCAGTTGCAGCTGGTGTAAGTGCACTGCAGGATTCGAAAGGAAAATACAGTCACTTTTGACTTCCATGAGTTTGTTAAAATGTATTTGCCTCATGTGTAAAGTTTCTCCACAGCCTTTTTTGCCTTTTCTCATTGGAAATCCACAAAACTAAAACTTACCTTGTGTTAGAGTAGGATAACAGTGTAAGGAAAAGGAAATTTCTGGCTGATGACTTCAGGGGCTTTGATTAAATGAATTTACTTGAAATGGAAGCTGCCATACCAGTTACAGGTTGGAGAGTTCCTTACACAGCCATTACTCACACTGGTTGCCAGAATGAGTGTGGCTAATTCCCTTTTTTTAGTGACCTTCTGGTGGTTTAGTTTGCTTGGAGGTGCTAGCAGTCCTTAATTAGGGTATTCTGACACCATGCTTCTACTTTTTAAACGATTGTCCACAAGTAGACCAGGACCCTTTGCATGTCTACCTCCTTGCATCCTTATAGAGGAAAGAATTTTACTTCATTTCAGTTTTCTATTTAATTCCTGGTGGGGGCAAAGACAAAATTCAAACTTCTCATGTTGTGAGCTTAATTGAATATCCTCTTTAAAAATGACTTGAAGGTTTTACTGAAATCTCAGTGTTTGGTTGTATGTATATGCAAATCAGATTATCTAAGTGCCATGCTAGCTAGGCATGGATTTAAGCCCATAAAGCTGACATCTTTACAAGGGAGTATTTCTAAAATACTCACCAAAGCCACAGAGTTTTGAGTGTATTATTCTATTAACTGATTCTTCAAATGCTTCTTCTGTGAAGTCCTTATTTGTGTAATTCGCACATGGTTGCATTGTGATTCCTACATAAAGATGTATGAGTTGCAATTTAATAAGCATACACTTAAAGTAGCTTTTACTAGATCTTGTGAGCATTGCTTATTTCCTGAAACTGTAAATTGCATTGACAAACAGATCATCCTTGCTTCAGATGGGGGTTGACAATGGCTTTATTGTAAGAAATAATTGTGTGAGACCACAAATACGTGCACATAGTTTGTGCTTCAGGGTGTGTGTAATTCAGCTGTTTCAGAATTTCTGGTCTCCCAGAAGTTGTTGCAGCTTGATGTGCAGTGCCACCTAGTGACTCCGTGGCGGGACTTGAAACTTTAGGAACCAAGGAGCAGCATCTCGTGATCGATAACTACTGCCTCAGGGTCTCTGGGTCAACCTCAGATACGTAATTGTGAGCATGGAGGCATCAGGTCTGAAAGGCGAGTGAGCCTTTCCAAGGGAGCACTCTTAGAGTTGGAAGCCACTTCAAAAATGTTGGTGTTTGTCCTTGAATTAATTCTTTTTGTGTATAAGGTGAAAGAAATCTGTTGCATGTTACATGCCAGTAAATAAGGGTACTCAGCAGAAAGAGACCATTTTTGATGGGGAGGAGGAAGTATTTAATGTTGTTTTTCATTGCTTTTCATTAAAAAAATCAACAGTGGACAGGTGGCTATCATAATTAGTAAGTGAGGCAAAAAAAATGAAGACTTCAACTTTGAATTGGAAAAGAACAAATTAGAAAGTATTTACTGAAGTAAATAATTATAAACTGATCAAGCACTACCATGTGAAGGTAAGTAGTGACTAATGGATCTGAGCTACCATCTGAAAAAACAGAAGTGGTAGCTGAGGTAGGGGAAAGCTGGATTTTGGGGAATGTAATATTTAACCTGAAGGAAGACAGTAGAAAGGAGAAGGAAATAACTGTGATGTCCCAGTTCAACTTCGAATCAGTATGTTTTCAAAGTGGGAGAAAATAAGTGTCAAGATACATTTTAATGGAATATTGACCCTGATACCATTTGCTATTCAGATGGACTGATGAAATACGGTCAAGCTGAAAATATTACTGCTAGAACTATTTGGAAAATTACTCAGGAGACCTGTTATTTGTGGCTCATTATCAGCTTGGAAAAATGTGTTGGATAAATTCCCAGGTGTGTCAAGATAGGCAAACAGGAGGAGAATTGTGTCTTTTCTATATTTGAGTGGATAGGGCAAGAAGTAGTGGGCTTAGATTCATGGTAGGAGAAGCCTCTGCAGCGGTGGCTGTGCTGCAGCACTGCAGTGTGTTGCTGGGGAGGGCTGCTCCATCCTCGTCACAGGAGATCTTTGAGAACAGTGTGAACAAATCCCTTTCCAGAAGAGCTTAGTTGTTCTTGCCTTAAAATAGAGGAGATGGGAGAGAGCGGGGTTGAGTTAGCCTTCTGTATCAATGAACTTGTATAAGTGTTGAAGTGTTTCTCAGTTTTGCAAGTTATTCGGTAAATTTTCAGGCATGAAATGCGCTTAGAAATTGATGTTAATTTTAGAAAAGTATGTAAACACAGACACACACAAAAACCTGCTAGTTCTTTTACGGCACAGAAGTGAGTATCTTCATTTCACAGTTACCAGGAATTTGTCCCTTTCCCAATTTACTTACAATATCCATTTATAAATGCAAATCTCTGAAGTATATAGTCGTTATCAAGGTTTTTATATTTTTTAAAGTATCTGCCTTTCCCCCTCCCCTTTCTTTAAACTCAGTCACAGTTGGCTGTAGCTCTCCAAGACTGGAAAGCTCTTGCCTGGAGGTACTTTACAAATCACTTTTGGTTTTGTTGGTCATCATTGTTTATTGTGATAAGATTTATTCATGCAAAATGTTTGGCCTTATTTACCTGGTCTTTACTTTGTCTGCAAATAATTGTATTGTTCGCTTTGTGGTATTGGAGTAGACTGCCACATCTTTTATCAAGAGTAAAAATCTACCACTGTTACTGAACAGAAAGAATATGGGGAGCAAATACTATAAAGTACACTTAATATCAACTTGTTTAATTACCATTTCTCTTTATTTTTTTTTCCCCAAGCATCAAGTCACACAGCAAAGCAGTAATATTAAAGCTTCTATTTATTGTCAATTGAATACTAAATCATTTTTCATTAAGTGCTTTCAGGGCCAGTTTTATCTGCAGTGCTCACTGTAAAAGAAACTGCAGCAGGATTCAGTAACACCATTAAAACAGTTTGTTAATGGAATGCTTATCATTATTTTAACCCTCACTCTAATGATTAAACCAGGGGCTTATCTTTCTATAAAAAAAATCTGATAAAAAAGAAAAAGTTGGTATTTGCCTAGTTTTAAGAAGTGTTATTAAACAAGAAGGCCCAACTGCGTAGCTTGTGAAATTGCAAAGAACACACATTTGCAGTTCAAACCTAGACCCAGAAAACCCAGTTGAATTGTTCAACTAAGTCAATGATTCAATCCTGTGGGCTAGGATTTGGTGTTCTGTTGGATTCCCACAGGCTATGTCTCAAGAAACTCTAGAAAAATTGTAGTAATTATAGCTATAGTTGCCCTTCTCATCTGAAAAGCTAAAGACTGGAAGTACTTGAAAACTGCAGGTACTTATTATTGAAAGGGTATCTGTTAGGAGAAGTTGGTGGTACAGGTTAGGAGAAGGGGGTGGCTACTCCATGTCTTTTCTTTTACAGATTTTGATCTGTTGCCTCACTTGAGCATTAGATTTCCACTAGAAAAAAATTCCTCAGCATGGTGTGATGAGTATCAGTAGTTCTGCATTCTCTTAGTTGATACAAATGGAGCTTTTTCAGGCAGACTAAAAGAGGTGTGAGATAAGTTCATATTTCATATTTCCTACCGACTAAGTATAAGGAGCCACAGTACTGTGGCGTACCTGATACATACTAATTTTGCTGTGGATCTGAAAGCTAAGTTTGCCGTGTTTAACTGGTAATTAACTCTCTTGTTAATACTCTTCAATAACAAATTACAGGGTGTGTCATTCTTCATTCCGGGAAATTGGAAGACTTGTTAACACATTAGCCCTTGCAAGACATTAGAGTTTACAGTACGTTGTATATACTTAAAGTACATAGAAAATGATGAATTTCATTTTGTGTGGATTTTTTGTTCCAGGTTGATTTTTTTTTTTTAAGCCCCTCTTGCTTTATGAGATCGTGATAATGGTCATTAGTGGATATTCCAACTAGAATTTAATATTTGGATTATAAATTATTACCATCATAAAAAATAATCTAAGTTGATCACTGTCAATTTGAAGACAGGGAAAAAAAAAGCAAAAAGAAAACTCAAATCCCAAACACAAATGACATCAATTGTATGAATTTTAAGTGAATTATTATCCTTTTTGTCTTAACTCTGTAAGTAAAAATGCATTTATTTCTGCTTAGAAAGATACATTTCCAGCTGAAATGGATGATATCTAATGCTATTCAGTGATTACAGAAATCACAATTAATGACTAAGCTATTTTCATTGGAAAGGCATTTTGCTATACAGCATAACATACAATAATCCAGATGGATAGCTTTGTGTGTGTGTATGTTGAAGGCTTTGTCAAAGTGAATTAAGAACTTAAACTAGGAAGTTTTGCTAATTTCAAGAGTTTGGAGTCCAGTTGGGTTGATCTGTTATATCACAGAAGGCAGCAAAGGAAGGACTTTTGGGGCTGTATATTTTGAACAATGTGTAGGAGGCTTCTGCTGTCAGAGTTCAGTGCTCTGCTAAGCAAGTACATTTTAATGCAGAAGTCCATCACCACATGGAACTTGTTGAGAAGAGGTGGACAATGGTGTTTCTGGATTTGTCCTTCCCTTTTGTGCAAAAAGATTCAGCTTGTATCTGGAAGAAGGAGTAATATATCAAAATATCATTATACTGATTTGTTACCCTTGCTGCAGACACGTTTCAGGGTCTGATAGGCTGCGGGGTATCAGAAACTGAGAGGGTATCAGACTGTTAGAAAGGACTGACTTTTCCTCCCCTTTTTTCCTATTTTTAAACATAGCAATTTTTGAGTTACTCTTAAAAATTATCTCATTCCTTTCTCTGATTGTCAATCACTTGTCAGAGTCATTACCAGAAATACAGACTTCTCTTGTTAGATTTGAATATTTATTTCAAAAACAACTAAGAAAAGTGTAAGCAATACAAGAAGACCCAATCTATCCATTTCTTCATTTACTTCTGAAACAACATATCATATCATTGATATCTGTATGGGAACTTGTGTAATAACCCTTTGAGCGGGTGCAGGATAATTTGAATGTCCATATGTAGATTAAAAGGATACTGGAGTGTTTCGTGGCTAGGAGAGGTTGAAAGATGAGCCCCAATTTTAATTATTATTACAGTACTTTTTAAGTACTTTGTAAAGAAAAAGCAGATGATTCTGATTCTATGATTCTATGAAATTTGCAAGATGAACTACTGCCCTTGGAAACAAGTTTTCTTTGCAATTCTGTGACTATTTAAAAGCAGCTGTCACTTACAGACTGCTTTGTCCTGTGTCACGTGAGGTAAAAAATATTTTAAATAGGATAAAAAATATTTTAAAGAGGATGTCATAGGGACATTTTTTTCTAGCACATGATTGTTCCTTTAAGTATACGATTCACCCTAAAATGAATTTAAGTCTAGAGTTGAAGGGTGTTTAGCCTATAAAAGAGGTTGCAGGTTCAGCTTTTATAGGTGTTTATTTTTCTTTCTGTAATACAATATTTGCAATTCCATGTATTCAGTGGTGATAACTTGTTTAAAATTTTAGTTTTATAAACTGACTATGATATGTTTCTGGACAGGACTTTTGTCACGTGATGTTTTGGTTAGGCAGCAAGTAATACCCTTTTTCTAGTACCACAGATGAATATATTAACTTGGGTTTGAGGCAATGCAGTACAAGATAGTTTTGAAATAACCTGTTCCTTGGGATAAGATAAACGAGAAGTTTAAACATCATCTCTACTTTTTGGAGCATTTTTTACTAAAATGTGTTAGTGAATGTATCCTCAAGGGAATGACACTCATCTTCTGTGACTCTCTATTAGATACATTAAGTGTTTGAGAAAAACATGAACTGACTGTGATATGAGTGACCTCAGCAGAAGAGATCTACTACGTCACTGGTGCATTTAGAGTGGAATTTCATAAGATGTTGACAAGAGTTGAGCAGAGTTTATCCAATTACTTCTCATTGCAATTATTTCCTTTATTCAATAATTTTACTGCATATGTAGCACAGTAACTCTGTAAATGTAAGCAAACTTTCTAATGGCCTTTTCTTTTTTCTTCTCTTTTCCATTTTAACTAGAGTCTGTGTGTGTTCACGCCACCAGGAGCTAAAGAAGGACAACCACGGCTCATTCCTGCAGGGCCCATTGCACTTGGCACTACAGTATCTGCTTATGTAGCCAAATCCAGAAAAACTTTGTTAGTAGAAGATATTCTGGGGGTAAAAAAGAACTTCCTCTTTTTGATGAAACAAATACAACATGCTCTTAGAATATTTTGGTGCTGATATATTTATTGAGCTGGGTGTATCATGATACTGTTTACAACTGCTCTACTGCTGAGGAAATAAGTTAAGAGTTTGGATTAGCTTGACAGAATAATTTTAGAATATCGTTTTCACTTTTTCACTTTTGAACTCTTTTTGGCCTTAAACATTTTTTTCGTTGACAGAGAATGGAACTAAAGGTACGGCAGCTGCTTAGAAAGAAAGACACTATTAGTCAAAACTCCTACCCTCCTGATTTTAAAATATTCTGTGTACTAGTCCCAAACATAAAATTTCTATATAGTCGACCAGAGTCTGACTTAATTTTAACACTTGACTCATGCTGACGAGGATGTCAGTCAAAATTCTAATTATTAGACAAGCGTTTGATCTCTGCTTATACTAATGTACAAATTGAACATTGTCACATGCGATTTAAAAAGTACTTGTTCAAAAAAAGAAAAAAGAAGGCCTTCACTGAGTAAATATGGGCTATAGGCAAGTATAATAAGTGCTTAATTTGAGTCCACTTACAGGGAAAAACCCACAGAACCCTGTTTCTTTGTAGTAACAGTTGGTACTTCCTAAAACCATTCACTATAAAGCTTTTGTATGGTCTTAGTCTTAGGGCTTAAAGTGTTGTTGGTAATTTCCAGAATTTCTTGATAAAGCAACTTTCTTGATAAAATCAGGGAGATTAAGTGAGCAGGAGTTCTGAACTCTTTGGTGGTTCCCAATATCAGTGTTGACTGAACCTGAGACTAATTTCCTTAATTTTCTTAAGTAATTTTTGCATGGGCATATTAAATATCTCTGTCCATGCACAGTGCATGCTTGGGTACAGGGTGCCCAAAAGAAACCTAATGTGTTAGCGTGCTTTTGTTGTAAAATTCAAGCTGTGAGTCTCCACAGAGGCTCTGCTGTCTGGTATGGAGTTCTGTGTATCAGGGAAGTCGCTTCTCCTGTGATTTTTAGGAGTGCCTCAAAAATAAAAGGGAAGCACTTTTACTAACCAGCCCTTTTCTCTACAAGCCAGAATTAAAATGTGAAAGCAGGAGACTCATATTGCAAAGTGCTTACCATTCTTTTTTTTTTTTTTTTTTTTTCCATGAGAGTTTGTGAGAGGCAGTCATGTGTATCCCAGCCATTCCAGTTTAGCAATAAAGGAGCAGATGACTTTTTTTTTTTTTTTTTGAACGGACTGATTCCTGCCCTCTCGGTGTGTTGATCAGCCTTGAGGAAAAGGGGATGCCTCCTTTTCCATAGCACAGCCTTTAGGGATCAGCTGTTAGGAATAAAGTATCGAGGAACCAGCATGCAACAAAGTGAGTCTAGGATGCTTCTGGTAGGCTGGTTACCACACTGCTGCGAACTACATACAGGTTGACTTTGTTCTTAAGTTTCAGTCACAGGGAACCAAAGCTGTAAAGCCTTGGCCATTCCCTAGTTGTATCAGAAGTTAAAAAATTTAAGCCTTCTGTAGTAGCAACTTTTATTAACCTTTATTCCTGTAATCTTTGGGCAGGCTTACTCAGAATGCATAAGCAAGGGAAGGACAGGTTCTTATTCATACATGTTTTTTTGGAAACTCAGTTTTGTCCTCAGTTTTTGGTTAGGATTTTAACTCTGTATTATGCAAAACTTGGTGCCAAGCCTCAGGTTTTGGTATTTATCCTGTTGCAAGGGCTTCCAGCTGCTGGGTAACACTAGAACCTGAGCAGCCTCCCTTATAATTACAGATGCATTTTGCTTTATTTTTGCATCATCCAGTCTGGCATTAACAATGAAGTACTGCTTTTGCTGCCTGTGAGATTAGAAAAAATCTACTTAAACCCCAATTTGGGTGTAGTTCCATAACCAATTCTAACTGCATCTATAAGTTTATTTGTGTATGTAATTTTTTTTTGAACTTCTCAATAAGTGGATTAGGACTTGATGCTGATTTGAGCAGCAAGGAGAGGGAGAAAAGTTTCAATATATCTTCTATTAATCTTATGATATTTACATTTTATCAAACTATGTTTATATTTTCTAGGATGAACGGTTTCCCAAAGGTACTGGACTGGAATCAGGGACTCGTATCCAATCTGTTCTTTGTTTACCAATTGTCACTGCAATTGGTGATCTGATCGGTATCTTGGAGCTTTATCGTCACTGGGGCAAAGAAGCCTTCCATCTTAGTCACCAAGAGGTGAGGCCTAGTCTTCTGTGGTTTATTGTAAAATTTCCCACTTCAGGGAAATGTTCAGCCCTTCAGACCCCCAAGCTTGCTTCTCTTACTCCTCTCCTGAGTTTGTTTTACTTTTTCAGATTTGACTTTATTATTATGGAAAGTTATTTATTGAAGAAATAGTTAATGATTTGTATTTTCAGTAACATTACATACACAATTACATGGCATTTAATTTGTTTTATGGAAAAATAGTCCTGAGGATGTGATTTGTTTATTGTTTATAAGCTCAAGAAGCTGGGCAATGCAGAGCAGGTGAATGAAAATGTGTAAATTACATAAATTTATAATACGCAATTATAAATGTAGAAATAAAAGTGTACATAAATGTTACCTTTGATCTCAATTAAAACTTTCCAGTAAAGCTTTATTTTACAGTAAGGAACCACCTCCTAGATCTTACAGGAGGGGAAAATTATTTTATTTTAAAACAAAACTGAAGGAAAAGAGATTACAGACGTTCACATTCTCATACCCACACACTCACAGGCACCAAGATGTGGTCCTTCCAAGAGTCACACACCGAAGTTCATGCGTCCGGGTAGTTCTTTGCAAAGGATTCTTTGCAATGACGTGGAGAATAAGGGATGCCACCTGTAGAGTCATGTCTCCTACTTTCTTCTTAGGTTGGCAGTCATGCCATTGCTTCGTACTGTTCTTAAAGCCCTCTTCAACTTTTGGTGCCTCCAATCTGGATATTTCCATTCTTACTCATCTTCGTATTTCAATCATAGTTCTCTGCCTTACGTGATTTACTACATAAGGCCTGTGGATTTTTGCTGTCCGTATGTGTCCATCTCAGATTCTTATGTTATTTGTTGTTAGCCATATACAAATAAATAAGAAAACAAAGTAGATGACTCAAAGGATGCGGGTACTTAAAGGTTTCAGAACGTTTATCTTATTTTCAGGTCTAGATGTGGATCTTTGTTATGTACTGTCTTGTAAGATGACTCAAAAATGCATCATTTCTCTCTGTACCTTTATTTTGAAAGGATTTTGAATGCAAGGGCTAGAAGGAACTGAGATGAGTTTTAGCAGGGTGTATTGTCTGCACATGGGGCATATTGTATGCACCATGAAGCATATGTGCTCTTCAGTTTAGCCATAGGAAAGAGTAATTATTTGGGGGTAAAAAACCAGAAACTTTTGTCCAGAGGAGAGATCTTCTAGAGGGAAGAAAAAAAATGCAGAATTTGTCTGTTAACACACTATATTTGTCAATAATCCAAGTGGCCTAATCTGATGCACATGATTGTATGTTGACTGGGCAGTCAGGACATGTGAAGCTTCATCCCCACTATGACACCTGGTTTCTTCTCTCCAGCAAGCAGAAGTCATGGTGCAGGGCTGAGATGAGATACATGGGTGGTGCCCATATGTCACAGGAGAAAGCACAGGGCTTCATACAGAGACAGGCTTCATTAATTCTGCTGCTTACAAACAATTTATTTATTTTAAAATATTTTCTATTTAATAATAACCATTTTTCAATCTGCAATTCATATAGGTCTCAGACATTGTTCCATGCAAAGCATCTATGTATCTTTTATGTTATATATCTTCCTTAACCTAAGTTCATTAATGTTGTATTTTTGTGTGTGTGTGTATAAAAGATTACTGAATAAAAATGTTTAATTAGTAAGTTAAAAATATTTAAAAGTCACTTTGTGAGCATTCTGAAATGTTCTTTTTCAGATTTCAGGAAGTCTTTGGATACCACCAGCAATTTTTACAAAATGTGCACAATATGTTCTGTTGAAAAAATGTGCATTAGGAGGATGCGCAGCTTCAGACCTCTTGCACTTCTGTCCTGTGTGTTCCTATAAAGCTCATGTGTTTCAAGGACAGGAGATTATGCATGGTAGCACATCTTAGTTAACTGCAGTTTACATGACATTTGTTTGAAGTGTTGCCTGGAAACTGGCATACTTAAAACACTAGCCTGTACTGAGTGATGAGGTCTGTTTTTTCAGCAACCAAAATGGCAGTGAAAGGAAGAGTGCCTGTTTAGAGCTGCAAGCAGTTGTGCCTGCAAAGGTGAAGCTCCAGGAAGATGTTAGGGGGTATTTTGCTCTATGACTGATTCCTCTCAACAGCGTATACAATGTGATTTTTAAAGCCCCTTGAATTATGGGAGGGTTGTTTTTAATTGTCATATTCCCGAGCCAATGAAGAATGTTGGTAAGCATTGTTGCACCACAGAAAGTGAGGATTATTCTCCTGTGACTGCGTGTACCTTACTGAAATCGAAATACTCGCAAGTGTACTATAACTTGCACAAAATAAATGTCTTCCCACAAAAAGTTGCCACTTGTCTTTGTCTGAAACAACTCCATAAGTTTATTTAGCAGCTTGACTGAGAGAATCATGATGTAACTGGTGTGAAATTTTCAAGGTTTCATCAGTTTGTTTTTTCTCTTCTGTTTCAGGTTGCAACTGCAAATCTTGCATGGGCTTCAGTAGCAATACATCAAGTACAAGTGAGTGTGGGTTGCCTTTCCTGTTTTATATTGTGTAAAAATGTGCCTTAAATTTAAACTAGTGATCTCTACTAAAAAATTAATTTAAAGCTCTTCCTGTAAGTTGGCAAAAATATGCTAATGTTTCTGGTGTTCATTGAGGGGTTTTCCTCCCCTGCAACTATGAATCAAATGATTTAACAAACAATGGTTTTACTAAACGAAAAAGGAACTTCAATGAAGTAGATAATTGTTAAAATAGAATTATTGCAATTCTATGGCCCGTACTTGCAAGGACACCACTGCTAGGCCCCCTGGTAGCTTCTTCTCTTCCCACAGTTTGAGATTATTAACCTTTGCTGGGTACCGAAGCCTGCTTTACGCCATCCCTGCTATAACGGCTTCTTGGTGCCCTGACTACTTCCTCTGAGGAAGCCGCATGCCTAGCAGCTAGCTGCTCTAGCAAACCCCAGCACGGGGTTCGCATCTCCCCACAGGTTTTCTTATTTTGGATAATAGAAGATAGGAACAGTGAAAACAACACATTCCCTCATTTCAGGGAGAACACAAAAATAGATTCTTAACCTCACATTCCTCTTTTTCTTCCAAGGTGTCTTTTGGGCACCTTGCAGAAGACTGTCACTCCTTCCTCTTCTCTTTTTCTAGACTGAAATCTTTGTCACCCTAGTGCTGTGACCTGTTGACTTTGTTAAGGTTCAACGTTCACCTTGGCACATTTAGAAAGAAATTATCTGGCCTAAACTGCAGTACAGTATCAAAATTGCAGTTGCGTACAGCTGTAACTTCCCCTCACTTTCTGCTAATGACTTTATGTTTAACTGAGAAGTCTTTAACGTGTGAAAAAACAGCACATGGAAAAACATTTGAAGCCTGTCCATTCATCTTTCTCATTTCTTTCCCTTTTGCTCCTCTGGACTCAAATAGAGCATTTTCTCCTCTGAAGCTCTTGTTTGGGAAGGATGTGAGGGGATTTCATCTGCTTTACCTACCAGGTTTTCAGTTATATTTTAGGAAGCAATGTACATGTAGAAATTGTACCTGGTTACTTTATTATATGCACGAAGCAGACTTGCGGATATAGCTTGTCATATTTTGTGGTTATTTATATCAGCATTGCTTGCACAGGTACAAAATATAAATCATACTCGAGTGTGTAAAAGATGCAGTAAAGGCTTGCTTTTTTAACCTTCATGTTTGGTTTAGTAATGCACAGGTGTTCAAATATACTTTTCTTACAAAATACAAAATTAGATGAAGTGAAAATAAAGTTCAGAGTTTTGTTTTATCAAATACTTTGTTTTTAGAGTATAGTATGCCTACATTATTTTTAGTGTTCATATTACAGTTGATTTCTCTGAAAGGTAAGTATACATTATTTGCCTTTATTGGGCAAAGGTTTAGGCAAACTTGTCTGATTTCCTCCTTCATTTGTGCCTACGTGCACCTTTCCAGCCGGAAAAACAGTGGTAAAAGAGTAGGGTAAAGAAGAAAGCAAACAAAATATTTAACATTCTCAGCAGAGTGAGGATTTGGATGAGGAAGTAGAGTTAAGTTGATTTTGTAACCACATGCAGGGGTAGTCTGTGAGAAAGCACATACAAATGTAATGACCAATGTCTTTAAAAGAAAGTTTAGAAAGGTGTTATTCATGTTTGACATTTGTAACTCAGCAGATAGGCAAGATTGAAGCCCAGTGCACAATGCCAGCTTTGTAAGAGATCTTATGTAGTGCATAACTTGCACTACATATGCAAGTGTAACTTGCATATACTTCTAGAGGTTATTTTTAATGTGTGTTAGACAAGTAGACTACGTGACTTTAGTTTCCTTCTTGTTTCAGTGTTTTCTTGGAACAAACACTAACACGATCTGTGCTTCCAGGTATGCAGAGGCCTTGCCAAGCAGACTGAACTGAATGACTTCTTGCTTGATGTATCGAAGTAAGTGTGATTTGAACTGTAATCTCATCAATATTTATTAAGTTTTTCTAACTCAGCTCCTCTAATTCACCTGATTTGCAGTGTAGATCCTACACACACCCCAGTAGGCAGGCAAGCTTAAGCACAGGGCAAGAATGAACGATGTGGATGGCCAGTGGTGCACCTCTGGTAAAGTGTGTTTTTTTTTATTTCAGTGTAGTAAGAAAGTGGAACATCCAGGTACACCTTACAGAATTTATTTGCTGTTGTGTATTTTTTTAATATATTTTTTCTTCTATCAGAGTAAAGATGGTCCTTTATGGAAAAGAAACAAACAGGCTTCCCATCTCCTCTGTTTTTTATCAAGTTTAGAAGACTCACATGCTCACATGGAAATACACACATGCACACACACTCGCATATGTACATATATTTCAAGGATATCATATTGAAGAATCAGTGCTGCCACGCAACTATTTTTCCTCTGCATTTTTCTGGAGGCTCTAATTTCATTTTGTAAGAACTGTCACTCTGTTTGGTATGTTTTCTTCTAATTATTTGTCATGATAAAGGGAATCTTAAATTGAAAACCCAGGAAAAATATGAAAGATTACTTTTAGCCTTGTGAAGTCAACTTAAAATGTCTTAGGTAATCTATTCTTTGTGCCTGCTCTCATTATCTTATATAGTAGAGATGGCCAATAAATTAAAGGACAAAGTTTTAGCTTCAGTAAGTCAGAGAGTCTGATATGCTTGCAAAATTTTATCATCATGAAGGATTGACAACATTGTGGAATAGTGAAGTGAACGTATAGTGTTGCAAATCCTTTCTCTGAGTCTTGATCAATAATTCTCCAGCAGATGAGATTAGTGAACATCCAGGTTTTCCTTGCTGCTGTTCAGGAAGGCAGGTAGCTGAATGACCTCTGCTGAAATGGAAGGAAATAATTTACTCTTTGCGAGGAGCTAAGATTGGCTAAATGCATACACTTTCCCCAGGTTACTCCCAATAAATTACACTTGTTTACTTTATTTATTTCATGTAAGATTGACAGCTTGTCTCCTAAACGGTGCTCTTATCTTTCTCTTGCCAGAGCTACGCGTGAGGGCTGCAGTGTCTTGCACTGTTATATTGCTTTTCAGGGTGCCTTTGTGTTGCGAATTTGGACTGATGTTTTTTACCAGAGAGCTCTGGATTAATCTGGCCAAATTTAGAGACTGGGAATTTACTCTTGTCATATTGTACTGAGACTCTTTGACTCTTGACTCTTAATTATTTTAAGAATTTAAACAAAAATAGCACTAATATTTCAAATATTTAATAAGTACTGATAAGTAAATGCCTCTGATTCAGTATTGTCAACTGCTAGATTTTTTACTTTCAGCAAGAAAGCCTATATTCTGAACCCAAAATTGAGATATTATTTAATAACTCTATGAACAGATGTAGGTTAAGACATGCACTGGCAAGAAAAAATAACAATTTGCTTTTTTTAAAATGATCTATACTTATCTTACATAGAAAGAGGGCTTCGTATTCAGTAAGGCAGTTGTTAGCATGCAATGTGACTGGGGCATTTTGTGTAGCATTTTAGAAAGGGCATAGTATTGAGTGCTCCATGTCTTCATGTCCCCAAAAATGTGAAGCTAATGTATATTTCCTTTTCACTGCACCCAAACAGAAGTGAGCTGTATATATGTTCAGGGTCATGGGACAATGCTTTCTGTCTTCTGGGAACATCGTAATCTGAGGGTTATTAAGGTTTGGCATGTGGAAGATTTACACTTCTCTTACTAATAAGTTTGACCTTTATCTTTCAATGTTCTTCACTGTCCTTGGATAGTTACCATTCCACTATACAACTGAGATACCACTTTCCCCTCCTTTCCCCCCTCTCAGTCACAAGGTCAATCTTTTTCTGCAATTTTAACATCCTACACCTGGGTTAATAGAGAATTCTCATTAAGAACCTTTTAAATACACTAAAGGTTGGATAATATGACATTAATTTAGCTACAATACACAATTCTCAATAGTTTTCAGTACATAGTCCTCAATACATAACCCTAGTGAGATACTTTGAAAGCACATTGATAAAATATGTATTCAATCATTTCTGCAAAGTAAGAAAGAAATTTATTTTCTCTTCTGTATGGCTTTTCTTTTTTTCTACTCCTTTTAAAATTGCTTGTGTGTAGAAGTGCCAAAGCATTTCAGTATCTATCTTAGTGGTTACTAGGTAGGGACCTGTTCAGTCTATGGTAGGTGATACTTGGTAACATTTGTCTTCTACTTTTTTGGAGTTCTGTATTTGTAAAATAATGCCTTAAAGAAAGAGAGGCAGGATCATTTCTGAGTCCTCTTGTGGTATAGTAAGCCAGCTGGCACTTTTCAAGTTACAGAGCCTTGTTCTCCCCAGTGTCAGCACCACTGTTAAGTGGTTGTGAAACAGGTCTAGGAAAGCCGCTTGAAGCATTTGATTAAATATCATTATATAATGACCCATCTCTTTTTTCTGCAGAACATATTTTGATAATATAGTTGCAATAGATTCTCTACTTGAACATATAATGGTAAGTTGTCTTTTTCACTTCTATTTTTTTTTTTATCTTTATTATTAAAATGCTTGCTTTATTCTCTTTTCCTGGAACTCAGGCATTGTATCGCTGAAATGTATGAGCTTTTTCTAACTCACATGTAATACAAAAGATATGAGCAAATCTCGGTGTGGAAAAAAAGGAGGAGTGTCAGCTTGATTGTCACAACAACTTTGTTTCACATCTTCCATATTTAATGAAAAGCGAGGTCCCTGAACTAAATTGTTACTATTGTATTTTAAGGAAGATTTGAAAATTTTATATGGAAAGACATTATTTTTTCTTTCTATTTCAATATGTTTTATTGATTTTCTTTTTTCTAAATCCAATTTGTAACTTGCTTCAAATACTCCTCAAAAAGATGATGTCTGTCGGAAGCAATAGAGGTCCACTATTACTCCTAGAATATTTGCAAATGATATGCAAAGAACAATACATCCCCTTTGCTTCATGATTTATGCCCATAACTATATTGACAGGGTTGGTCAATGTTATTATAAAGAACACTAAACCCTGGGAGTTGAAATAAGTAACAGCCGGGTTTAAACATAATATAGCTTAGTGGAATTAAAGTATAATTCAGAAATAGATTATAACTTTTTCAAATCAAATTGCAATTCAGAATTATTTCCTGGACAGTGTCCAGGACAGGTCCAAACCTGTGGATTGTTTACTCATGGTGTATTTTTGGTGCTTGGTATATCAGTTTCACGGTCTTGCTTTTGCACACTCATTGCATACTGCAGACTTTTCCCTGACTGTAAATCCTAATGTATTCTCTGATTGCTTCAATCTGCACATTCAAAATTTTTTTTCCAACAATACTTTGTTACTTGCCCTGATCTTCCCAGGGATCATCTTAGCTAGCATATTCTAAGCCAGCCAAAAATGCTAACAAGTATAAAAAATGTGGATTTTTTTTTTTCAGAAACTTGAAGAATTTTCTAACATTTAAAAGAAGTGGCATAATGTAACTTAGGACATTAACAAATATTCAAGTTCTTCTCAATGAATAATAATCTTGTGGAAAAAACTATTGACAACAAATTATGCTTACTCTTTCATTTTCTTTATCAACACTTGCTGCTTCGCAATTCTGTTTTATAACCCACATAGATGCTTCATGCTCAGATTTCTTTGTAATGTGTTCTAATTAGCTGATTCTGGGCCACTTAATGGAATTACTTGTTTTCATGTTTCTTGCCATTTTACTGGAGTGTGATTTTTGTTGTGTGTGGCATGTTCTGGTTCTCACAATGAAAGAAGAGTGAGAATGAATTTCACCTCCCTACTTCATGTTTGGGTGATTGCATTTAAAGTTTGATTGGAAAAAGCAAACAAACAAAAACAGTTGATTTACAATACTAAAATCCCTCTACTTTTATTTTCCTTTTCACTAAAATTCCTCTGCGAAGATAGTACTATGACAGAAAATGCCATATCAAAAATGCTTTCAAATAAAGCTGTTTTTGAATGCAGGTGAGATTCAAAAGGTCAGGTTGCCTTGCAAATTTTCTTACCGATATGTTTGAGTACAATTAAAAGCAACCTGCGTGAAAGGTGGTCACGTTCACAGCCTGAAATACGTGCCTGGCAATGCCAGGAGTACTTTTCAATATTCTTCAATTGTTGGCCTGGATTTGAGCCAGGGTTTTAGAGGAGAAAGACTTCCGTGTGCCATTAACCGTTTATCTCAATTAGTAGTCTCAATTAGAGCCATGACCTAGGTAAGTTCTTGAGTCATGTGCATTAGAACACAAAATTATTCTAATTTGGTTAGTGATGTTGATTTATACAGAAATCTGAGAGGGTTTCAGAATAGGCGCGCAGATTCGTTTACTAAACCTTTTGGCTCAGTTCATATTCAGTCCTCTGTTCAAGCAGAGAAAGATACAGTATGAATGGATGTGATATTTAAACTTCTTAATCCTCATAGGACATATTTTACAGAAGTTGCCTTCTCAGGTGGCAGTCTTTCTATTTCCCCTGTTCTAATGGAAAACATTAGAAAGCAGAGGAATCTTTTAACCACAAAATCTTCCAGAACTGGAGTGCTCTCCAGGTTGTGTAAGCTGGTCTAGATGGCTTCTGTGCAGCTTATGTTACACAGCTCATATGACATAGGATAAAAGCTTCACAACTAATGATTTACCACCTCGTAGCTTGTTCCTGCCAGCATCTAACATTCTTCTTTCTGCATTAATTCAAAAAGGATTTTGCAGGTGGAGGGAAGATAGGGCGTGGAGAAAGATGAGTTAGGTCATTCATATTGGAAGGCTTGAGAATTCTTAGATATCCCCTGTGTATGTCCTGCACACTGAATTGCAGTAAGTTTCTTTCTTTGACCCAGTGAGTAGATAGGTATTATATACAGTTGGAACAGTTCATATAAAATTGAAATGGAGAGGGATCAGCCTCAAACCATTCTGTGACATGCAGTTGTTGCAGCTGCTGCACAGTTGAGACTGACACTAGGAAGCTCTTTCTGAATTGAATCAAGTCCAGTACCGGATTATATGGCTTGACACATGATCACTGATTGACTTTGCTCTGCTCATTTCCAAATTCCCAGAAACTCCATCCTAAATTGGAGAAACATTTCTGTGAAAAGCTTATCTGTTCCAGGGACAAGTTTCTGTTCTAACTAATCAGAAGTAGCTTTATTGAAATAAAGCCAGTAAGATTATGCAAGTACACTGCTGGACTGTGGTAGTTCCTTGGCTGTGAGTGGTATCTTGTGGAGAATGGTGGGTTCATGTAGAACCCGTTGGGTTTTGACTTTTGTGCTGAACTGTCCATAACATAAGGAGGTGGTCATCATTTCATAAACTGCTGCATATGGCAATCTGTCATTCTGCTTCTATTTTTCTTCCATTTGTTTATTGCTGCATAACACAGAAATGCACATTTTGCTATTTTAAAAGCAAACATTGGCCTCTGTTATTTTTTTCCACTGGGTATCCAATGCAACTATGTATGCACTAAAGACAAAAAACAGGTGTTCTTAGATCTTGGTATATCTTGGGATATCTATTTAAAATCATATGAAAATTAATAATTTCAAAAAACGGAGAAAAAAGATTAAAAAAAAGTCTTTGCACCCTAAAAAAACAGTCTATTAGGAAAGACACTTTTCTTTTGAGACTTTCAAGTCTCAAAAGATATGCTTGTATTTTTTCAATCAGGAAAGCACTTTAATTTACAGAAAATAGTAAATATAAAACCCACTTCCCTTTGAATTGTATTCTAAAAAATTGCTCTGAGGGTGGATACTGCTTCAGAGAGATCTACATACTGGATAAATTCTCAAAACTTTTCACTTACAAGGCCTTATGAGATAAATGACTAAGGGTAATTAACAGGTGGTGATTAATTCTGATTTTTTCTTTTTTTTTTTTTTTTGTCCATAGATATATGCAAAAAACCTGGTGAATGCAGACAGGTGTGCACTCTTCCAGGTAGACCACAAGAATAAGGAGCTGTATTCAGACCTTTTTGATATAGGAGAAGAAAATGATGGAAAACCTGTCTTCAAGAAGACCAAAGAAATAAGGTAAGAGGAGTTTGGAGAAGAATGCAGGGTCATTATAACTATGGATGTGCAGGCATTTTATTACCCAGTCTCTGTGCCTATCTGCAGGTACCCTGACAATACTTGTCATACTGTGATATCATTCCCACCAGGACCCGCCTCCAGAAGGTAGTACTTCTGGGAATGACATTGCAGTGCCATCGAAACAACGTCTCTGAAGCTATAACGTCACTCCTGGAAATGCCGTCTTCCGGAGGCGGTCCTTTTGGAAATCATGTTGGGAAAAAAACAGAGGTGTTCCGAGGTAGGTAAAGGTGCAGGTAAAGATGCACCTAATCCATGGTTGTGCCAATATGGAACTTTTTTTGGAGTTCCCAAAAGGAATTGAAATATGTGCTACTCAGGCACATCCAAAACAAGGAAATTACAATTTGTACCTCTTAGGAATGGATTAAGCATACATAGGATTTCGTAAGGACTTACTATTAGTTTTGAAGACTTTAGTAGTTTCATTTTTTACCTTTTCTCATCTGAGCTTAGAATATTTCCAAATGTCTGAATAGTAAAGTTTTTACATGTATGTGTCTTTCTAGAAAGCGAGTTAAAGCAACAAAGTCAATTTAACATTTTTCACTTTTGAAAAGTGCTGAATGCTTATCAGTGTGTCTGTTGGTGCAAGATTTTCAGATATACAGGATTTAAACCTATGCAATTAAAAAAAAAGAAGAATGTATGACTAAGTCTTCTGTATTATATTCCTATTAAAATAAACAATGAACAACAAAACTCTCAGTTTTTTTTTCTTTCAATTTCTTTGCATATCATTGATGTTCTAGGCCAATATGAGATATGATTCATGTCTTCACTTAGATTCCTTTAGATGAACTTACTCCTACTTGCTACATTGTGTGAGTAAGAATGGAAAGAATCAAAATTAGTGCAATTACATAGTGACAAGCAAGGAGGTGGGGTAAATTAAAAAAGAAAGTGTCCTGCTTTAACATATACTTTTGTGCTCCTACTTAATAAGTGTTTTTCTTGCCTATATGCATTTTGGTATGAATATTCTTGAAATGTTGACACTGAGTGCAAGGCTGTGAGCCATTTCAGGATGATTTATGCTGAAAGAGAAATAAATGACTGTAAGAAAGCAACAGTGAGTCAGTCTTTAGAAAGGAATGTAAATTGGGGTGATATACATATAAGAAGTAGTAGAAGAAACTAACTTAAAATCAGTTGTATGGGGTGAAATCATTAGCTTTGTCAGTGAGTTCAGTGGGGACAAGGAGCTATTCAGGTACATTTAGATTTGAAGGTGTTCTGCATGGGATTCTCTCTAGTTATTCTTATCTGCAAACCCTTTGGTGCTTACATGTCGTAACTGCTTTATGTTGAAGAAAAATTACTTCCTAGCTATACTGGCTTGTATGGCTTTTTGTTTGGTTGGAGATTTTTGTTGTTGTTGTTTTGTTTCCTGCTTCAATTCCTCAATATATTTGCTGTGTTTAGGTTTTTTTTCTATTGAGATTAAATGGTGTATTTGGTATCCCTGCATTTTTGCTATAAGATGCAACTTGCTAGTTATTCTGAGTTATACATATGTAATAATACATATATATGATGTCTAGCTTTGAAATGTCTGCTGATTTTTTCCAGACTTTATTTTACCAAATCCACCTGTCTCTTAGAATACCAAAAATACCCCAAAAGCGATGATGAAATCAATAGTACATAAGGGTAAACACAATCACAGGTTTTGTAAAAATATATTATGTAATAGACATAATGTCCAAGGTTAGGAATACTGATTTTTTGTGACTAACCTGGTTATATTATGGCATCTTTTATTTTCAAATATATAGATATGTAAAATATTTTCAGGAAGTATCTGTTTAAATATGTGCTTTCTAATTTATTATTTTCTATTAGTTGTTGTCTCGTAAGATTTTTCTCCCACAAACATCTAACTAATGCAGATCTGGAGCAAATATCCATTACTGTACCCGAGACAGACTCCTGTGGACAAATATTTTTTTCAGACCGCTCTTATTATAACTAACACACATTTTTTATTTTGTGCAGATTCTCTATAGAAAAAGGAATAGCTGGTCAAGTGGCAAGAACAGGGGAAGTCCTTAACATCCCTGATGCCTATGCAGATCCACGCTTTAACAGGTAGGAATTTATTAATGAGGAGATTTGTGGGAAAGGTGAGAACATAGGTCACCAAAGTTTCTGCTTAATTTAATGCTCAAGTTTCAAATTAGGATGCATTTATAGAACTGTGATCTTCTGATGAAAAGACAGCCTATAGATACCACAGAATCACATGTCTATCTGAATGTTTTGGCCATTGGAGGTATTTAAGAGCAAGAAAATATAAAGCATTATCTGTGCCTTATATAAAAATCACAAAGAAAGATTTATTGGTTTTTTTTATCCTAAAAACCCAGTTAGACTGACTGTTGCTGATTTTCTTTATTAGCCTCCTTGCAAGTTGACTGAGTTGAGGGTGAGGAGGGTATATACCTAACAAATAACATGAGTAACACACAAAAAAATGTGATCTGATTTTTTTAAATGAACTGTCCTTTCATATGAGGAAGTTTTTATTCTTTATCTTGCCAATGGAAAATAAAGGATTAAAATTATTTTAAATTCCAATTACAGATATGTAAGACTTATGGAGGTTAATTTTTTAAAAGTACTAGTTATGTCTACTTTAATGTCTAGTTTTATTGTACAAAAACATTATTAGGAAACAAAGAATAGATACTAATAAATAATATTAACTCTTTTTTTTTCTCCCTTTTTCTTTCCTGGATCTCCAGAGAAGTAGACCTCTATACAGGCTACACAACCAGAAACATCCTGTGCATGCCTATTGTAAGCCGAGGAAGTGTTATAGGTGTTGTGCAGATGGTGAACAAAATCAGTGGAAGTGCCTTCTCTAAAACTGATGAGAACAACTTTAAAATGTTTGCAGTCTTTTGTGCTTTAGCCTTACACTGTGCTAATGTAAGTTTTACCTACAGTTTTGTAAGCTCTTCATTACAATGTGAAGGCTTAGAATCCTGGTTAAGGATTTAATCTGTTATTTCATCTTCCAGATCATTAGTGATTCATAAGTCTGTTTTGATGAATTAAAAGGGAAACTACAGTCACTGAATTCTTTGCTGACTAACTGCATTTTGAGAGGCTGATAGGGATTCATTTGATACCTTTTGAAATAGCTGTACTCTGGATACATCCAGAACTAAACCTAGACAGCATACAATGAATGGTATCGATATACTCTTTTTCATTAGGAACTATGATTCTTACTTATTTTTACAAAATCATATAATGGTATTTTACAGCATTAACGAGGGAATTGAGATGGTGTATATACTTTCCACTCTATGTTCTTCTACTCAAAATTTTTATTTTTATATGTTGTGCTGTGTTCATAGTTAGCTATTCTTCTAAACAAAGCCTGTATTTTCCAAAAGAACCCAAAACTTTAGAAAGAGTAAAGAATGTAATGATCATTACTATGTAAATGTAAAAATCTCTGTAGAAGAAATACATGATATGCATTGGAGGTAGGATGCAATGCAGGAAGGTCTGGTGAATTACATTAAGCTGTTTCAGATCATGCTGACAGTATACTGGAGCAGTAAACCTTTCTTACACTCACTTTAAGACTCAAGGCAAGTAGAGGCCTGCATATAAATGAAACTTGGGACAGTCACTATTGTACCTGAGTTCACTTTGATTAAATGATGAAGCTTGCCATTCAGGGCAAGTAAAGACAATCTCACACAGAGATTGTCTTTACTGAAATATATATATATATATGTATATATATATCACTTCTTTACTTGTTTATGAACCATGCCACCTCTACAGTAGTTGGCATTCAGCATCTCAATAGCTGTTGAGGCTTATTCTTCACTGTTACTGCATTGTAATGTAGATACGATGAACTTTGCATATACTTTTTATGCTTGGAAGTATGTTACTTGGACCAGATAAGTCACACTTGCGCAGTGACTCAAAATATGAATTGTGCTCCATTGCCAGTTTTCTTTTTGTGCTCCATTACCAGTTTTCTTTTTGTTATCCATATTGTGAGGGACTGAAATAGACTCCAACATCTGAATTCTGATTCCTTTTCTTGGGAGAGATCAGGAGACAGTGAAAAGTGGTCGGAGGCCTCAGTTTGTACCCCAATGAGTAGATGCAGAGAGGTGTGATATTCTCAAAAGTTTATGGGCACCTGTTGAGAACAGGCCCAGTTTTCCATAAGTACCAAATTTCTGTAATGTTTCACTTTTCAGAGGTGTGGAGTGGGACAGCCAAAATTACTGATATTTTTGCATATGTATATTTAAAAAATCAATACTTGGTTAGAGGAAATAAATACTATCTGCAATACAAAAATCTCACATTGTGTAATTTCCATTTCGCAGATGTACCACAGAATTCGCCATTCAGAGTGTATTTACCGTGTAACAATGGAGAAGCTCTCCTATCACAGTGTTTGTACAGCAGAAGAGTGGCAAAATCTCATGCACTGCACACTGCCTCCACATATCTGTAAAGAAATTGAACTGTAAGTATGTGTTCAGTATAGCAACAGCTACAACTCATATCTAAAAGGCTGGGGTTTTTTTCCCTCTAGATACAGTGCAGGGTTCGTAGGAAGCACTGTTATTACAGAATGATTCCGAATGATAGGGATTTATCTATGGTTATAACTCGTTAAACTTTGTGACCTTTGAACAAACTATTTATCACAGGTGTAAAGTAATACTTAATCAGAATGGTAGAAGTTTCCACAGAGATAAATAACTACAGTAGTTGCATTAAATATTAAGTTAGATTCAAAAAGTGTAGCAATGAATTTTTTTTCTGATAACCTGAAGTTATCGATACCTAGAGCCAGGGTAGGCTGAGTTGGAATTTCTATAGTTAAAACCAAATGGATAGTTGGATATTATGAGAGTCATCTCAGTTTTTAAGCCATTTCCTGGTTCCAAATAGTGAATTCTACTGTAGGACCTAGTGTCTAAAATCACTGATTTTGATCCTAGGTGTCTATGGAGGTGTACTCTCTAGATTTCATTTACTTTTGTCAAGAGCTGAGCATTGTTGCTCTGATGAAGCAGAGCATGCAAACATAACCTTAAGTTTAACAGTGCCTTCTTATGCTTGAAGTTTATTATGTGCTTAAGTGATTCGCTTGAAAGCCAGAGTATTAGCAGCTTGTAGGATTACATCCTAATAGAAGCCTATTATTTGCAATATAATTTCTTGTTCTTTGTTAGATATTATGTA
Source organism: Crypturellus tataupa (assembly GCA_034781795.1). Taxonomy (NCBI): domain Eukaryota; kingdom Metazoa; phylum Chordata; class Aves; order Tinamiformes; family Tinamidae; genus Crypturellus; species Crypturellus tataupa. The sequence continues at coordinate 2,937,004 of JAWLRI010000494.1, read as the reverse complement.
ACCCGCCTCCTCAGCAAAATGGCTTTCACTTGTAAAGATGACAGGTTTCGTTCTAAACTGCATTAACATCCTTAAGTAAAAGAAATCTGAATATATTTAACCATTTTTCCAAGCAGTTCAGCTACCTTCAGCTCTCATGCACTGAACCCAGATAGAAGACTTGTAGTACAGCAGGTGCAAGGAAAGGGGTTAATTAAAAATTGAAAGACAAACAGTTCTGCTGAGCTGGGCCCTACCATTAGCCCAATGTGGATATCAGGAGAGAGGAAAAAGCACTGGCTAATGAAACATATAAAGTGCCTTATGAAAAGGTTGGGTTTTGAAATTTGGGCATAATTTCTGTTAAATTCTCTCTCTCTCTGTCTCTCTCTCTGTCTCTCTCGTAAGAGTTAAAGTGAGTCTTGCCCACTTCTTATAGAAACTATTAGGAGAAAAAAAAAAAAACAGCAATGTATTAGACTAGCCACACCGTCCTTAAAATTTTGAGAGGAAAGTCTGGAATATTTTTCGAGTACCTGTAAAGCTTTTATTATCCACACTGAACAAAGACTTTGATGCATTGCTTCAACAATAAATTCTTAGGAAATTATTTTTCTTTTTATTAATTAAACATAGCCAAAAGCTAGCTGTAAAAGTTCCATTGGTCTTAAAGCAAGTATATCGACTTAGCTGAAAGATGAAGACTATGAAGTCTTTTTTGTTGCTTATATTGAGGAACAAGTGAATGCAATCAGAGACATATTACCTAGTCATTTTTAGTTTAGAATGAGAAAGTTCTGGTACTTACTAAGCTGAAAATTTCTTCTTAGATACCACTTCGACATCAGTCCCTATGAGGATGTCTGGCCTGCCATTTTTGTCTACATGGTCCACCAGTCCTGTGGGACAGCCTGGTATGAAGTACATGATTTATTGCTTTAATTTCTTTACTTAAAAATGTACATTTAAGGAAACATGATATTATTTTATTTGGACCTTATTTACAGTGCTTGGTCTGTACAGGACTATAACAAATGGATTGAATTTCTTGTCCTAGTTTCTTTGTCTTAGGTTCATAAAATTTGGGGACAGATGGAAGAACTCACAGTATCATCTAAACAGTTATCCTTTCAATAAATAGCATATTGTTTGGTTCTGAGGTCACATTGCTTTTCAGTCAGAATATGGTAAAGGACAAAGGCCCATGAACAGCGATTTTTTAAAAAAAGATCTGTTGAAATTAATACGTGGTTAAAAAATCCAAGACAAAGATCTTTCACTGAATCACAGAATGGTTGAGGCTGGAAGGGACCTCTAGGGGATCATCTAGTCCAACTCCCTGCTTCAGCAGAGACACCCAGAGCACGGGGCACAGGGCTGCATCCAGGCGGGTCTGGAAAATCTCCAGAGAAGGAGACTGCACAGCCTCTCTGGGCAGCCTGTGCCAGGGCTCTGTCACCCTCACAGGAAAGAAGTTCTTCCTCACATGGAGATGAAACCTCCTGTGTTTCAACTTGTACCCATAAACCTTTCCTTCCAATACAATTCCTTATCCTCATACCTTTCCTTCCAACACAAATCATTTACCAACATTATTATCCATTGATGAGTATTTTCAAGTTGAATGTATGCTCCTGCTGCTGAAGGAAAAGAGCAGCTTCAGATTGTGGAGAGTGGAGCAGTTGTGGAGCAGACAGGCAATTAAAAGGGCAATATTCTCCATCCAAAACAGAGGAACAGCTGGAAACATTTGTTGGTGGCTGTTTCTTCTTAATAACTGGACCAATCTTTATACCATCATAGCATATACAAGTCAAATATGAGGATGTCTCTTGACTTTGACATGGTTCTTCTTAGCAAAATCAGAATATTTCCATTGCTAATTGAACGGTCATGGTTCCAGCATTTGGGGATGAATTTTCAACTGAGCTCTATTTCTTTTCTTTCTTCCTTCTTTCCGGAATAGAATTTACATCAACTGATATTTTTAAAGTGAGTTCCAGTTCTGACATATAAAATTAAACAAACAAAAGTGAGAAAAATATTTGCAAAAGAGACTGATGACTGACAGACTTATATGTATTCTCTGAAAAGAAAATTTTTTAGCCATCGGAAACAAGGACTTGCAGCTGTTTTAATGCTAAAATTTTGTTTTCAGTGTACTGAGGAGTGGGGTTGTGCCTTTCAGTATATGACTATTAGTAGGCAGTATTTTTGAAAAAAAAAAAGTAATGCTTATTACTATTTCATCGCTCTTAGGAAGAAATTATCTTTTATTATTCTAATCAAACTTAAAAAAGATACAGCAGTGGGAGAAGCAATATTATTCTCAGTTGATCTGTAATGATTTTCCCTTTAGCTACAACTTTATTACACGACTGTAAATCATTGGGTAGATATTGGTTCTAGGTGGATGCAACTGATAGACATTTTGACTGAAGATGTGCTATTTTAAACAGTAGTTTTACCAATTGTAAATTAGAATTAAAAAAGAAACAATAAAACTTCTTTGAAAGACAATATGTCTCCATTTTTACTAAAATAAGTCTTAAGACTAGAGCAGAATAATTACCTTACTCAACATGCAACCATCAAAATATGTTTTTCTCTCTAAATAGCTCCATATAATAAATATTTACATTTTTACATGGTAGGTCAGATATATTCAAGTTCATTTTCTTAGCCCACAGAGACATTAATACAGCACCTGGGAAATGCATAATGATTAAAACATGGAATTTTTTTAAAAAGTGGAATTTAAAAAAATTAAGTTATGGAGCTTAAAAAAAGGTAATAAAGAAAACACAATTCTTTTATGTGAGGAAAAACTCAGTGACTTAGGATCCTGACAGCTTTGGTTCAAGTCTAGACTTGAAAATATTATTCCTTCTTCTCTGGCAATTTGTTTTAGGTACTTTAGAAAATTGTACTTAACATCCAAATGCCTGAATTTCCCACTTGCGTATAACAAAAAAAAAAAAATCATCTGTCCTTTCAAAGGATTATATATAGATGAAATCTATTAAAGACTGTAGACAGAATTCTGTAAAAACATAATTATTTTTTATGCCAGCTTGCTTTTAAAAACTGATCTTTTATTTTAATCATAAATGATATTTTCAAATTGTTTATTAGGGGCAAAGATTCAGTTTTCAGCAAGTTCAATAAGTAGTACTTTAAAGAACAGCACTTCAGGTTTCTGGGAACAGAGAAGTTATGTAATCATGTTTCATGTAGGTTGACTTATGTTTCAGAATTTTACAGCTTAAATTGAGAGCACTGTCAGGTATTCACATTCTTCTGTCCTTGCTGAAACTTGAATGACTCTCCTAATCCATGAGTCATGCACATTGAGAGGTGATTTGAGCAAGAAGAGTAAACTGAAGAATATAACGTCTACTTGGTTATTTTATCTGTTTTTATTTCTTGTCTCACCAAATTCTTGTGTTTCAAGCTTTGAACTTGAAAAGCTATGCCGATTTACTATGTCTGTAAAGAAGAACTATCGCCGTGTGCCCTACCACAACTGGAAGCACGCAGTCACAGTTGCCCATTGCATGTATGCCATACTTCAGAACAACCAGGGTCTTTTCACTGATCTGGAGGTGAGTGAGGGGATAGTATGAGTTACTAGGTCTCATTGTAGGTATCAACCATCTTGGAAGTGTAATTTCTATTCTAGAAATTTGATATCAGCTTGAGCAGAGTGCATAAACCATGAAATTAATCTCATATTACTTGCTGTGGGATGAATATGATTAGAAAGCTTGAGGAATGAGAATTTTCTGGATTCCTGTGTGTAATGTTTCCTTCATATGTGTCAGGGGCGCTCTCTGTAGGAGTGACACATTTGCCTTAAGACTATTTTGACATTCTCTCTGCTTCCTTATAACCACATCCTTTCTGTTCAATCCTTACATGTGTAAGAAGATGTCAGATCTGTACTGAGGGGAAGGAAACTCCTGAATGCTGGGCATTGTGACAATATACAGTAGGGCCAGAGAAGAGCTTGGGTGTTGCGGAGATAGCTAACCTACATCAGTAAAGGAAAAGAATAGAAAAGATAGAAGGAAGCATTTGACCAGACATGTTTATTCACTAATGAAAATTTATGTTATTCAGCAGCTGTCCTTAGCATGTGTATATATTTTTCTAAGACATGCACAGTTTAGAAAATTCATACTTTTAATAGATAACTAATTGAAAACAAAGCGCAATTATAAAATGGAAATCTTAGGTAGTTTTAATTTTAATGTAAGCAATGAAGAGTTTCCCCTTTTTAAAATTACTGATTTATTTTATAATTACAGTAGGGGCATCTGTGAGTGCTGGCTGTTACTTACCTGAATCTTCCCCTGGGATAATCTATTTTCATTTATTCATACCTTTGCCAAAATCTTGCCGGCTGGGTTTTAATTTTCCAAGGTTACTATCTTTTTCAGGCTGATTTATTTGGGGAGATTTCAGATAAAATTCTGTGGCTCATTTAGAGAAGCACGGTACAAAAAAATCATTTTTTCTGTTCGATTTATAAGAATAAAATAAAATTTGGTGACCTTTAATTTGAAAAGGTCTACTGTATTCTATTTTAAAGCTGGGTCTTGAAAATTGGCAGCAAAACAGGAAAATGGCATTTGCCAGCTGTATGCTGAAAGTTGGCCACATGACACAAGTTTAAAAAAAAATCAGTGTTTTTTCGTAACAAAATTCTGTAGATTGCACTGTGGGGAGGTATTTAGAGCTCTCATAACTTGAGTACTGATCAAATAGTATGTCCCATCTTTCTGGAGCAATTGACATTTGGGGTAAGAAATGCTGGGAGAGCGAAAGTGGCAGCTGTTAAAAAACATGGAAACCATCACTGTTCCCTGTCAGACTTCTCTCAGACTTCACCCACTGGAACACCTTATCCCAGATTACATTCAAGTTCTTGCTAACAGTGTTGTCATCCTGACACTGGAGATATATCTGTCAAGAATACAGGCAGCTGCTGAAGGAAAAAGCCTGGGGAACAGGCTGGTCTGAAGGGAAGGATGATGATATGCACCTAGGTAGGCAGAGCGATAGGAAGGTACAAAATGCTGTCAGGGAGATTCTGATCTAGAGACAAATGGATCCAGCAATTAGGAGTTGTTGAAGACCAATGATCCAGGCAGGGACATTAGGTACAATCTCAGGAGCGCAGGGCTTTGGCATTGTATTTCTGAGGGACTGAGAGAAGAGTGAATCCCTGGGAAGTTGGGACAGGAATAAACCAGACAAAGAAAATCATCTGGCACAAGAGCCAGACAGACAAAAACTGTACTAGAAAACTACATGTTGGAAAGAATACTGAGAATTAAACTTGTGGGGCAAGAACAAAGAAGAAGGCTTATGCCCTCTAGATCTAATATGCGGTGCAAAAGATTTGGGGACTTGTTATTTCCTTTGCTCTCAGAATGTCCATTGGCAACATATCTTGCCCCTCCTTATAGAAGGAGATCCTGGTTTTCAATAGCTGTCAGTTATTTTATGACTTGTAGATTTCTGTTATGTGACTGAGGGTTTCCCTTCTGCTGAGAATCTGTGTGGATGTGTCCTGCCTTATGATCAATAAGGCTCCATTTGCTTTAGAAAAAAAAGAACTTCATAAAATGCGGTATTGAAAGGACATCCTTAAAAATAAAAGTGAAGATTAAAAAATGAAGAGGTAAAGGTCTCAAACTCAGAAATACAAGAATTAGGAGTGCTATAACATTAACTGAGCTCATTGTGTTTTTGATAACATTTTTTATTATATGATCATGTGCTGTTTTTGCATAGAATCACAGAACACAGGATGGAGACTGCTCACTTATTGCTCACCAGTACCTACTATTAGATTGTTAATTTCATAGGCTTTTTATGATGTTCATGGCTACAGCAGCTGCTTCACAGACATTAATAAATATGTTTTTCAAAACACACCTGTTGTGTGAAGAGATTTCTCAGGTGTTCACTGATTTTTATGCGTCAAAAGGGAGATTTCAGGGACTCTAGTTTTCAATGTTTTAATTCAATATATTAGTTATGTATCTCTTCAGTTTTGTTTTACTTCATTTTCAGTTGCTGTTGCTCAGCACTTCTGTAGATCACATTAGTGGTTGCTTCCTAAATGTATTGGCTCTAGGATGACCTTTGCCAATGAGCCAGCACTAAGCCTGGTGGCCCCTGGAGCATCTAGAGATATTGTGAGTACTAGTATTAGTGTTGAGAGAGAGGGAGAGCCATTGTCCCCAAGGGGAGTGGTGCATGTCAAAGGAAATGTAGTGTTATTTTGAGGTTGGTTCTAGGACAATATTTGCCTTTGGGGCAGTGCTAGGCCTGGTAGCCTCAACCACCACACCCTCCTGAGACTACTGTGAGAGTGATGGTGACAAATGCAAAGAGTACAGCCCTGTGGGGAGGGGGGTTGTAAAAGGCATGGCAAAGGAAATGTAGTGCTGTATCAGGACTGGTGCTAGGACACATTGCCATTAAGCTAGCATTAGACTTTGTTGGTCTCAGCCCTCGGATCCACCTGAGATTTGGCAGATAACTAGGTCTAAGTTTAGGCTTAAGAGTGAGAGAAAGTCTAGAGTCCCATGTGGAGTGAGATTAGAAAGAGCATGGCAACAGAAATACTGAGCACTATATTGAGATTGGTTCTGAGATAACATTTGCCGTTGAGCCAGCACCAGGCCTGTTGGCCTCGGGAGCCACTTGAGATGATTCTGAATATTAGGGCTAGGGTTAAGAGACAGGGAAGTCCTAGAGCCCCACAGAGAGTGGGGCTAGAAATGGCATACCAAAGGAGATGTAGTGATGCACCCAGACTGGCTTTACAACGGTGTTTGTCTTTGAACCAGCACTAGGCTTGGTGATGTCCTGAAAGTACACTGCTGAAATGGATCTTATGAGGCTTAATCAGCATCTTGAAGGAACTATGTTGGAAAGGCAGGGCTAGCACAGCAGTCTTGACCATGAGCTTGTATTTTATAAGCAGTGTATTTTCCTTCCCCCAGTAATCCCCTCTCTTCTTTCTGTGTGTTAAAAAAAATATTTTTTTCTTTTTCAATAATCATGATAAGGATCCAATGGACAACAAGAATATCTGTACAAAATTTTTACCTTTTCTTGAAGCAGAATTCCTCCCATAATATGTGACTGTGAAACTGTATATTATAATTCATAATATATAAAAAAATTAATTACCACTGGACGGAGATTTTTAGATCTGCATTTCTTAACTTCTGCCTTTTTTTCCCCCCTCAATTTTTCAATGTACTTTTTGAGGTACTTAGGTCTTTTGAGAGATGAGGCTGACATCTAGAGGTAGGAAATATATCTCACTTTTCTTTCTTGAATTTCTTGTAGCGGAAAGGTCTTTTAGTTGCATGCTTGTGTCATGACCTGGATCACCGAGGTTACAGCAACAGCTATCTCCAGAAATTTGACCACCCTTTAGCTGCTCTCTATTCCACATCAACGATGGAACAGCACCACTTCTCACAGACTGTGTCCATCCTGCAGGTAGGATTACTGAAATTGTACCATCTGTGAAGTAGAGTCCACTTGTGGAAATAGGAATCACCTCATTACCCTGTAGATGAAGCATGCTTAATTTAATGTCTGTATTGTAGTGCCCATCTAGAACTGAAATGTGGGAGAAATATTACCTTTGATTTACTACAGCAAGTGTAGTTCCAGAATTAGCAACCAGGAGTTCAAAAATAATATGGGTGTTATGAAAATCAGAGCATCTGTCAAAAAATCTTGACATTGTGAAAAAAATAATTGTTTACTTGAAGGAATATAGAATGTGGCCTTCCTATGGAGCAGTTAGCATCTGGGTCAACTCGAGCTGTAGGAACTTTTTTTTGAGAAGAGGACTTAGTTTCTCCTTTAGTTGCGTATTTCCAGCAGAATGTGTTTCAAAAGAGTCTTTAATTATCTTAAAATTCTGAATAAAACCTCAAGAACTGGCAAAAGTTTGTATGAGAAGCTCTAAAACTTGCTGTAATAAATTCCCTGTGCATTAAGTGTGGCATGAAGTGTGCATAAATCCTTTACGTAGGACCAAATGTTAATTTTGCACGCATGACAAGTTTAAACTGTTTGGATTATGTTGTTACGTGCTTTTCTTGTTCTTCAACAAATTGAAATAAAATTTTTGAATCTGATAATATTCTGTGATAGAATTCTTAGTATAAAGTAATATCTCTCTCTGTTTGTTTAATTCAAAAGTACCAGAAAGCATGCAGTCACATTTTGGGAAAGCTAATTTTATAAGGTGACAAACAGCTATTCTTTCATTAGCTGAAAATTTATTGTGCTGAAATAGAAAAAGAAGAGTGAAAACTATCACCTATGAAGCTGGTTGCCAGTCTATGACATACTCATGCTCACTGTTTTTATTTTTCATGCACATTTGTGATACATAGGCTTATCGTGCTACTGTGTCACTAAGTCATTAGGGTTTTTTGTTTGCTTGTTTTTTGCCTTTTTTTTTTATTTTTTTTTCTTTCAGGTCTTTTGGGGGTAGATACTTATTTTTTTTAAGTGATGTATATATGATCAGTTTTTAGGAAAAAGTGTATGTTTTGTGTTGTACTCAGAAGCCCATCTTATGGTTATGATTTTAGGTATTACACTCATTTGTTCAGAGCCTGGAAGCTTTCTCTCTGAGTGTTCCTCCATGTAGGAGGGTATAATTGAATCCTTCAGTGTTGGTATGGCATTATATTTGCAGTATTCATACTTCATGTGAATTGTTACACAGTGAGCAAGTTCCTCAGTTGTTAATACTTTTTCTGACTACGCTTCTTTAACCGAAGCAGACATCTGTCATTCCTTAATAATCATTTGCATTTTTTCCTGCAGAAGTGGTGTAATTGTTGAAAGCCCCATTTGTAGAGGAGGTAGAGAACCTGTTTGCCTCCCTTCCCGCTCCTAGCCTTGGCTGTGAGAGCGAGTGAGGAAAGGGAAATGGCCAGGGCTGCTGAGTGGACACCCACACCTGCTGCCCAGGTGCCTGTGGGTGGCAGCGAAAACAGATCAGAGCAGCCATTTGGGCTTGCAGTTCTTCCTTTGATTCAAAAAGCCTTTCTGCACACTTCCTGGATTGCTGTTAAAAGAACTTGCAGGATTTGTGGCTATGAGTGCTCATTTGGTTACTAACCTATAATACATTTCATTGTTTGAACCTTTATAGCTGCTTTTGTCACCTACTGACAGTTCACATGCATACCGTGGGTTACCCTTAGCGCAGCAGGGAGAAGTAAGATGTTAACAGTCATACATTTTATCTAATACTTAAAAGCCTCAAAAGCACACTCAGAAATAGCAGCTTCGATTAGGACTTCACTAAAAGCATTAGTTGATTTCTAGTAGTGTGAACAGAAGCTATTGCAGCCAGTGTGGTCTTCCCAATATTGCAGATTTTAAAACCAAAAAGGGGCAGCTCCAAATCTAATTTAATTTATATGCTGTGACAAACAACATGCTATTTTATTAATTGAAGGGCTGGAGGAGAGAAGATTCTCAAAAAAACAAATTCTGAAAACTAGTAGTAGTCATTCCCTAGTCTCACAGTGTTGATGATGGGTTAAAATGTTCCGGATTTTTTTTTTTCGAGCGTCATGTGTTGTGACTTAAGAGGCTGCCAAGGGAACTTTGAGGCAGAGATGGATTGTATTTTCTATTCATTATTCACAATAAATCTACTTGTCCAAGTAAAAATGTTGGAAAATGACATTTGCGTTCCGGATGATAAGAGAAGCCAAGCCTATTCCTAGCACGGAGGAATTCTTTTGAAGAAATCATGTAAATGTTTGACAGAAGTCAGGAAAACTTCTGATGAGCTTCAACCCAAATGCCATTAAAAGTCAAAACACATCTGCATTTGTTATATTTTAATAATATTTTCTGTTTGTGAATATGCACACCTTGACATGGCTGGCTGGCTCATTCTTTTTTGCTTTTTCCCCCCTCTTTCCCTAAACAGTACGAAGACTTCTGACAGGTTGTTTTCACAAGATTAGAGTCAGTGAATAGTGTTGACTTTTAAAAATGTGATACAGCTTCTTGAGCGATCACAGTACATGGATATTGTCAGTTAAATGCACAATTGTACCTAGTGGGAATTGAAGGGGGGGTGACAGTGGCATGTTGCCAGAACCTCCATGGCAGAAAACGTTGTCTTTAGTTCATGAGTCAGTCAACTTACAGTTAAACAAATGTTCATATATGTGAAAGTACTGTAATTAGCTTTATTTCTAAAAAGAAAATTGTATCAGAGTACAGCAATTGCAGGCGCATTTCATTTGGAACACTGTATCATAACATAATTACTTTAGTACTGTAACTTGGGTATCTCTTTATCTGTGTTATGTGTTATACAATATCAGAAGTTCTTCAGAGTGAATCAGACACTCACTTTACCAGCTTGGCAATGTAGTAATCTGCATCAGGATTAAGTCACAAGTTCCCAAGCTAATACTGTCTGAAAGTGATGTGTACGTAGTGCTTAAAAATTGTAATAGGAAAAGCTAAAAGCTAGCATTATTCTTTACAGTATGTTCTTTCTGAAGGCTGAAAGGATTACTGAAGGAAGCAGTCTCCCCAACAAACCAATGGTTCATCATAACAGTTTCATGACAGTATTTGAAAGGGAAGGATAAAAAAGTGCATTTCAGGCTGTCCATGTTTGAACTTGTAAAACTGTTGTAATCTGTCTGGTGAAGTAAAGACTGAAATCATCTCAGAATTAGAGCTTTTGCTTTTTATTGGTTTTTTACTTTTTCATAGCTGGAAGGGCACAATGTCTTCTCCAATCTGAGCTCCAGTGAATATGAGCAAGTCCTTGAGATCATCCGGAAAGCCATCATTGCCACAGACCTTGCCCTGTATTTTGGAAACAGAAAACAGCTTGAAGAGCTGCATCAGACAGGAGCACTGAACCTTAAGAACCAAGCACATAGGTAAAGCAACAATCTACTATTAGTTCTTCAGGCTATTTGTCCTAGGGAAGTAAAAAACAAAACCTCAAAACTTACTTTTGCAAAAGAATTCAAAATAAAATAATGATATCTTCTATGTACATAGTAATTGTGTTACATATAGACTTTCCAAGACTAGCTATGTGTAAAATGCCAGGTATATAGTAGTAATAAACAGTGCTTTATATTTGCATGCCATTGTCTTCAGATTTCATTTGCATGTTTCCCTGGCAGTGCATCTGGGCAGAAAACTTAAGATGATGAGGAAAAAAAGTAAAATCCAATAATTCCTTTTTTATTTCAATATCTTTATTCTATATTTGTATTATTCTCTTAACATACTTTTTTGAAATATTAATACTGGAAGTCATTTCATGTCATCTACAGAAGTAATTATTTTCTAATTTCTTTATCACAAGATCAAATTCTAATTGTTTGAAAACAACAATACTGTTTGTGATACAAACACAAGAGCTATAAGCTACTCACAAGACATCATTTTTTCCTAGAAATCAGTACTTGTTTGGAGTACTGTCAGAGATGCGTCTCCTAACAGTATTCATTAGAGCACTTGCGCAGTTCTACCATGCTCCTCTCAGAGCTTCTTGACTGGAAAGTGGATCCTGTCTTTGCCATAATGCAGATAGAAATCAGAGAGGTAGGGAAGTATTGATTCATGAATCTGATTTCTCCAAAGGGTACTTCGGTACTAGGATCATCTTTACTTTTCTGAGAGTTTTACCAGGTTCTGGTGTTGAATAAATTATCACAATACTGTACAAAGGACTGTTACTGGGAGCTTATTTCATGGTATGAAGTCAGTTCTATACTGATTTATTAGAATTGAATAAACCTTTAAATCGTAAAGACATAAAGTTACATTAGAAAAAGTGAGGAAAAAGTAGGAAAAGAAAGTGGAGGAAAAAATAGCAGTTACTTGTAAATGAAGTTCTTTAATATAGGCTCAAAACTAGATTTTGTTGGTTTTGGTGCACGTTTATTCATTTCTTCAAATAGAGGAAAAAAATGCAGCAACAGGATATCCCAACCACCTTGCTGATTTGAGCTTTATTTTCAGAAAATCAAGGAGAGGCACAGAAGCATTTTAACAGGTGTTCTTGTATACCTTCCTATGAATGTAATTGTGCAAAAGCTGATTGATGAGCTCCAGTTTCAAGTAATACAGTAATACTGCAAATAACAGAGTGATTTGAGTGATGCCATACTAATAAATCTTAATCGGAAAGGAAAAATCACGGTGGAAAATCTTCTGTAACATTTCTACTTTACAGCTGATGGTACTGAGGAAGGGCAAATAAAAACTTCAGAATAGGATAATTAATTCTTTAATAACTTAAAATTTAATACTATTTTATTTTAGGGATCGAGTTATTGGTCTGATGATGACGGCTTGTGATTTGTGTTCTGTAACAAAGTTGTGGCCAGTTACTAGGCTAACAGCCAACGATATATATGCTGAGTTCTGGGCCGAGGTAGGTGCATTTGTTCTATTTACTGTTTTCTTTACAAGTTGGAAGTATCCAGGAAGAGGAGAAACACCAATATGACAGTTTGAAATAAGTGCCTTATCATGTTTGTTTTAAAGACTTCATTGGTGCATGCTCGATTGCTTTGAAGTTTTTCAGAGAGCCAAATTTGCCTCTTGATTTGTAGGCAATGTTTTTTCTGCATGCAAAAGAGCTTTAGAAACTATGTCATAATATATGGTGACCAAGCAACAGAATATATAAGAATCTGTAGGATTTGGTTTTTGTCAGTAACAGTAATTTTGTGAAGGAGCTATTTGTATTCTAGAAATGCAAACCATGAAACCAGCTTCAGGCAGCTGCCTTAAAACACATACTTCTGAAGCTGCAGTACGAGTTGAAGAACTGCTAAAGCAAATAGGACTAATCTTAAAATTGTTCAGATCTCAGTTTTTGAGTCTTCTTTGTAAACCAGCTCAGCAACTAGATCTAGTTGTCTTTAATATTAGGTAGTTGGTCTTTAATATACCGAGAGTTACTACACAGATAAAAATATCCAAACATGGCATTGAGCTGTGCTATGTGATCATGTTCATAAGTAAAGATGCAATCTCTTACATATCCTATGCTGAGGCATAAGTGCACTATTTGTACAATTTGGAAGATAAAAGAAAGACTGTGGATATAGGAATAAATTCCTGTTGCAAAGAGTTGGATTCTGCAGTTTCAGAACATATGTAGTATTTTGAGAATGGATATTGCATGTATCTGTGTGTAAGTTGTGGTTCTGTCCTTTTTATGTACCCTGTGGAAGCCTGCACAATTCAGTGGACTGACTTCTACTTACATAAGTGTATAATTGAAATGAGGCCTGCAGAATTGATGTAGCATGCATATAACATGCAGATTTGTCCTACCTGTTGCGTGTTTTTAGGAAAGTCAAAATGTGCACAGCTTGTGTGGGTTTTTTTTATTCTTGTTGCATTTTAATGTTCCTGTATGCTTAATTATGAACAGCTCAGACAACAATAAATTGTTTGAAAAATGCAAACTTCATAAACTCAAAGATCTAGTTCAGCCATTGTTTTATAAAATATCAGCACTGAAAACTGAGTGATTTTACAAATAATGGAAAGGAGGTATAATATTAATGTGCCTCACTGATTATATACTCAATTTATTGCAAAAAAGACTTTGTTTTTAACTGCCAGCCCTGTGAACTCAGTGTAGAAGGAAGGATCAAGCTGATTTTTTCTCTACTTCCAACAACCGTAAAGATAGAATTACAGGCAGTATTGAGTGCCCAAATTTTAAGTTGTCTTGTAATCCAAGGATGAGATAATGATGGTAATTCTTATAAAATATTAATACTTAATGTAGCAAATCTACATTAGAAATCACTGTCTGAAATTGAAATCTGCACTAGGTATTTTACCAAATTCCTTTCAAGAAAAGGTAATCTGACAGCTGTCAATAGTTGGATTTGTTGTAGCGCAGTCAAGATAGCTGGCAAATCTAACCATAAATGTGTGTGCTTCTCTAAAACAGAAAAGTAGGCACAGTATAGAGAAAATCCTATCTTGGGGAAAAAAGGTAAACTCTAAAAAAAAATTAATTTTGATGAAATTGAATAGGTGTGTACAGTTCTAAATAAAGGGGGAAAAAGCTGCAGAGGAAGTTTGCAGCACTTTTGCGATACATCACACTGGGTTTTTTTCTTCATTGATTGAAGCCTGGTATTTCCAGCAAAGTTCTGCCCCTTGATATCATGAAGCTTTCCCACGGTGCTACAAATTGAGCAAAATAGTACATTTACTGATGGATTATATAGGATTACAAGTTTATATATGATTTGTCCGTTGTAACTAGGTAGTTGTTGGAAACCCTTTATGTGGTATTTTTTGAAGAGTTTGATAATAAGCCACTCCATTTCTGTAGCTGTACCCAAGGTACAGTGATACAAACTTCTTGGTTTGGAATTCCAACTTCCACTTTCTTTTATATGGTGGCCATCAGTTGTGGAAATAAAGACAGTATTTTATTTTTTTTATTATTTTTTTTTTTTACAGCATACCTAGTCTAGTAATGCTTGACAGTGTGCTGGCACATACCTTTAAAGGTAAAGTGACGAATGTAATTCTGAGCTTTGTTCAGTTTTGCATAAACAGGACATAAACAGGACAGCTTCCTCAATGCTTCCAGTGTTTCCAGACATTTCATACTATTTTAACTAGAGAGCTTAAAATTATGTGAATTAAATATGCATCAAATGGTGCAGTGTTGAGGGTCTTATCACCAAGGCCGTGACTGATCACTGAGACTACTGAGGCTGACTGCAGACAGTCTTACTTAATAAACAGCGCTACTTTGGCCTAATGGGTGAATAAATTGAAGTTTACTTGCAGGAGGCACATAAAATTGTTTACAGTTCGTTAATAGCAATCCACTCAATTTCTGTGCTGGAAGTTCTTAACAACTTTCTTTTTAACAGCTAGCAAAGGAGACCTTTCTTCTTGCTTCTTTGAAAATAAAAAGTATGGCAAGCTAAACAGTGCATGTGCAATGATTTTAACCTTGCTATTTCATGAGACAAATAAGCGACATGAGAAACCAACACAAGCAGACATGAATTCTGACATAACTTTGTGATTGCATCTCTTGTTGGTTAACCACAGCAGGACCGTAGAAATAGGTGATGTTGGGGAAACATGCAGGAAGGAATCAGCTTCAGGATGCCTTCATCTTTTCTGAGCTCAACTACACAACTCACACCAGAATTAATTTATTATATTGCAAACTTAAGGTGCCAAAATACTTCCTTGGAAGAGAGTGTTGGCACTTGGAATTTTACTTGGTATAAACTCATAAGAAAGATGTGATAAATTATGCTCTGGAGGCACCTTCACTGACTGTAGAGGAAACCTGAAAAACTGGCTTAGACCGTTGTCTCTCCCTCCTTTTTCTCAGGGTGATGAAATGAAGAAAACAGGTATTCAACCTATTCCTATGATGGACAGGGACAAGAAGGATGAAGTCCCTCAGGGTCAGGTATGAACTGTCTTTGTATGATATGTGTTTTATAATGTTAATAAAATGTGTATATAAAAACTTTTTATATATTTCATATATTATTGACCACTGCATTTGATGTTGGGATATGTGTGTGCCCTGCTGAATTCTCTTCTCAGCCTGCAAATCACAGCTAATCTTTTTAAGTAGCAGTAGAAAGCTCTTTTTGAAAAACATTACAGCAACTACTGCTACCTTGAAATACTGTATAACACAGCTCTACTCCCTGTAACAGAATAAGACTGTGATTCTGTGAAGATTTCAGGACTGGCTTAAATATGATAAAGTATTTCCAGTGTGAGAACATCATGTAGTTTCAATAAGAAGAATGAATCTGATTAGACTTGATGCTGATTATATATTAGTGCTTTTATGTTCCCGTAATTTCCAGTAGAGACATTTATATCTTATTACTATTCTTTGCTATTACTATTACTTATTTTCCTCCTCTGAAACAAATATTCTATGCAATAGTGACAGGCTTTTAGCATAGTTTTTTGTTCTGTTTTATTTTTGTATGATAAGTGTTTGGATAGGTAAAGCCATAAGATATGCAAGAGAGAACTGCCTATTGAGCATTATTGTGGAACATATACGTTTTGGAAAAGTTGTAAGGCATAGCTAAAATAGTGTTAGTCAAGTATTGTGCAAAAATGCAAGAAAAACCATCTCTGCACTGCAGCTGCATAGAGAACCTCACACATCAGTCCTCTGAATTGTGATTTACAGATTTTTTTGCAGGTCTCATGAAGTAGGTCTACTGGGAATAATATTTAGGGTATCCTAATGTAAGTGCAATGAAAGACACCTATTTCATTCCTCAGACGTGTATCTCTAGCTAAAATCAGTCATGTAATTTTGAGAAATGTCATTAACACTTTTTCTACTTCTACTTCTGAGCTTTTTAGTTTTTTTATGATAGCATGACATACATTTTAACTTAAAAGTTTGCAGGGTCTAAAGGAATACAACTTATTAAAAATTTCTTGAAATACTGAGATTCCAAAGAGAAGGATATTTGGAATATGAATTTAGTCTTGTCAAAATTTTCTTGTGTTTTGCTAAAAATCACACTTCTAAACTGAGCAGGAAAATCTACAGTGGGACTGTACCTAACATCTCCTTTATAATTTATGGTAGCACTCTGCTGTTTTACTGTGAAATAAAATAGCCCCCTTAACAAATAACATATAGGATGAAAATAAAACACTGTGCAAAAGAGAGGTTGGTTTGTTTGTTTTATAGGCAAACATCTCTCCTGATTGTCTCATGTCCCTCTATAATTCCTATAGTTTCATCATGTTTATTTTAGCTGAGATTGTTGGCTTCTTGGGTCAGAAAATTTATCTATTTTTTTAATGTACAAACTCTTTTCATAGCAGTATGGAAAGAGTATTGATAGAGGTGAGAGCAAGAGTTATGCTCCATTTTCTGAATAAGTGTCAGTGTTCAGATGGTTAAAAAGAGAATTTTATCAAAGCCTTTCATCAGCACAATTTTTGTAAACAATAAAACTGTGAAGAAATGGACCATGGACTTATGTGTCCAATGGAAATGGACTTATATGACTATCATGACAGTTTGGCATAAACGAGCGGTGTATTGCAGGTCTGAATTTAAGCTGTCATCCTTGCTTATATTTAAGTGACATTTTTTAAAAATTCCTTCCTGTGATATGACAGTTCAACTGTTATCATGGTAGCCATCATAGAAACCTTGGCTTAGATTAATCAGCCCTGTTCAGTCATGAGGGAGACACTTCAGCAGCTTGTAATCGGCAGAGATGTCGCTGTTAGTGCTTCATTTTAAGGTATTCAAATATTAGGATGATGTGCAGAAGTACAAAATACTAACATAAATAGTAATCAAATAAGTAATCAACTGGCTTTTATCTAGTAAACTATCAGCTGTCAGCACTGGACTTTGGCTTTACTTAACTACCCTGTTTCACTGCTGTTTTTCACAGATTGGATTCTACAATGCTGTAGCCATTCCATGTTACACCACACTTGCACAGATCTTTCCTCCGACTGGGCCACTACTTCGAGCATGCAGGTGAGTAAATGTGTGGGTTTTTGTCTAGCATGTAGCTAAGTTAAGGAAATAAGAAACCTCTTCAAAAGTTTATCTGGAACTATAGACCTTTAATTTTAGAATTTGCATGTAGACAGGCAGATACACATCCCATTATTAATCTATCCAGAAAGACCAAAGGTGAAAACTACTGGCTAGGACTACCCAATAGCTTGACAGACACAGCTAGTGTGTTTGATGGAAAAGCATTTAGAGAGAAACAGTTTCAATTATTATAGTATTCCTATGTTGGCTGGATCCGTGCAATTTCTCTCTGTATCCTTTTTACTTCAATCTTAGCTGTTCTCATAGCTAAGATTGGCTAGAAAACAAGAATTCCATTTCATAAAAAAATTGCTGTGGTTTTGGCATGTGGTTTTATTTCATGCCAGAACATTCATATTAAAAAGCAGAGAAAGAAAGAGAGCCCCAATTTATGTGCCTAATAATGAGGCACATAAGAGTAGTACCACTGTAATATGTGACAGGCAAATGAAATTTTCCTTTGAAATCCCTAAGAAGGTA
>JAWLRI010000494.1:2902723-2918774 GCA_034781795.1 Crypturellus tataupa | reverse complement strand
ATGAGGCACATAAGAGTAGTACCACTGTAATATGTGACAGGCAAATGAAATTTTCCTTTGAAATCCCTAAGAAGGTAGCTTGGGATCTTCTGCAAGAGAGAAGTGAGTCACCTTAACCAATTGGGCGCTTTTACCTGGGAATGATGTTGAATCTCTTTGTAGTTAGCTCTGACCAATAATTATATCCTGCAGGTTAGCAATGCTGTCAGGCAAAATGTCTGTTGAAACCAGTCAGCTTCATTAAAAAGATTCAGGTTAATCAGTATTCTCTTTCTAAGGAAAAACAGTTGGTTGGTAAATACTAGCAATCTTCAGTCATGTCTAGGGAGTGATTAAGAGAGCTGTTTACCCATGTTCTCTCCCTTATTTTTTGTCTTTTCTTTTTTTTTTCCACCTCCTTTCTGTTTTGGCCTTAAGTAGTTCTGTCTTGCATTGAGGTTTTTCTTTATCCTGTATGGCAGCTCCACATAATCTGTACCTTTCCCAACCTTTTGCACTAAAAAGAGCTGTATAAAATAGCAGAATGATGCCCACTGTACACAAACACTGCACAATTTTGAATTTTGCTTAGTTTCTGGGCAATACTAGGATGTAAACTAGTTCTCACGTACAACGACTCACAGTTCATCCCAATCTGCTTTCTTTTTCATCCTGCCTAAACAAGAAAACATTTTGTCCCTTTCAGGTAATTTTTTTAATTCTAAGAAATCCAGTGTGTCCTTGTCCTCTGCTCCTCTGCATATTGAGATGAGGCCATCAATCACTGGATCATTATCCAGGCATACTTCAGTTCCACCAGGTGGTCTTATCTCGCTTTTTTTTTTTTTTTTAAGCACTTGGAGAAATATCACTTGAAGATTTTAAAACAAGTCTGGGTATACAGCTATAGGAAATACAATAGATAAGAGAGGTATGGTTTCAATGTGTAGTTAGTGTGGTGAAGTTCCCAAAGCCTGTCTTTTCTTCCAGGCAGTCAGGCTCAATGATCCTTGTAGTAGTATCTTGTGTTCTGAGAAATTTTGAAAATAACAACTTCCAGTAAGCAATAGGCAATTCATTATCCTAAACGGAATAATGTGGAAGTATTTGTAAGTTCCTATTTCAATGGTTCCAGCAGTTACAATGTAGCATTAAGGTCTTCCCTAGTTTCAAAATACTGCACAATATTATCATAATGATAACAATTCCAAATCCTGTTTTGGAATTCAGAGTTACAGTACTGGGTAGGAATGTGTACTCCCTGAGCCATGCTGACCTAATACATACTTGTTGATAGTTTGATTATAGATAATTGAATAATGTGTACTCTGACAAATAAAGAAAAGTAGCTTGCAGTGCCAAATCAGAGAACATGAAGTGAACGACAGAACTACTTATAAACCTTTTGATTTTTACAAGGCCATGAGTCATCCAAACGCTTAACAGAGAGGTAGTCTGAGGGCTTGAAAGTGCTCCAACTACTGTATTTGTAATCCTTGCTTGAAAGCATGCTGCTAAATGGTCTTCAGATGTAGTGATGGCTGAAAGCAAAATTTTGGTTAATTGGTCCTTATAACTGGAACACTGGTTCTGCATTGCCTAACCACATTTTCACTCAGAAGTAGTTTCACGCTAAATATATAAACAGCATCATCTGTAATACTAAGCATTAGAAAGACATCATGAGTGTTTCCAGTTACTTGTATCTATTTAAGCTAATGAATTTTACCAAACTGCTTTAAATATGGGACAATATTGAATCTTTTTGTATGAAATATTTGTCCACATCTGGTGCACTTTCATTTTTAAAATCAGCCTAATGATTTTAATATAAATCTGTCTTGCAGAGATATGATAAATGAAATATGTCAGTAAAGTTCTGTTACTAAGACAATCAAATAAGGGGTCTAAAAATGGTTTTGCACTTCCTTTAGAGGTGTTTCCATAAGCCTGCCTGTATCTTTGGTGTGTTGAGCACTGTTTTTTCCCCTTACTGGGGACTGAGGCTCAGAGAGGCTCGGCTGAATGCTTAAGGCTACACAACATGCTCTTCAGGATCAGGGTTCTAGGAAGACCTGTGTCTTTTGATTTCTAGTCACATACCCAAATGAGGCTTATTTTCAAAGTATCTTGTAAAACTGCTGCCCACTCAACTAAGGAGATAGAAAGTTGATTTGTAGGATACTAAGCACCCACATACATACATGCTCTTGATGGAGGGCACATCGTAATTCTGATGAGCATCTTTTCAAGAGCAGGTTTCTCTGCAAAGGGTGGGATGTCTGAGTAAACAGCAGTCAGACTCCTAGCAAAGATTATATATATATTTCTGTTCTCTGAATTATGTTTATTGTTTGAAATTGCAGATATTATACTTTTGAAAGCCACACAGGTGCAACCTGAACTGGGCACAGTTCTATGCAGTCACAGCCTTAGCTACATCTCCCCACCTTGCCCTTGTGTATTTCCTAAATTTAGATTGCACTGATGCACATGTGTGTGGATGGATGTTTAAGATATTCCTAAGTCTGAAGAGCTTCCTAATAAACTATGCCCTCATGTAAGGTCCTCTAATGTGCACTTTCATAGTTTAACAGCTCCGCCTTGAAATTACCTTTTGCAGAGCAAGTTGACAAGTACTGAAAGTTGTGTTCAGATTTGGAGTTACTGACTTAGAAGTTCCAAAAACACAGATCTAACTTCGTATCCCTAATTATCAAAATATCTGTATTTTGTACCGCTTGGGTTATTCCGGGATGTTTCAAATAGTTGAGCTACATGAGGTTTTTGGAGGGGTGAATGGTAATTCTGTGTGATGAGAGACATTCAGCCTCATTCCTGTTTGATAGTGCCTCAGCTACTGACTGCACTGATTTTGGTATCAGCCCCGCACCAGTAGTGCTCGTTCTTGGAACACAGTGTTAAGCTGCCACGTCCTTGAGTTGTTCAGAACGCAGACACCAGCTGCAAGCAATAGCAGCAGAAGCAGCCGGGCAGCATGTCAGCATTAAGGTTTTTATTTGGAGAATCCCTGGATATTTATTCCAGACACTTAGGAGCCAGGACTTTATTGGAAGATCAAAGGCAAATGAATCGTATCATTTGTACCTTAAAGAAAAGTTAAAGTGTATCGGTCACTGATTTCCATGAAGTAAGGTAGTAATTTATTCTACATTTTAAAGTACTCTACAAAGTACATATTTTCTTATTGCAATAATTTTTCAATATATTACATATTTTTTGTAGACCAAAACTATCATCCACCTGTGTAACTGTGACTGGAATAAGTTGTGTAGGTGTTTTGGAGTCTAAAGACTCAGAAGGCACACCAAAGTGGTAGATCTATTCTGGGAATAAGAGAAAGGATTTTTTTTTCTTTATGCACATCAAATATTAAACAATTTACCATGTATTTTCAGGTTTCTGAATTCTTGGTGAAATGGTTATAATTGAACAATATTTTGGCTGCGATTCTCCTTGTTATTTTCCCAGTTTCTGGGAAGTGACTTAGGAACAGTAACAGTTCGTTTTTTCTAATCCTTAGTGCCTGGTTGTATGAGCTGAGATTCACTTCCAGATTAACTCTGGCTACAGGTCTCCAGTTGGCCTGGAGCACTGACAGAAAAAAATTTCCATCTGCCTTCAACAAATGATGTAGATGTTCCCCTAGAGGGCACCAGCTTCCTTTAGTAGACTCCATCAAATCCTTCCTTCCCCCATCCCTGGAAATAACATTTTCTCTCCTTACATGTTTCTTGTGCTTCCAGCTTATTTATTTGCTGTGTTTTATCAACTGTTTCAGCAAAGCTGTGATGCATAAATCAGGAGAGCCCTGCCACATAAATTCAGATGTAATACGACACATAGCATGTAAGGCTGTAGTCATTTTACCCCCCTGTTTGTTTTAAGACACCAAAGAATTATTTTGGTAGCCACTAGATATTTGTTTGTATGAAATTTAAATGGTTGAGCTTGCTCGCTTTCTCTCTGTCTTTGAAAGCTGAATGCTAGATTTGGGCCATATGCTGTTGTATGGTCCACAGCTATATAACAACAACATAAATGTCCAAGTCACTGGAGTGATATGACTATGCAGCAAGTATGGTTATGGGTCTGTATTCCCTTCCGATCATTGTAATGCTACCAGCTCAATGTTTTATGGCTTATGAAACAAAATTTGGATTTAAGTGTTAATCATCCTGAAAGACTGGAAAATTTTTATCTTCAGGAAAGGATAGTCTTTTGTTGTAGTAGATTTATCATGAGATTACCACATTAGTATCTGAAAGCTGATGTTGGCATGAAGCCTTTTATATAGTGTCAGCCAGCTCCTGTGCAGAAGTCTGAGGAGGCTTTATGCATTTCTGTGGTTTCCAGTGAAGGAAGCTTCCTGCAAAATTACTGATGATTTTGGAAAGGGCCAAATAATGCTGTTGTAAAATGCTTGAAGATCTGTGTGAGGAAAGCAGCTCCTGTCTAGATTGTGCTTTCATATTCTCTGCAGACATGGCTCTTGAGTCATAGTATGATTTTCTCTGCAGCCATGACAGCTACAAAGATTTCTAATGGAAGCAGGTTCTAGGCTCCTGTGCCAGCAGTGGCTCGTTCTGAGGCGCATACGCCACAGATGCACACATAGGTAGCATGTACATGAGCCAACAAGAATTACAAAATGTGACAACTGCAAGGTAAAAGATGCAATAATACAGTGATGATAAAAGCCTGACTATATACCAGTGTTCATTTGCAGCATAAAGGTACATCTCTAGCAGTCTAATACAGCTGACAATGCTATGAGAAGAAATCCCGGTAAACTTAACTCTTGGCCTCTTTTTGCATTCACAGGGACAATCTCAACCAATGGGAGAAAGTGACAAGAGGAGAGGAGGCTTCTATATGGATTTCCTCACAGTCCCTTGCTCCCGGGACCTCCGATTCCCTTCCCGTAAAGATTGATGACTGAACGGCAGCAAGAGATTGCTTTAACCCTAAAAACATCCCTTCCTTGTTTTGGGGGTTGTTTCTTTTTGTTCCATTTTGTTTTTATTTGAAGATGGAGAACGAAGAGCTACCAATGCGAACTAGGATGCAGACCTACCTAGGAAGGTAGCGCCCTCGGGGTTACCTCAGCTAATGACTCTGGCAGCCAACCTCCTCCCCTACACCAGTGACACAGCACGGACGGAGGGAGAGCGACAACCGGGCGCTTTGGGATCAGCTAGTGAGAGACAGCTTCCAACTTGGGAATATAAAAGACTGGCCTTCTCTCATGGGCTACAATGCTGAGGCCTTAATTTCAAACTGTCGGGGGAAACAATCTTAGGGGGTACTTCTAAACTGTATCTTTCTAGTATGGGTTTCAATGGTACTTTTATTATACTGTACTGTGGCTGGCTTTAACACCAGTGTCACTTGGGAGTTCTTGGCTATAAATAGAACAATATACCCATTGCTATTGTGAATGTTCGTGTGATCTACTTGTAATCAGTTTGAGCTCTAGCAGAATCCCTGGAAATTGTACTTCTTGTTTAGGTTACAGTGACTTCTCCTGCTGTAAACTAAAGGAAAACCAACATTCAGGTTAAAGTTCTTCATTAAGCACCATGATACAACTTGTCACTTGCAAGGTAAATGTTGCAAGAGCTAGTGATGAGGTTTTGTTCATCAGAGAGATTTAGAAACCCAGACAACTCCTCCCTTTAAACACTGGAAGTGCTGGATATTTATCTCCAACAAGGAGAGAGAGTTTCACGCTGGAGTTTTTGTATCTGAAGCGACAGAAGTATCAGTCTAAAATTTGAATGTGACAGCAAAGATTTTCTTGCCTAACTCACTGATAAGTAAAGTCATCGTGTTTATTTCTACCTGCTGAGTTGTATTTTAAAAGGTATTAAGAGACATACCTGAAGTATGTTATCTGCTGGGGACAGGAGCTGTGTTAGAAAAGTCAGGTCTAATAAGGAGGACTGTGGAACCATCACAATAAATCAAAAATGTTTTTGTACTGACTAGCTTTTGTGTTGCACAGTAACACTGCATGCCTTCTACTACTTCTCCCCTTAAAGAACTTCTCCTTTTTCCTTTTTTTTTTTTTTTTCCCCTAGTTGAGAAAAATATTCAGGCTTAGAACTGCCTTTTTCAGTGAAAGAATAGCTGACTAAAAAAAAAAAAAAAAGTACTCTGAAATACTGTGTTTACAGTTCTGTGCTGACTTAGGCATCAGTCTTACAGACTTATGTGCAGAATTTAAGACCTTAAATTTAATGCCACTCTTTTGACTTTAGTGCAATTGTACAGAATATGTTTCAACAATACTTAATTTGCCTTCATCTTTCTCTTGAAAATAGTGGGGGAAAAAAAAAATACCAATCTGCACAATAGTTGAAAACACAATGTCTTTGCATAACTTTTCACATACAGCCTATACTGCATTATATGCTTTTTCATAGGTAATAGTCATATAGTGGTTCCATGATAACATGGCCATTTGTGTATCTGCAAGTAATAATAGTAGTGACTTAAAGACAGAATGCAGGTTCTCTTTTTCCATGTCATGTCTGTTGAGCTGTATTGCTCTTGTAAGCCCACCATCTTACAGTTTCATTTAAATGACTTGGACTCTTGAGTTTTGCCTTTTGTTATGGTCGAGCACATACAATATCTGTTTGTACATATGTACAGTATGTGATATATAATCACATAATGTATAAATGCACCTAAGCCTTTGCAATACACGGGTATCCCAGAAGTTGAGAGTTCAATATTAAGTTACCTTATTTGTGTCATACAGGTTACTCAACAGCAGCCCCACAATTCTTTTCAATTTGCGTTGCCGCTTCTAAGTGCAGAAATTCATTGTTAGCCATAATTAGCTATTTTGGGATAAAATACATATATATGGAAACTGGAAACAATTATGCTGTAGTAAATAGAATAGCATCACTTTTTATGTCTTCTCCTTTACTCCTGAGCAGCTCCAATTTAGTTAAATCATTCAGGTGAAACTTTCCAAATGCTACGATACAAATCCAAATCTATGGTGACTACAAAAATATTCTTTGGAATTCAGCTACCCCAAAAACTCAACTGAAAATTTTTCATTCCTGACTTTAGGTATAATTGCTGTTTTTTTCCATCATTCTGGAATGCTGATCTTACCAGGGTTGCAAAAATATTCCTTGTTATACTGTGTCTGTATTATGGAAAGTTTTTAATTAATCTTCTAGTCACTGACAGTTTTGATGTCTGTAAGCACTGAACAGACTTCCCTCACATATATTGAATTATCAGTTAGTTGTTCTGTTAATGTCTGAAGGTCTTGGTCCTAATACAAATTTATCCCGACCACACAAAACATATAGTTGCTGACATATAGTCTGATGTCCATTGCAAGTGAAAACTTTGGTTGAGTTTATTTTTCTTGTGTATAAAAGGAGGAAAGTTACAACAAAAAGTTACTACCTTTTAATTGCTGGCTAAAACAACAAAAATAGCTTTAACAGGCTATGTTTTCTCAGTAAATTCAGTCAGTCTTATCGCTTACAGATTCAGAGATGTAAATTTTTTGGTAGAAACAAACTTAAATGAGTACTTCCACAGTCAAACCCACTAAACATTGAAACTTTGAAGCTGCATTTGAATTTCATGACTCAAGACATGTTGAGATTTAATTGTCCAAAATTCTGGACTTGTACTCATAAGCAGAGCAGAAAGACATCTGGCTTATCAAGTTAAACTGCCAAAAGTGATTCCTCCTTGTATTTTTATGCTGCTAAAATTGATGATGCATGAAATGGATAAGAATGCATAGAAAAACAAAAACAACTAACGGACCTATTTTTCCTAGAACAGCTAGACTTTATACTCCCAGAACAAAAACATTTTTATTGAAATTCCAATTGCTTTTCCTTTCCAAGCCAGTAAAGAAAAATGCCATTTGAAGCAGTATGTGAGAGTTTCTAACGTATTGTGAAACAATAGCTGGAAGAGAGGTTTTAAGTGAGAAAAATAGGTGACACAGATTCTGAGATGTTGCATATTTTATAGCAGTGCTGACAGAAACTTCATTGTTTAAATTAAGCTATAAATTCTTTAAGGCAGTACAATATTCAGCTGTAATGATTCCACTCATGGCAGTAATACTTGTATAATTAATTCTTTCATTAGAGAAATGCAATTTTTTCAGTTTTTCTTTTTAGTGGTGGGAGTATATGCTAAAATATATTTACATTGGAGGGGACGTGCAGCATGAAATTTATATTTTTATGGGGCACAGACTTCTTTCATGTGTTTAAACTTAGAACGGTGTGATCAATTTGCTGTGACTACATTTAGACCACTTAGTGTGAAAATTATAGAGATAGCACATAGCACTATTCATGTTAAAGAAAAAAAATGCAGAGGTTGTTAGATGCTCAGAACAATTTTGACCCACTTGAAATAATGCATTTGCCTCAAACACTGTGATATATTAACAGTTCTGTGAAGTGGTACAACTCTTGTTCATCTAAACACAGGAAGTGACTTTCTGCACACTAGTACAATGAAGCTCATGTTTAAAGCTTAGATTATATATCCCGATCTAGCAAAGGCACATCACAACTATTCTATTCTGCTTTCTGACCAAAAACTGTGCTCGATTGTAATACGGGTGTATACTCTATGAAAAAAAAAAACACAAAAAACAAAAATAACAGACTGCTTTCTAGAGTAGATCAAACTGATTTGTAGAGTAGATTCATATATATTCAAACTTCAGGTTGGGCTGTTATGTGAAGAAAGAACTTCAAGGTAACAACATTCAACTTTACTACATTTAGTGAGCTGAAGAAATTGTTTTATATATATATATATTTACATATATATATATATGATACATATAAACTATCTTTGTAAAAAAACAAATATGCAAGTGCAATAATTTAAAGAGGTCTTAACTTTGCATTTATAAATTATAAATACTGTACATGGTGTGTAATTTTTTTCATGTATTCATTTGCAGTCTTTGTATTTAAAAAACAAACCTAAACCTTTACTATTACGTTTGTACAATAGAACAGTAAGCATTTATTATGAAATAGTTAAGTTGTAAATAAATTCACAAACCAAACAGCCAGTACATATGCATATATGGGTGTCCTATTGTGAAACCTGTTTTTGCTTTTACTGCTGGCTTTAGCACAGCAAGACTACTTCTGTGGATATGTAATTATACATATAAATATATGTATGATACATAAATATATTTAGAAATGTTCATAATTTTAATGGATATATATACATATACTTTGGTGTGAATATTACTGAATACAGAGTTTTTTTAATATTATTTTTCATGTTTATTTTTGCTGTTCTTGGGCGTGGAAGTGAGGGATGGGAAGTTGGTGTGTATGTGTGTGCGCGTATGTGTTTGTATCCCACAAGTAAACCACGGGGAATGGAATCCAGATGTAATGGAGTCCTTGAAAAGGGTGGTGCCTGTTTTTCTCTGTAATTGCAGTTTACCACTTACGATGCATTTTCCCAACATAAATTCTTTTCGTCTGTCTGTCTGTCTTCCTGTCTGTCTTCTTGTATCAATATATCACCTATAGCACCTTCACTTGCCACACATTCTGGAAAGTTCCGCATTCCCTTTTGCTCTCCTGCTGCCGGAGACCTTACCTTGTTTGTGACAAATACTTTCGCACAGATTTCTGCTCTGCAAAGCTGCCATGAAGCTAATGCAGGATCAGTTTGTTATCTTCTGGGAATTACTGAGCAACATACACAGATGCTACAAGAATAATCTTGCATTTTTTTTTTTTCTTAAAGGTTTGCCATTCCAAAGGGATACAGGGCTGTGACAATTATCAATACCCTGAAAATACAAGCTAGGTTAGAGAACTGTAAAACAAACTTTGAAACAACAAATTAGCAAGTATTTATAAAACAGGAAAAGTCAAAAAAATCTATGCATTTGTCTAGCACATAGGTTTGTTCCAAAGATCCCTTACATCCTGCATGCTGAGTAAACAGATTATTTGCTCTTTATAGCCCTCAAGGTGTCCTTTGTGTCTTTATGGCCCTGAAGGATTTGCCATTCTCAGCTGAGGCTGGGCAAGGGGGCCTGAGCCCTGGCTAGGGCTGGTCGGGCCCCAGGGGATCCTGGCCTCCTCCTCATGCCAGGGCCTTGAGCATCACTAACTCCGTGGCCAGGACGGTGCTTCTAGGGCAACCGCTTGAGCAGTGAGAACTAATGAATTGGGAGGAATTACTCATTTTGCTTAAAACCTCCCAGATGCTTTTGACAGAGGAGCATACAAAAGGGATGTCTCTATGGATGCTTTTAATTTGATCTTTTTCACTTATTTATGCATTGTTGGTACGGAACTGTAGTCTGAAGTTAATTAATTGGTAAATAATTAATTACTCTTTGGTCAGGCGTCTCAAATTGATAGCAATAACCTACGTGTCTTCTCATATTTTTCTGATTGTCACGCAGCCATATTTCTTGTAACAGAGCATGAAGTTTTGCCATTGATAGTTACTGTTCCATCAGCATCTTTTTCCTTAATATTTTTATCCGTTTGTCACTGAAGAAAAAATCACTAGGAACTTAAAAAACAGCTCCAGACCAGCTCCTGTAGGTATTGGAAAATACAAATTTCAACACATTTTAACTGAAGTTCATTGAAGTTTAGGGAGAAGAAGAATATTTCTGCTGTTTTCCATGGACTTTGAATTGGGTTCTATTGTAGGGCTTTGTAAGATGCTGTGCTCATTTGACTTGACTGTCATCACCTAGTGACTGCAATGGATTTCATCTGCTCAACCAGTGTTGGAAATTACTTCGCTGTGATTACTTTGCTAAAGACAACGACCAGAACCAATTTCCTTCTCTGATTTCCTTCTCTTCCATTTAGACCCTCTTCCTCTGATTAGGGATAAAGTTTTTTTCAATATGTTTCAGTTTATGCAGTTCTCAGAAGAGCTACCTGTATCTTGAATGTTGCTTGCATTAAAAGTTGAAGATCCTTGTCTCCAGGTCAAGGAGTTACACATCCATGTTTCAGAAGCTACTTGGCTTGTGCACAAGATGTGTTAGGTAAAAGTCCTCTATAGAGGCTCAAGGGGAATCTTGAGACTCGGGAGCATGAGTATAATCAAATGATGTCTTTGAAATGAATGAATTATACCAGGTAAATTTTTCCTTTCATGTTTTCTGGTTTGTAAGATTGCTAGAAGGGCTAAATAATTTTCACTGTGTGGTTTGTTATCATTCAGCTGGCCTTAATTATTTTTTCCTTTTTACAGCAATGTAAATCTGTGAGAATTATGTTTGTAGAGATGCTTTTCGTTTTTGTGCTGTTTATAACAGCAACATAAGTTGTTAATAAACCCTATTTTAAAAGGATATAGAAATGGAAAATAAGTCTTGTGAAAATCTACACTGTTGAGACCAAAATGTTAAATGTTCAGGTGCACCTAGAAGAGCCAGGGTCTGTTAGAAGCCTGTTACCATCAGTATTGGTGTCGTGGTGAATGTGGTTGCAGTGTTCAATACAGGCAGTCTAGAACTAGATTGATCAGTTGATCATAATGAACATGAAGAGAATCCTGAGTATGTTGTGTTTACTTTCTCAGTAGTGAAGTCCAAGTTGTTTTCTGCTGCTGACTTGTGCAGAGAACTCTTGTATATTCCTGTATATTTTAAATTTCGCAACAAACTACCACCTGGCTGGAAAAAAAAGGTGTAGTTTCTCATGTGACGCCAAGGCAAGAGGCTCGTAGCATATTATGCATGAAAGATGCTTGACATGAAAATGTACAGAAAACTTGCAGAGAAGACTGTAGTACATTTAGAAATATGTTGGATGTCAATTAAAATGCTATTTATGGATTGAAGAGACTGAGCTGAATTCTGTCCCGTAACAGATTTCTGTTATGCTCTCAAGCAACTTATCCAACTCTGAATGGTTTGTTTTTCTGTTGCATTATTTTGGACACCTAAGCATTTTTTCCCCCACTTCTGTGCATGTTTGTAAATATCCCTGTTTATCCAGGCTTCAAAATATGTGTAGGTGCAAACGTGTGATCGCCTTATAAACCAGATGTTGTTTCCTTGCTTCCCGGATGAGGATAAAAATGACGTGGGTGTGATGCCTTCAGATAAGCTGCAGATAACCAGTGCTCCCATTTTACCCTGTTATAAGTACTGCCTTTTCTGTCTTCTCTAGACATAAAGTGAGATTTTAGATTTGGTGTATACCTTCAAGCTGGCGTAAGTTGTTCCACACTTAATGAAAACTTTGTGGCTGTTGCAATGGCATGTCAACTGTAACATTTCAAACTCCAATAATTAAACATGGTATTGATTTTTCTTTTCAGCCAATACTGACTTCCATGTAAGGGCCAATGACAAATGGTTTTGGACGGTGTCTCCCTGGTGTCTACTCAACAGCCATTTGTATGGTGCTGTTCCAGGTCCTTTGGGAATGGTGTGATTAATTCACCTGTTCCCATTCCCTGACCATTTTGGGGCTCAGTTGCTATCCTGGATTGAGATCTACCTTCTATGCCATTTTCCCTGTTTTTCATTGTGAGCTACCAAATATTTAAGAAAGGATATATAGCAGCTTCATGGAAAGAAAGTCGATATATTGCACAAGGTTTTTAAGTAACCACAGAGCCACAGTAAATGCTTCACGTGCCCTAGAACCACAAGCATGGTAGAACTTGAGTTTACAAGCGATAAACACTTTTTCTTTCATGAGATGTGTTCTTAGAATGTGTAAAACAGCACAAAGAAAAACAGAATATATTCCTTTTGAATTTTGTTTTTCTTTTTACTGTATATTGCAGAGGGTAAAAAAGTCTTAAATCCCTCCTGCCCACATTTAGAGCTATATTTACTTTCCTTAAAAGTGAAGCTGAATGGCTGGTCCCTCAAGCAAATATCTGAAAGGGCTTCCACAAGGCTGTGACATCCAGGATGTCTGCTAATACAGTTTTATCTCCTGAATGTACCACAGCAGCAGCCATCACTGACCTTGTTCTAAACCTTTGTGGTGCCAAGAGATCAGAAGGAGCTCTCTGACCGCTTACAGGTACAATTATAATTAGTGAGGTAGCAGTTGAAATCTCTTTCTCTCCTATACCACAAGACACATGAACCGCAAGACCACCAAAATCAGAAAAGCAGGATGGGCTGTACTGCCAGCTTAAAAGAAAACTAGAAAACTTTCTGCTTCATACAGGAAAAATAGCAACCTGTGACAGACTTAGATGGCTGAAATCATTAAAGCAGAATTTGCCCGTAAGATTGTCAGGTTCCTCCTATGCTCCCTTTTCCCTTGCTGCTCTTTATCCTGTGAATTTCCTTTCCCAGTAGAGCATTTTCTTTTTTCTTTCACCTTTGAGGACTGTCCAAGTACAACAGACTGCAGACTCTATAGTTGTCTCTCTACATCCATGGGCTGAATTAATTCCAGGTGTTGAGACACAGATTTGTCATAAAAATAACTGTCTTGGGATTAAATGTGTACACTCTGCAGAGGTATGTTTCCAAAGCTTATGTAAAGCACTGGAAGCAGGGTACCAAATGTTCAGCTAATGGGCTAGATTCAAGGAAAGGGACCCAACAGCCTGGGCTTCTTCCTGCCTGTAGTTCACATACAATGCCTACATACTCCAAAAAGGAGTAAATGCTGGGTAAGGAGCAAATATCTGGGTAAGGTGACGGTAGAGATAAATGGAAAAACTGTTGTCTATACAGCAAAAGGTCATTCATCTATAAGGTAAGCTAAAATTAGAAGGTTCATCTGAAGTCTTGTCTACCCAGTGTTACTGCACTGTTGCTTTTGCCCTGCATTGCCCAAAGGCCTTGCATGAATCGCCCTCTGTGTTGTAGCAGCATCATGTAACATTAACCAAGTGGAGGAACTTTTCCAAGTGCTCTGGACAACTTCTTTACACAAAGGTGGATTATGCATTTAGTACTGGCCGAGTAATTCAATCCTTCCCTTGTATTTACAACCCAGAAAATGTTCTGTGCATCAGTGTCACTAAGT
Source organism: Crypturellus tataupa (assembly GCA_034781795.1). NCBI lineage: Eukaryota > Metazoa > Chordata > Aves > Tinamiformes > Tinamidae > Crypturellus > Crypturellus tataupa. The sequence continues at coordinate 2,904,744 of JAWLRI010000494.1, read as the reverse complement.
TAGAAGGGTTAGAGAATGCTCAGTGTGTCTGCAAAGAGGCCTCTTTATTTGACAAAGTCAACACCACTTTTAAGGCAATCTTTGTCAATCGCAAGACAATAAGCAGTAGCCCCAGCCAAACTTGCCATTCTCATGGAACAGAAAAAAAATATAGTTTTGCTCACAGCAATAGTAATTAGTGGCAGCAACAGGGACAAGGCTGACTGAAATTCAGCTTGGAGGATCTGCCCTAGCCTGAATCTTGTGAGATGAGTGAAGAAGAGCCAGAGCTTCCACCCTGGGTAATGAATCTGAGTAATGGATTTGGGCATCCTCAATGGAATTTGCTTTGGTATTATGGTGGTTAAAAAGTCAATTTAGTAGGTTGTGGGGGTTTTTTTGTTTGCTTGTTTTTGTTTTGTTTTGTTTATTTTTGCTCTGACATACCTTTGAAATTCTCCACTGTTTCCTATTACAATCTATTTCTTGCAGTGTTTTCACTGTGATACACACTGCTATATTCAGTAGAAATTGGCCAACAGAATATGAGATGGACCCCAAACCTCTGTTTAAACTGCCCCCAAATTTGTTAAAAAAAAAAATAGAATTTCAGGATTTTTGAGAGTGTTCCCCTCTGTAAAGTTTGGATGAAATCAACCAGTAAACTTAAAAGCCTTAAGGCAGGAGAGAGGTCTGAGCCTGCCATTCTTAAACAACTATCTGGGAGATCAGACAGTTAAAACTCTGGGTTTACAACAACAAGAATATGATATACTTTAACTCCACATACTGTATGTATAGCAGCAATTCTTTTGGTATTCCTAATAAAGTAAGCAATGTTACTTTCCTGCAGTATCTCAGAACAAGTTATTTATTTATTTATTTATTTATTTTCTTATGTATTTATTTTCTGTTAGAGATGGGATATGTAAGAGGTATTTTATTGATGTCTACAGCAGGGAAAAATATTTCTTAGCAGTGCTGAGGTGTACCTAAAAGTGAAGTTTCTGGGACAGAAGAGTGCTTATTAAACTGTGAAGGAGACAAACGGCTAAGCAGCACTTCAAAAAAAAATCTGGATTTTGACTTGTTAAGAACTTTTCTTTTTGTTTACGGATTCAATTTTAGAAACGCTCTTAAATGTAAGTCTGGAGCCTGCGGATGTTGACACCAGCCTTCCTACTGGTACCAGTATGACTGAAAGGTGCAACTAGTGAATAGCTGGGCTGCTGTTCTCCCTTGAGATCCTGTAAACATTTACTGGATGGGCCCTATTTAAGGGCTATGTTTTGCCCTTCATATAAAGTCCTGCATAGCAGATTGGCTAAAGTCTTCCCAGATCTGTGGACACCTCTTTTGGCTTCCTTCCTGTGAGCGTGGGAGACAGCCTTGGCTGCAGTGACCATGAGCTGGTGGAGTTCAGGATCCGATGAGGAGGAGGCAGAGCTGTAAGTAGCCTTGCGACCATGGACTTCAGGAGGGCCAACTTTAGCCTCTGCAGAGACCTCCTCAGGAGAATCCCATGGACTAGGGCTCTAGAAGGGAAGGGGGCCCAAGAGAGCTGGCTAGTCTTCAAGTGTCACTTCCTCAATGCCCAGCAACAGTGCATCCCTGTGTGTAAGAAGTCAGGCAGAGGGAGCAGGAGACCTGCGTGCATGAGCAAGGAGCTTGTGGCAATGCTCAAGCAGAAGAAGGTGGTATACAGAACGCGGAAAAAAGGACAGGCCCCCTGGGAGAGCCCCCTGACAGGAGCGTAGTCAGGGAATGCAGAGTTATGACAAGGAAAACTAAGGCGCATTTGGAATCTTGACTTCACCAAGGCTTTTGACACCGTCCCTCACAACACCCTCCTGGACAAGCTCCAGAGGTGTGGAATGGATGAGTGGTCGGTGAGGTGGATTGGGAATTGGCTAGATGGCAGAGCTCGGAGGGTGGTAATCAGCAGTGCAGAGTCTAGTTGGAGGCCTGTGTTGAGCGGTGTCCCCCAGGGGTCAGTCCTCAGTCCAGTCCTGTTCAACTTGTTCATCAATGACCTGGATGAA
>JAWLRI010000494.1:2882804-2902623 GCA_034781795.1 Crypturellus tataupa | reverse complement strand
CGTGTGCAGGGGGGGTTGGACTAGATGACCTCTAGAGGTCCCTTCCAACCTTAGGCATTCTGTGATTCTGTGATTCTCCTCCCCTGTTATGGATTGCAGCCCCATCCCAGTCCATGCAGAAATGTGGTCTGGGTTCTGGCGTTGTCTGTGGAGAATTTCCACAGAGATGTTGCTGACTCCTTTTGTAATGACCTGACTTGGAGAGGAGGTTGGACCGGGCATGAATGCCTAAAATGTCATCAACTCCCAGGTACAATGTACCATTAGCCTTTGAATATAACAAATAATGACTGCCAAAGACACAACCTGGTAATGTAGACCTTGTTATCCTTGCTCATATCCTGTCTCTGCAATTTGCCTTTGACACAGGAACATTGCTATGTCTGGCTGGTCTGATACACGGGTTGTACGTATCCCAATATGGAGTCAGTGCTACACTGGAGACAGCTGATAAACAGCCTGGACTCATACTGCCCCTTCCCTACAGCATGGGGCTAGTCCTGCGGGGATCCACAGTGGGCCTGTGCAGCCTTTGCTGAGCTCTCCTGTGGATCTGAGCTCAATCCAGCCACTTACATGGGCTCCCGCTCCCCAGCTTCGGGTTGATTGGATCCCTTTATGTAATAAGAATATGAAATTACAGTAGCTGGAGCTGTAGTCAAATACATAACACTTGAACACCAGATACTTACTTTTTAGGGTGTTTTGAGGAAAAGATAATATCCATAAAACTTGCATGGTAGATCTCATTTCTTGGTGAACTTTCCAGTTGCTCAGTGCAAACAAAAGTCCCATTGTAGTACCAACGGGAGCGGAAAGAATGCTCAGCTTCTTTTCCTCTTGCACAAACACAGTTTGAGGGACAGAAGCAATAGCTCAAGGGTAAGAAAGGTTTTGCAGCTTGGCACCTACATGTTTCAGTAGTAACAAAGCAATATTGACTTAGCTAGATTTGTGGTCACTGTACATAGGAATGCCAGCTGGGAGTAATCAGTGCTGAGCATAGATGGAAGGTTTCACATTCATTCTAAAACATACTGGGCTCCAAATTCTATCCGATTCATGTGTGTTAAAAAGAATTTTTGGATGGGGACTTGGGCTACAGCGTGCCAATCAGCAGAATGGCTGTTGGCACCAAAGACAACCTGTTGAGTCAGGCAGAAATGGTGACCAGCACTATTCAATTTTCCCTGAAGTGCCTGTCATCTAGTTTGCTAGGAATGATAAACAAAAGAGTTGAAATAAACTGTAAGGAGCCCTCAGAGCACTCAAATATTTCTATGGCTCTGGAGGATTGGTTTTCATTAGCTATATGATTAGCGTAAAACATCAAGACTTTTTGTAGTTCTTTCTTCCTATCTGTGCTGGGAACAAAGGATGGGATTTTCAAGCTAGTAACTATGTGGTGGGTTGGCCATGGTAAGAAGATAGGGTCATGTATGTGTATCTAAAGGCAGTCAGCTACATAGCTCTTGTTATCTGTCAGCTAAATACTATCTCTCTTGCACTTTTTTTTCTCATATATTCTCACAACATCATCAACTTGTCTAAATTTTGATTCAACAGCTTCGTGTAGGTTCAGAACATTTGACACTCATGGATACTCAGTTTGGCTGTGGTTTTGCTAGTTATCATGCCTTTAAGAGTTTTTTTTTTTTTTTTAATCATTTCTTTTCCTTCACATCTTTCACTAGCTGTTTACTGTCTGGGTTTGCCTTCTTTGATTTAGATGCACAGCCTCATCTTTGAGTCTTAGTACTGTTTCACCTGTGACTCATTCCTTATGTGACAGATCTGTCTGGTACACTGTCAACCCCCTCACAGTTCCAGTTCCTAGAGGGTGAACATTTTGCCTGGACTTCATTCTGGTTCTTAGTCTTACAAGATACTTGTGTGACTGTGAGAGAATACGACAATTCCGCTTTTCACAGTAAACGATATTCTTGGCACTCTACCCTACAGCTACCCAAAATCTCAGCTCAATTCAAAGCTAAAATCCTTCAATCACTGAATGCTGGTAGTGAAATCAAGCAGGAAGCCCTCTTTCCTTAAATGTTGAATAGCATTTAATATGCTATGAAAAGATCATACTGCTCTGAGGACAAGAGGCACAACTCAGGCAGGAGTACTAGGTTTCTGGAATTGGTCAATACAGGGACAGAGCAACAGTTGCCACAGGATTAGCTGTAAGGTCTGGTCTGTTGGCTGTCTTGTGTTTCCAGTATCCATAACACACCGTCTTTTTATAAACAGCCCGATCTCAATATATCAAGCATATATTCTGTGCTAGCTCCCCATGGTTGGCCTGGGACCTCCACAGCCTCTCTCTCCTATAGCAAACAGCAGAACCAGGCACACGTGTCTCGGGAGAAGGGGTTTTCTTCAGAAATGGCTGCTTGTCCCTTGGATTTGCTGCTGCTCTGATGCCCAGAGGCTGAGTTGAGCCTGCTTGGTCACAGCTGTCTTAAGTGAGGATCTGCAGGGGATCAAGGAGGGAAGCAGACAAGCACTGTAACTATTCAGCGTGCTCAGGTCTCTCCTGGGCAGCATCTAGGGATGGTCCCTGTGTGAGAGTCCTGGGAGGAATCATATGCAGTATCATGGGTCTACTCGGTTTCCCTTTCCCTTTCCCTTTTCCTTTCCATTTCCCTTCCCCTTCCCTTTCCCCTTCCCCTTTTCCTTTCCCCTTCCCCTTTCCTTTCTGCTTTCCCATTTCTTTCTCTCTCTCTCTCTCTTTTTTTTTTTTTTTTTCCCCATAATCTAGAAGTATTTTTTTACTGGAAACACTAGTTGCTTTTGAGTAGGGAAGGAGCAGAAGAAAAGGAAGAAGTGACCTTAGATACTGAAGTTGAACAAAGCATCCTTAGCTCTATGAGGAACACACAAAATCGGGGCAGATTTTGAAATTAAAAGTGTACCCGAGCAGAATGTGTCAGGGCAAATGGCTCTTCCTTTTCTTCCTTCTCTCCTTCTTCAGTAACCAGTGATTTTGGACAGGGGAAGGAGGGTCTGGGAGGGGATAGGGGCACGGACGCCGGGGCCGGGAGGCCAGTGCAGCCGTTGGGAGGACGTGGCCGGGGCAACGGCTGGTGTCCGCGGTGACAGCCGGACGCCGGCGGGCGGCCCCGCGGCCGTTGGTGGCAGCAGCGGTGCCGGTGCTGGTGCCGGTGCTGGTGCCGGTGCTGGTGCCGTCGCGGTTGCCCCGCCAGGGCGGCAGGTGGGCAGACACGCTTGCACGGGCGGCGCAGGGCGGCGCAGGGCGGCGGTGCTTGGCACCGAGCGTGGGTTGGGGCGAGACGAAGGGCGTGTGGGGCTTCCTCCCGCCTGAGGCATCTGCCACGGCCGTGTGGTGTCGCGTCTGTGGCGCGTGGCGGGTCTCTGCCGCACCCTGAGGTCCACGTGCCTGGGACATTGTGGTTGTGTCTTGCTCTGTGTCCTCGTCCTAGGCCTATCTACCTACCTACCTACCTACCACTTTAGCTAGGGCAATTTTCCCTAGGTCCCAGGAAGCCCTTGGCTCTGCTTAACATCTTTATTGTGCTTCCAATCTCTATTCCACCCCCATGTTCCCTTGGTAAAAATATCCCCCCTTGCTCTCTCAGGCGGCATCAAGAGCAGAGATGAAAATGTGGTGAACAGCTCTTCCATGCTACAAGTGCCGGTTTCATGATTTTTTTTTTTGCCTCAGATGGTCTGCTCGATAAATATAGCCAGCTAAATCCAGAGTAACTGCTTTCAGCCTGCATTTAGCATTCAAGTGGGCTGCTTCTATTTTAGGGCTGAGGAAGGATTCACGTGCCTGAAATCTTGTCCAAGTTTTTCTAACTATACTGGTTGGTCTAATAAAAGAGACTACCTCTTCCTACGCACCCTGCCTTACTCTGGCTGCGGTAGCAAGACCACAGCTTTTCCATTGCATCTCTGCCACCTGCAGTGCACAGCTTTAAAGCACAAGGCAAAAGATGAAATGAAGCATATTGGAGTATTTTCAATCTTTCCTGTGTTTCATTTGCAAGCTAAAAATGCTCCTAGGAGAAGGTTAAGTGAGAAGGAACAGGGATGAACTGAGGACCTCCAAAAGTGCCAAGCGAGGCTAACACCATTCAGTTAGACTCTCTGGGCCTTAACCCGTAGAGCTGTTTCCAAGGACACAGCCTTTCTGCGCACATGCTCCAGGGCTGAACCATTCTCACTGTGAAGAACTTTTTCATTATGGCTGACTGGCTGACTTTTTTTTTTTTTTTTTTTTTTTTTTTGTTGCTTGTGTGATTTTTTTTCCCCTTGTTGCAGAACGTGGCTCTTGCCACATACCCTTTCTGTCTGTCTTCTTTTCCACACAGAGTTATAGAAGACTTTGGTTCATTTCCTGCTCCCCTCTTAGAGGTCTCATCTCCAGGCTATGCAAACCCATGTTTTACCTGAGGTGCCACTGCGCTCTAGTCTTCTTGAAGCCTCAGTGTTTCTCCACTGGACTCTCTCCAGTTTGTTGGCACGTTGTTGTGCTGGACGGGCAATGACTCAACACAGTTCTTGGTGTCGCCTGTAGGGAGTGTGTGTTTTCCTTTGCTGGTTGCATGCTTGCTTATGCAGCTACGTGTGCGACCAGGGACATCATCATGACAAAAGGAGACTACTGGCTCATGCAACTTCCTCACAAGGACTCCCACTTCTTTTTCTGCAAAACTGCTGTCTATCCAGTCTGCTGCTGTGTGGGATTAGTCCATCCCAGATAAAGACCTTGCATGTGGCCTTTTTGTCCTTGATGATGCTTCAATTGGTCGATTCTTGCAGCCTGTCAAAGTCTTCCTGAGCGATTTTTCTAGTCCCACTTCTTGTGGGGGTAGTTCCCCACAGATAAGTATGTAGTTCCCCAATCTCTTGTGTTTGTGCTATATAAATATGTTTGAAGACTGTCTTCCTTGGAGCAAAATGATGGTTTTTTGTAGACTGAAGAGGCAGATGGTGGCAGACACACAGTGCAATGAGCTTTAAGGGTCAATCTGCCTTAACCAGCAATGGTGGCCATGTTGAACCGTTCAGTCTGTCCTGCCTGGCCTGATGCCCAGCACCTGTGGGCATTTCCACACCACTCACCCTGTAAGCCTCCCACCTACAGCAAGAATTGATGGATGCCAGAGCACAGATCTGTCCCCAGAAAGCAAATGCAGACCTGAGATGTTCACCTGGACTACACACTTGTTGAGGTAGTTGTCAGGAGACAAATTAGAGGATTCTGGCTCCTGGACAAGTCAGGGAAAGCTTTATATAAGACACAGCTAGCTTCCTTTTGCTTCATCCCTTACCAAATGCCTTGCCTCATCTCCTAAAGCTTAGATCCTAAAGCTTCCGCTCAACTCAAGGGTGCTTCTGTGGTGATATTTTGAGCCTATCATAATGTACCCCAAAATGGCAGCATCTGAGAATGCATTTATTCCAGTCTGGCTCTAGATCTCACTCAGGACATTCCCAAGCTATATTCTGGATGGGTAACCAGTATTAGTTCCTTTTCTGCCCTATGCCTAGTTAGCCTAGATCTACATTTCTGGGATAAATAATGGCAACTTACATAAGAGGATTTTTGGCTTCATTTAAAGAAAGAAAAGATACGTGAATATAATTGGTTAGGCAGATCCTCCTCACTAGCAGCTGCCACTGCCTCTCCCCTGCTTGACACCCTGCAATATGCTCTTTTTTTCTCTCACAGGTTTCTATGAAAAAAATCACAGTTTTATTATTTTGTTCATTTCCATCCCACCAGCACAAAACTGTCGCAGTAATAATTAAACTGTTCTGGAATTAGAAGTGACAATTAAAAAAGAAGAAAGGATAGGAGTGGGGTGTCAGTGAGGAAAAACTGAATGATTTATTTTCTTCACCTTTGTTCCCTGTGTCATCTTGTTGTTGAAAGAATAATATTGTCCTGCCTGATTAGATCTGTTTATGAAATGTACTCTGTTCTATCCAAAGCCCCAAGCTTTCTCCTGCTTTCCCCTAAAGCTCTCCCCTCTAGAAAGCCAATTCCACTAAATTTATTGTGCTTCGCTATGTAAAACAAGGCTCTGATTGCATTACATTTAAATGTGGTCTTCAAACATGGTCTAACAGCCAAGAAAGCCAGGTCAATGTTGTGGAATTCTATCATGCTGTCTAAACTGATATATCAGGATTGACTTTCTGAAAGCCTGTATGTGTTCCCAGTTTCCTGGCAGCAAGAGCAGTTACAATTTTGTCCATCCCATTGGAAATGGGAAAAGCAAGGATTGCTCTTAACACTGGACACATTGTTTTCATATATGAACTGCTAGACCATTTGCAACTCTACTAAAAGTATGCGAGCTTTTGGGGGGTTTTGTTTGTTTGATTGTTTGTTGGTATATTTTGCTTCAATCTCTTCTGCAGGCTTCAGTGAATTTCCTTGCACACCAGGTTTTAATCTCAGTCCTGGTTTTGATTCACTCTCTTCTGGAATCCTCCAGTTGTCCTAAATTTTTCCAGAGAGGAGTGCCTGAAACTGGGCACAATATTTGCCTCAAGCCACTTCTGTACTGGGCACACTGAAAGGCGTATTTCCACTTTCCACACACTGAACACCTGTCCGTTCATCCCGGTATGATGTTTATCTTGTTGAGTGGCACGTATAGTGTTGATTTGTATTTGCCTTATGATTCAATATATTCCCCAGATATTTTCTAAATAATTTCCTATAGAGGCAGCTGTTGCTGACCTCTGGGCAGCAGATTTGTTCTGGACATATTAAGAATCATCCAGCTGTTTTCAGAATTTCTTCAACTTATCAAAAGCATTTTGAATTCTAGTCTTGTCCATGATAATATCTGCGCACCTTCCGCGTGTCCTGTCATCTGTCACTTTTTCTAAGTTAAAGACACTGAGGTCCTTCTCTTCTCTCTCCCCTCACCTCTTCCTTCAGAGACAGACCCTGTACTTGCACTGTTCCCACCATTGGTGACTCATCTGTCCCCGGCTGTTCTTCTCAAAATAACTGTTCTGAGACTGTTTCAGCCAGCTTTTCACATATGCCAGACAGATGTTATCAGGTTCAGCCAAATTAGTAACACTAATTAGTAACACATTAGTACTGCCTAATCTGCTAACTCCTCATCAAGGCTATTTTTTATAGCATTTATTTACCCTTCTCTCTCTGGTGTTGCCTGTGCTAGTCACCTTTCACCTTTTCAGTGATAAGTGAAGGAAAATTTTACTTTGCAATTTTTGTTCTCTTCCATCCCTTTCTCTGCTGAGCAATATTCCTTTGCTCTTTTACTTAACATTTATGTACTTAACCGATTACGTTAATGTTTAAAACACAAAGCGGTGTTTCCAGAAGTCTCTGTGCAGGGCTTATGTCCCTTTATGAAGGGAAACCTCTCCCCCTTTTCGGAATGACACTGCTATCACAGAAACACTACTGGCGTTCCTGGTCATGGTCACACCTTGCCACAGGTGCCATCTCTCCACATGTGCCACCACAGGGCAGGGTCAGCTCTCCTGGAAAATCACTGGAGCACTGCTAATATAGTGGGAAAAAAAAGCACACTAACTTGACTGAGGAGAGGAGAAGAGGATCCTGTGTTGTCCACATTGACTTCTCGCCATCTTGAGAAGGTTAGGAAGGCTGCACAGTTGGGCTAAAGGAGGAATGACTTGGCTGACCAAAACTACGAGCAGTGAGAGCAAGTGCCACGTGGACATCAGGTTATATGCTACAAATGAACACAAACATACTTTTGCCTTTCTTATTTGCTTTCTTATGGGCTGCCAGTGGTTTCAGGGAGCAGATGTGCTGAGGTCGGGCTGTGCCGCCTCCAGCAGGCTCCAAGTTTTCTGTATGTTGTATAGATGTTTGCCAGAGTATGCAGCTGCTTTAAGATCTTTGTGAGGTGTGGAGAGCTGGTCTGAGTACCAGCCAGTGCTTCTGTTGCCTCCTGGTACTTTTGGACTTGCACTGTTATCCTCCAAACTGTCATTCCCGAGGAGATAGCTTCAGAAACCTCTTGTCCTCAAACTCCACTGCTGTGGAGTTGTCTCGCCCCTTCAGGGCAAGAAATTCCTGAACTGAAACACAAGAAATTCCATTTAAACAGGTGAAAAAAACATTTTCATTGTGAGGGTGATCAAATGCTGGAGCAGGTTGCCCGGAAAGGTTGCAGGTTCTGCACCCTCAGAGATGCTCAAAATCCATCTGGACATGGTCCTGAGTAACCTGCTGTAGCTGACTGTGCTCAGTGATTTGGTGAAATTTTGAGAGGAACTGAGCATAATGATCAAAGGAAAGGAGAACCTACCTTACAAAAAATGCTTACAGATGAACAAGGTAATACATGCTGAGCTTTGTTCCTTTCTTTGGACAAAAGCAAGGTTGAAAGAAACCATGATTCTTCTGCGTAAATTACATTTTAAGGAGTGTCTGACAAGGAAAGAATACTGAAGGTGAAGAACTACACTGGTGCAAGATTGGCACGTAATTATAAATTATAACCTGACATGGAAGAAAGTTAGATTTAAAATTAGGAGGCCTGAGTTTCTAAAATACAACTCCAGTAAGAATAGTGGGTGTTTCTGAAATGGCTTATTTGACATACAGTAGAAAAGGATCAATCTCTGGCCTAGTATTAATTAACTGGTAGAGCAAGTTGCTATCTGAAGCAGTAAAATTCAGGGGAAGACAAGGGGAAGAAAATCAGAGTTGGTACCAAGTGTAGGCAAATGCTGAGCTTAGCAGAAACCTCATCTGACTCATCTGTCCCTGGCTAATTATCTGTAGGTCTGATTATTTGTATACTGCCACGTACAGAAGGAAGACAGCAGATTCTCTTAGGCTAACTCTTTTTAAAATACTCTCTATAGAATTCCATAGAATTGGTAGAGTTTTGAACTTTGCTGCCATTTAAAGTACTTCTTTTTTTTCTTCTTTTTTTTTTCTTCTTTTTAAAGGTGGATTTGGCTTTCTTCTTTCTTTTAAACTATAGCAGTCTACCATGGAGAGAAGCTGGAAAATAAGGAGCCTGACTCATCTCCTAGATAGCATGGAAATAGCCCACAAAAATGATATTGCACTTTACACCTCTGGACACTTAAACCATAACAAACTTTATAAACCTTCAGAGAAAATAAAATGGGGACAGTGGGATCCTTCGAGGAAGCAAACCAGCTTCATGAGAGAAAGAGATCAACTCCTGACTCAAACTGAGAGCACTAAGAAGATGACAGAATTTTCAAGTAACTTTTATTCCTGCATCCCTCCACTTCCAGCACATACAGACGCTTCCTTCCCTACCAAGAGATATCCACAGTCACCTGTGACTAGGGTTGGCTCCCCAGCAGATGTATCATCAACTCCACTGGAAAGTTTAGACATGAAAGAGACTAAAAAGAAAGTAGAGGAGGGAACTGAAAGACTCAGTACATGTCTCAAAAGACATGAGTTAGATGTGCCAGAGATTATGGTGCTGAAAAACAAACCAGTTAAGAACAGCCGACTGTGTGTTGCTGAACCTGCCAAGGAGGAATACCAGTTTATACCTTCATACTTGGCTGATATAACTAAAACTCAGCAGTTTAACAAGTTCCTACATTACCAGAGGGAGTTCATAGCAAATCAGGAATTACTACAGAATGATTTCACAGGGAGTAAAATATCAGCGCAGCATGAAATGAAATTAACTAAGGTAAGGGAAAAGAGTCCCAGAATTGACAGAAAGGTAAATTTTCCAAAATCTTTCTGGGAGAATGGATTGTTCTAGAGCTGGTTATGTGAGTTTCAGGGAAAAAAAAAAAAAAAAAAAAAGAATGGTTTAAGCTAAAGTACCTGTGTCTTCTGCTCGTCAAGTAGCTGATCCCATGGCTCAGTCACCCACTTTCAGGATGCATGTATAATGTGCTCCAGAAACTGGAGCCCAAACCTCTGCTCTACCATGGCCACTTCCACATCTTCATGTGAAAGTGTGGGTTAGGTAGAAAGTAACACAGAATCTGGGTCAGCAGCAGCAAGACAAAAGAAGCTACCTTCTTAATGTGTTTTATGAAGTATGTCTTTGCATATGGACTGTTGCCAGTTACTGGGATGCAGGAGCAATTTTGCTGAATTAATGCACCTAGCAGGAGCTGCTGAGGTGCTCAAAGGGGGGGTGCCTGGGAGAAGCAGTAGCAATCATCTTATCAATCTGCCCAAACCCACCTGTGGGAGCCAAAGAGCAGGACTAAGATGATAGTGAATTTGTAGCAGTTAGTGAGGGAGTTTAGTGTTGAGCCCAGGTAACCTAAGAAATGGTTGCTGCTAGTATGAGAAAGTAAAGAATGAGCATTTCATGTAGATAAGTCACTTTTTGAAAGGCACCTCATCCCTCGATTATGGCCAGGTCTTACTTTTTGTAAAAAAAAGATGCCAGATGATTTATTAGTGAATTGGGTGAGTAAGCCATGGTATTTGCAGGGTTGAAGAAGAGGTGGCTGCTGATAGAGAAAAGATCAGGCTTGATGGAAACAATCTTCCCACTAGTGGTACTGAGTATACTAGAAAATGGCAAAGAAATGAGTGATGGAATAAGGTATCCTCTTTCTTGGATGCCTCCAACAAACTACGTAAACTTTGAAATGAGGTAAATGAGGGGACAAATTTGTCTGATGTACTTGAGTACCAGCATGCTCCGCTAGCTCCTAGGAGGTATTATCTGCCATGCTGTTAACCTACTTGCCAAAAGGTTGGTTACTTCCCATCTCAGTAAATATCCCCAGACAATATTTTCCTCTAGTCCTGGGAAGTGGGGGAATAAAGACAAATTATTGTAATATGAAAAGATAACAACTTGATCTTGCAACTTTTCCAGAAAACATTTTCCCCAGAAAAAGTTTGAATCTGTAAATTTTTTGTGCATCACTAAAGCTCCAGTGAAGTTTAGCAGAAAGCTGTGCTACTAGCAGCAATGGAAATCTGCAGCTTATGATTAAATGGGCAAATTCTCTATGAACTTGGGTTTGAAACCTGAATATTTGCAAAGTAAAAAAGAAAAAAAAATCCTTAGTCCACTATCTACCTAAAGAACTTGTGAAAAATCTTAAGAATGGAGCATTTTGAATTGTGTTGAGAAACTCTAGAGAAAATGTTCCTATGAAAGAAGCAGCATAGGATGCCTATGTTTTCTTTCTCTATCTAAGGGTTGTTACAGCTGATATATAGAATCATGAAATTCTAAAGTATGATTTTAACTGTTGCTTTTCTTAGCTAGGGTTTCTTGAGTTATTTGTTTGCTTATCTTGTCTCTCTGAGTTACCAATTGCTTTAAGACCTGCAAAATGTTTCAAAGGCTGCTTCTTGCAGTCCTGGAGATGATCTGTTGAAATCAATAGACAGGCTGATTTGTCCTTATGATTGTAAGCATGTAAGCAAGACACTTCACAAGAAGGGCAAGCCTAAGGTAATAATCGCCCTCTGCCCAGCAAATCTGAGTCTTCTTTGTTTCTCCTCCTCTCTTTGTGGTCAATACATCTTGTCTTGTTGAATGTGATCTCTTTTCTTATTGCTCAAAATACAGGCCATGGACTTGATAGCCTAACCATATATTCTTCGCTTGAGAACCCTCTCTTTTTGCTACATACATTTACTACATTCACTGAGTGAATGGCATGAATTTGAACCAATTAACACATTCTGACAGTAGCTGTTTTAGAGCATATTCTCTGCATGCACTTGTATAGCTATTCATGCTGATGATTGTACAGGAGCTCCAGAAAATCTGCGACTGTGGTCCCTGCCATTTCAAACGACTACAGGTTGTTGAGAAAGTGTTTGAAGATATTTGCAACAGCACTTTAATATTTGGTGATATTTTGAAGAAAATTAAGGTAAGAAACATTCCCAAGTTTAGCATGACATAATCTAAATGTATTAACTGCTGTTTTTGTATTATCTCTCAGTAGCCTTTATCAACAGTTTTCTCAGTGCATCTGGCATGTCTATCTACTCTTAATTGCAATGACAATGCAATAATGACGGTGCTGGGAATTCATAGTTTTCAACAGGCTTTTATCTGACCCTTTGCTCACATGTTAAAATCAAACATACCCCGCAAATAGGCAGGACAGCATCATCACATGCAATGCTGACATTTGCATTAGCTTTAACATCTCTTTATGATCAAGTGGGAGAAGAAGTCAGCTACTGGGGGAGATGTAGGAGTGCCATTCCAAAATTTCCAATAATGCACTGAGTTGCATAAACAGATACCAAACTTTTGGCTACAACTCAAGCATTTTGATAAAGGCATCACTAAAAACAAACAAACAAACAACAACTTCCATTAAAACTTTATTATTATTATTTTCTTTCTGGAAATATAGCCTTTATTCTAAAGTCCTGTGAAGATTTTTGGAAAAAAAAATCAAACCATAACCTAGTAACTTACTAGTAAATTAGTTTTCTACTTCTTTCTTTGACAGCTACAGGTCAAAAGTGCTAATGCTATCTGACTTACTTAGTCAACTAATGTTGACTATTCTTATCTTTTCATTTCTTACTGTGCTGAAGGATAATTTTTGAAACCCTTCCTGGGGTGAGCAAATCTGTTTGTTTCTCTTCTTTGACACTCCAAATAGTGATTTGTATATGGAACACAACTAAAACATATGAGAAAAACAAATTGCACTCTGATTTGTACACTGTGATGTTGTTTTAGTGATGATAGGAATTCCACATTGACTCCCAGTAATAACTGAAAGGGAGAAAAATGTCATTCCTCTATATCTATTGATGAAATAATTACCACTAAAATCTAGCAGTTGTAGGGGAGAGAATAGAAGGCAGGCAGTGCAAACCAAGACATGCTTGAAGAAGAGAAACAAGATGGGTAGTTTAATTGTGCTGAGAATTATGTTGGCAAAGGCAAAATCGAAATGATCAACTTTGATAGATTATACACAGAAACAGAAGTAGAACTTTTGGCATCAGCAGAAGAGATATGATTTTTTCATAGCTCCAAAATGAACCAAAAGGAACCAAAATGAAATCAGACTGTATAATCCCTGTACAGTGTTAAACATTTTCTAATACTTTTCCTTCCTCTCAATTTGTTTAGAATGGCTATGAGCAGTACATGATGATGCTTCTAGATTCCCTGCCTACAGAACAATTCAAGGTACTATTTGCTCATCAACATTAGCTTCTAATTAATCCATGGACTCAGTGTTTTTGTTTTTTAAATAGGTATTTCAGATGCACAAATAGACATGAGTCTTTCTTCTCATCCTCTGGGAGCTTTAGCCCTTGGAACAAACTTATTATCATTTATTTGGATGTGTTACCTACGAGTAAAGGAAAATGAACATCATCTGAGCATTGTTTTATTGTGAGACTACACTGAGTCTTGCAGCAGCCGTTCTGCAGAAGTCCTGCTGTACCGAGGCTTACAGTAGTATAAGCCTGGCAGGAATGTTGCCACCCAGAGATTTCCTACCCTCAACGACATGTCACTTTAGGCAGGAGAAAGACAGTTCCTTTCCCTGCTGACCCTTATCCCTAGGAAAGTGCCTGGCCCAGTCTTGGCCTGATTCCATGCCTATGGTGATATCTAGGACAGTAAGATGGACTGCAGTGGTGAGGCCCAGCCCTGGGCCACCAGGAGTTCCCCAACACCAGCCCTCGCTCTAAAGAGTTGCTTCTCTGCCATCCCAGACCTTGCACTTCATGGCTCTGGGACAGTCATCTCTAACCTGCTAAAAGCCCTAATCACCTTTTTCTTCATTATTTTTAGCCAAATTTCTGCTTCTCTATCTGATCTTTTTGCATTCCTCCTCTTTTTTACTTCTCATACCTCAAAACAACACCCCCAGTTCCTCTGCTGGCTCTGCAGGAGGGCTTTATCCATCGACCCTGAGCACATCCTGAGTTGGATGTACTCCACAGATACCACTCCAGGTATCCACTCCCTTTGGCACTGAGCCCAGGAGCTTCTGTGGATTATTGACAATCTGTTGAAACCACAATGAAAGGTAATGATGAACTTGGCACCTCTGACAGCCTGTGTGCTTTGTCTAGCATAAGTAACATGCTGTTAAGCAGCAAAACACCCAAAAGAATTGTCTGAAAGCAAGGGTTTTAGATGGGTCTGAGTCTGTGTTATTGGCTGATTGTGATATACAAAAGCAACTGTCAATGCTTGTTCTATTTGTAATAACCCTTTAATCTATTTACCAATTGCAAGGTTTTCTTTGAGTGGCTCTAAAACCCACCATTGGTTCATGCCTGGTCATGTCAACTCTTATTCTCATGTCCAGCTTATTCAGAAGTCTCCATCAGAACTGAATTTTACTGAAAAAAAATGACGTCAATTTTTAAAAAAGGAAATATCCAAAGACACATTTTGTTTTTGTTCACATTTTATTCTTTTACATTTGCAGATTCTGAAAGCTCAGGCCAAAGGGATGAAAGCAAGACCCTCCAAGGCTCAAGAAATAGAGGCAGTCAGGAAAGATGTGCAGGTTCTTAAGAAGAAAGCCAAAAATGCTTTGAAAAGAAACCAACAGTAAGTATTGCTAATACTAGAGACTGTTGACTCTCCTACATAGATAGGATAAAGCAGCTACAAATAGTTATAGTTGTAAAAAAAGCAGTTTTGTGAACTTCTCACCTTAAACAGAAGGCCAAGGAATCATATCCTATGGATGACCTACTCCAGGTAAAAATGTTTCTGCTTTGTTTAATATACGGTTCACTTCTTTCACCCCCTCATGCCCTCCCTTCCCTTTTTATTTATCAATCACATTGGGATACATGGCTTAGGTTTGAGCAAATGAAAAGTGTTTTTTGTTTTGCAATTCCTGACTGATCCTCACTAAAAACTTATGTGGCCATAGGGAAGGTCCCTGACCACAAGGACTGCAGCCTGCATCATCAGACTTCAGAGCTGTGTTGTGATTGCTCCAAACTTGGCTTCTTTCCTTTCCATGGAAGCAGCGTAACCTGTGCTTGCTGTGAACTCTCCTGAGACAGGACTTAGTTTGACTTCCTTATTTGCCTCTCCTATTCTCAAACTTCCTGAAAGATGCTGCCTTCTTTGGGCTGACCTAGCATTTCTATGCCTCTGTATTCTACTTTCCCCTGGTATTTTATGTTGCAGTTTCTGAATCTTCTCCCTGCTCAAAGCTCTCATCTGGCTTGCTACCCATGATGTTGGTGTTTAGTTCTAGACCTCTAACCTTTAGACTTAAAAGCTGTCCTGCTAGGAGATTTTGCAGACAGACTTCCTTGTTTTACTCCTTCTCTGCTGTCTTTCTGCAACGGAAGACAAAACAAGTCAGTTTTTAACTCGACTGATGAGTTCCTCTGCTTTTCCATCCCGTTTCTTATAAATGTTACTCAATAATATCACATGACTAAAGAGGTCTTTTGTGTCTACTTTGCAATTGTTTTTTTTCATTGTATTTAATATGTACACATCATTGCCATATTTACACTGTGCTTTCAAAATGTACTGTCTATAATTTAGCAGTTAAGATAATGGAGTGGTAGAGACTCATGTTCACTAGTTTCTGCTAGTGTCAACAGTCCGGATACTAATTAACAGAGGCCCAGTACTCTAACATGTGTACACATGTCCACAGAGAGAGAATTCATATTGTGTGGTAGTGTGGGATATGGTAGTATGTGCCATGAATTTAAGGTGGATTGGGGACATGGCATAGAATATTTATAGAACATGCATATGCAAATTTTATCTAGGCTACAGAGATTGATTTTTATGTAAGCTTTTATAAATGTTTTAGAAGTAAAGGGCAAAAACATGACATATTATCTTCTGCTAAAGGGCTGAAAGAGAATAGTAATAAACACCCCAGAATGATCTGAAGGAATTCTTAAAAGATTTTACTTCTATATATATACAAATCACTGGATTTAAGTATTTATGTCTTCAAAAAGTCTTTTAAGACTTTTCAGGATCTGGACAGTAATCTGTTTCCAGAAAAGTCTAGGAAATTGCTCTATCCTAATGATAATTTTCCACTTTTTTCAGGAAACCTAACAATCAAAATCTGATGTTCTTATGCATTTATGGCTATGAGGAGCCTAACACTGATTTTTTTTTCCTTTTTTTTTTTTGTTTGTGTTATGGGCAATTCTTTTTTTAACATGTAATTCTTTCTTTGTATGAGGAAACTGTCCGGTTGGTGGACAAAGGGAAACAATTTTACACAGACTGATGCCTTATTTTAAAATGGCATTGATTAGTAAAGTTAGAACATCTGGTAGGATTTTGAAGCTCTGGTGGGGGGAGGGAAAATAAGAATGCTGAAGTATATACAAAGAATTAAACTGTCATCTTATGTTATTGTGCTATCTATATAGATCGCTATGTGTGTAAGTAATGTGTAATTGCCTCAGTATTTCCACTCAGTGAACAAGAAGTTTTCCCTCTCAGGAAAAGAAGCTGACATTTTAATGAAGCAGAGGTGACTGTCTGAATCCTGTTTGCTTCTCACATGCAGTCAATTCTTCTCTCTTTTGCCTCACTGAGCATTCAGATCACCTGGAGTCACTTCACTGTGTTTTGTGAGCTTAAATTTGCTATATTAGAGCAGAATTTTGCCTCTGGATATCAGTAAAAATCTTCATTATGTATAAGAAATGTGGGGTCATCTACATTTATTGGTGCTTATTGTATGGTCTTGAAAATATATCTGTGATAACCCTAAAGTGTTCTCTTTTGTTCTGGTCTAGACTGCAGAATGGATTAGAAAGATTGATGTGGATGAGCCAGACCCCTGTGCGTAAAACAGGTGAATGATATGACAATTCTGACTCAAGTAAAAATGAAATATGGTCCGAATTAGGGTAATAAGGTATCCTACATGGTTTAAAAGAAAAATCAAAACAAAAATTATCTCAGTCCTTTTTTTTCTATTCTTTTTTCCTGTTAGTATGATAAAAATATACTGATACCTAATGAAGTCAGGTGCATAACATTTCTTTTATTCCCAATTTCATCTAAAACCTGTGATGTCAACAGAAGACTTTCTAATGCTTAAGGAACCTAGAGACCTGCCAAACTTTCTCTGTGAATCCGTGACTGATTCTGTCACTGTTGGAGTCAAAACATGATAGTAAGTTAAAGATGTCTCAGAGGATGGTACACAAAATCCTTCAGCTGGCATAAGTGTGATAACTGTGTTTCATGCTTACTGTGGGTAGTTTAAGCCCTGAATCATGTGATTTTTTTTTCTATAGGCCTCCATAAGCTTTTTTCAGCATTCACAATATCATTCGTGGTTGCTCTAGTTATCCATGCAAAACTCCAGATCTTTCTGGGTACTTGCTAGGTTTCTTGGTTTAATAACAGCAGTCTACTTATGTATTTTCTGAATAAAACAGTATCTTTTGATAATGTCTTTCATCAGTAGAATCTAGATCAGGACCTTTGAATTATCCATAGTAAAATAAAATATGTAAATCTAGAAAGCTGTGAAAGGGAAAAAAGAGAAAAGCTGAGTGAGTTTGATGAACTGGTTAAAATCTAGGAAATGCCATCAGGGTAGAATACAGTATGACTGATCTAACCACATAGTACATCTGCATTTTATGACTTTGCTTTGAATGCAGCTTTTCAATATAGTTTATGTAAATGTGCTCTATGTAAACGCGTGCAGCATGGGGAATAAACAAGTTGAACTGCCCTGCAATTGCAGGGCCATGATCTCATTACAATTACTGAGACATGGTGGGTTAGCTCTCATGACTGGAACGTGACCGTGGATGGCTTCAGGCTTTTCAGGAAGGACAGGCCAGGAAGGTGAGGTGACAGAGCTGAATTTTATGTGAGAGAGCAGTGGAATGTATGGAGCTCCGTGTAGGGGAGGATGAAGCGCGGGTTGAGAGCCTGTGGGTGAAAATTAAAGGGCAGGATAATAGGGACGACACTGTCATGGGAGTTTACTACAGATCTCCTGACCAGGGAGAGGAAGTGGATGAGGATAACATCATTATGCAAGTGGTTGAGGAGCCAACAAGGGAAGAGGCGCTGCTAGACCTGATATTAACAGAGAGGGTCTAGTGGAAAATGTGAAGGCTGGGGGTAGTCTTGGCTGCAGTGAGCATGAGATAATGGAATTCATGATCCTGTGAGGAGGAAGCTGGACAAGAAGTAGGATTGCAACCCTGCACTTTAAGAGAGCTAACTTTGACCTCCTCAGGGAGCTCCTTGGAGAAATCCCCTGGGCAAGGGTCCTAGAAGGAAAGGGGGTCCAGGAGAGTTGGCTACTATTCCAGCACCACTTTCTTCAAGCTCAGGAACGATGCATTCCTATAAGACAGAAGTTGGACAAGGCAGGCAGGAAATCTGCGTGGATGGGCAAGGAGCGATTGGGTAAACTCAATGAGAAAAAGAGCATGTACATAATGTGGAAGAAGGGCCAGGCCACATGGGAAGAATATAGGAACACTGTCAGAGAATGCAGGGATGCAACAAGGAAGGCCAAGGCCCGTTTGGAATTAGAGATAGCGAGAGATGTCAGGGACAACAGGAAGGGCTTCTACAAATACATCAGCAGCAAGAGTAAGACTATGGAAAATGCTAGTCCGCTGCTGAATGGGGAGGGTGCCTTGGTGACAGAGGATGCAGAGAAGGCAGGGCTACTAAATACCTTCTTTGCCTCAGGCTTTACTGCTAAGGCCAGGCCCATTTACTGAACCTGGAGACAAGGGAGGGAACCAAGAGAGAGGAAGACTTTCCACTGGTCGAGGAGGATTGGGTTAGGGATTATTTAAACAAACTGGACACCCATAAATCTATGGGCCTAGATGGGATGCACCCAAGAGTGCTGAGGGAACTGACAGGGGTCACTGCTCAACCGCTCTCCATCATCTTCGAGAGGTCATGGAGAGCGGGGGAAGTAGTAGAAGACTGGAAAAAAGCCAACAACACTCCAGCCTTCTAAAAAGGCAAGAGGGAGGAGCTGGGAAACTACAGGCCCGTCAGCCTCACCTCCGTCCCCGGAAAGGTGATGGAGCAGCTCATCCTAGAGGCCATCTCTAGGTCTGTCAAGGAAGAGAAGGTGATCAGGAGTAGTCAGCATGGATTCACCAAGGGGAAGTTGTGTCTGAGGAACCTGACAATAGCCTTCTGTGGTGAGATGACTGGTTGGATGGATGATGGGAGAGCTGTGAATGTTGTGCACCTTGACTTCAGCAAGGCTTTTGACACAGTCTCCCATAACATCCTCATAGGAAAGTTTAGGAAACGTGGACTGGATGAGTGGACTGTGAAGTGGACTGAGGACTGGCCGGATGGCAGAGCCCAGAGGGTGGGGTTAAATGGAGTCAAGTCTGGTTGGAGGCCTGTGGCCAGTGGTGTCCCGCAGGGGTCAGTACTGGGTCCGGTGCTCTTCAGCTTGTTCATCAGTGACTTGGATGAGGGCACTGAGTGCACCTTCAGCAAGTTTGCAGATGACACCAAACTGGAAGGAGTGGCCGACACTCCCGAGGGCTGTGCTGCCATTCAGAGAGACCTAGACAGGATGGAGAGTTGGACAGAGAGGAATCTCATGAGGTTCAGCAAGGATAAGTGCAGGGTCCTACACCTTGGGAGGAGTAACCCCAGGCACCAGTTCAGGTTAGGGGTTGACCTACTGGAAAGCAGCCCTGTGGAGAGGGATTCGGGAGTCCTGGTTGACAGCAAGTTAACCATGAGGCAGCAATGTGCTCTCGTGGCCAAGAAGGCCAATGGGATCCTGGCTGCATAAGGAGGAGCGTTGCCAGCAGGTCGAGGGAGGGGATCCTGCCCCTCTGCTCAGCTCTGGTGAGGTTGCACCTGGAGTA
>JAWLRI010000494.1:2813585-2882704 GCA_034781795.1 Crypturellus tataupa | reverse complement strand
CACCTGGAGTATTGGGTGCAGTTCTGGGCTCCCCAGTACAAGAGGGATGTGGAGCTTCTAGAGAGGGTCCAGCGGAGAGACACAAAGACGATAAAGCATCATCTGGAGCATTTGTCACATGAGGAAAGACTAAGTGAGCTGGGCCTGTTTAGCCTAGAGAAGAGACAATTGAGAGAAGATATGATCAACATGTTCAAGTACCTGAGGGGTGAATGGAGGGAGGATTGGGCCAGGCTCTTCTCCATGGTAGCCAGTGACAGAACAAGGGGTTAGTGGGTGCAAGTTGAAACACAGGAAGTTCCCCTTCCATGTGGAACAGTCAAATGAGCTTCTGCTTTTTCTCTCTTCCTCAGAAATTAAACTGGCCCCAATTCCTCCCTAATGTAACTATCTTCACATCAGTGAATATATGCCTGGATGCAACTGCCCTGATTCTGTTTGTTTCTACAGTATGGTACAAGGTTTGAATTCCAAAGCTTTGCAGCCAACCACTAAAAAAAAACACAAAATCACTCATTGGCTCTAGCTCTCCTGCAGGACTAATGAATAAAACAATCAGAAGTTTCTAGGCCAAGGCATTTTTGAGAAACGCTTTTACGTAAAATGAGTTAAAATACATTTAAGCAATGTTTAAGCAAACTTTCTCCCTCTTTCCCTCCTTACCAGGTACTATTCAGATAACCTTAGATTTCTGCTCCCCACCTTCCTCAATTACACACTGAGGAATCAAAATGAGTCATGTAAAAAAGATATATGTATTTTTCTTCTTTTAGTATTACATCTGCATCTAGAAGGCCCTGGCCATGAAACTGAGGGTGTAAATGTGCTAGCAAGGGCTGGCGCTTTAGAGAGCAAGGCTGTCCAAAGTATCAGATTTTGTTTGGTTGTTTTGTGAGGCTAAGAAATCAAAATGATTTTTCTCCAAGTTAACTTCAAATGAGGACATGAGGTGATGTTCTCAAGGGAAAAGAGATTTGATTTTTTTTTGAATTAACTAGTGATTTCCAAACCCTTACTATATAAAAAGGTGCTTCCTGATTGTTGTTGAGTAGTGTTTCTGTAGCCATCCTGACCCGTGGAAGGGGCTCACTATCATTTGCACTGTCTTATTCGAAAGGAGTTGTTCTGCAGGCGGCCACTGAGCCCTGGGACTTGGAGCAGAAGGAAACACGTCAGATGTGTGCTGCCTTGCATGGTAAAAGTATCAAGTCAGGCTCTTACTCTCTTCTTCCAGTTTGCTTTTTCGTCAAAGCTGTCATCCTTCACTGAGCTACTGACTGCACACAGATACTGCACAGCAGACCAGAGGGAGGCAGAGAGAGACTGCCAACCTATTGACAGGCTGCTCAGGAAGTAGCAAATTTAGGTGTTCTGGGATCACAACAGGCGGCTCTTAATCATTAAAACATCCTCATTACCCGGCACAGTGGCCTAGTCCTCAGTCTGCACAGAGCTGTTATATTGCAAACGTAGCTTATGAACTACTATTGGCTTTGAAATAACCCCTGGCTCCAGAGTGGCACCTGAGACACGAGGATTTTCTTGCTCTGTGTGTTGCTCCCTTCAGCCAAGCTGCACCTGGGCTCTTGCACTGCAGAGACAGACCACTTCTTCCTCTGCCTCTTCCCATTCCCTTTGCTGGAGCCTTCCCTTCCTCCTGGATCTGCTCTCCCTGAGCACTTAGTGGTGGCAGAGCCTGGGAGGTTTAGCCCTGCATCCCAGCACCTCTCCCAGCTGCCCCCCTTTTTATGGACCAGCACCAAGAAATGAACCCACATGCGAGAGCACAGTGTGACCCGGAGGAGCAGTACTGCCAAAGACAAAACAGGTTACCTGTACAAGCCCGTGGCAGTGATGGACACTCTTCATTTGGACCTGCAGCTCCCCATGATCCCCAGGTGCCTGGTAAAGGGGGTAGGGGTGAGGACTCCAGCTCCCACTGCAGTGGAGCTGGCACAAACAGGCTCTCTGAAAAGCTGTAAAAAATGGGCAATTTTTACTGCAACAAGACCCTGGAAGGGCAAGAGGGTGAGCTGGCCATCTAGAGTCTTGAAGGCTCGATGGGGACCAGCCAAGTCACCCTGGCAGCTCCTCCTGCAGAGGTGGCACTGAACAGGCAGCTCCCGGGATGCCTAGCCCAGGGTTGCTCCCCACCAGAGCTGTCAGCAGCGTGCGCAGAGCCATCCGTGTCTGCTGCTGAGATAAATACTCTGTTTCCCTTGTCCTCGTGGCACTTCAGACTGTTCCCTGAGCCCACTGCTCTGCCCTAGACTGCATTTAGTGCTTACATCACCCGCCTGATCAAAGGGCTGCTGGTGCAGAGACATGCTGAGGGAACAAGAGACTTTACTGTCTTATGGGCAGTTTTATTTTCTGTACTGAACATTTTAGCTTTGTGCTAGGATTACTGGAGGATGTTTTGTTTGTTTGTTTTTTTAAAGCAGGCATTCAATGTGACATGGCCCACACACATTTACAATGTAATTTGCTTAAAACTCATATACTAACAGTGTTTTAATGTGGGCGAAGTTGGCCCGCTAATAAAGTAAGGGTATCTGGGTGCTTAAGGGAGTCCCCTGGGAATTCAAGGGAGCATGTCTATTCTGTTCCTTATATGATGGTACCAGTGCTGCATTGCTCTCCTCTGGTAGCAATGCTCTTCTCTGGTAGAGGATGCAGCACGGATTTCCACCTTGCCTGAGTTCCTTTTGCATCCCGAACCTGACCATGTTTCTGAATTAAGTGTTTGCCGGCCTTGGTTGGGGTGACTGCAAAAGGTGAGTGGCGCAGCTGGTGTGGGCCAGATATCAGTCTAGCTGAATGAAGCACGAGCGCAGTGAGTATGAGCACCAGCTACCTAGGGGTAATGTTGTGGGTGTCCCTGAGCTTTGCTAGTTGACTTGGCTATCTCAAACTCATACTTGGGTATGTCTTTTGCAAGCATGATGGACACCACTGTAGACACCAGCCAGCTCTGTCCTTTTAACTGTGTGTGTATTCTTATACTTCCAGAAAGCTGCAGTGACCATGAGACAAAGAAGGTAGTAGAAAAAGCTTCCTCCGTTGCTGAACAGCTTGAATCACTGAGGTGTAAAGTTCTCAGCACATGGGAGGAAATGATGATACTGGAAACTGAGAAGAAAGAAAGAATGGCCTGTGCAGAGGTGGTGAACATGGCGAACACTGTCAAAGATGTAGAGGCAAGAAATCATTAATTCTAAACTCTTCCTAGCAAGGTTTCTTGAGGAGTGCTGGTATCTAGCTACTAGTATCATTATTACTTCCTTTTTTCCTTTGTAGTACTGTAAATATCATTATTGCTTGAGCTTTCATTGTGATTGGTGCTGTACAAAGCAAACAGTGGGAGATAGATCTGTAGTGAATCCTGAACAAGTCAAGGTACAGAACTTGCAGAGATTATTTATGTGCTAAAAATTGCATACTGAGAGTGGCCTGTGTGAGGACCACTTATTCTATAAAAGTTAAACACTTGCAAATTTCTGCATCAATGGCACATTCAGCATTAATACCAGTATTCTTTTGCTACTGGCAACTGTGAAGTTGGAAAGAGCATATGATCTCAATATAGCTGCTTTTAACCTGTCCCTGCCACTGGTTATGCTAATAAGAATTCCAGCTGTGTTAAGTGAGAAGGTAATTTCATGCAGCTAAATGAAACCTACAAAGTACAGTGAGCGTGAACAGGGAATAATGTGTTACTGTTAATGGTAGGCAAATGACAGAATGTTTATGTAGTGCTTGGTTTCGGATAAACATCTATAAGGTCAAACATTTCTCCAAACTTTCTGTGACCCTGAAGCAGAATTATAGATGCTGACACAACATCTAATCCATTTAATTATTTGAACTGAGAGAAAAACAGAGCTGCCAAAAAGTCACAGAAAAGCTGAGAAAAACAAACAAAAAAACCACACAACTCAAAAACGCCTTGTTTTTGTCTTTACCAGTTCAGGTATAGAGACTGCCATTGTACTCCTGTGTAATGCCTGGATGCCTTTAAATTGAATGATATATTCAAAGTTGCTATTTTTCCAGACAGTTTTTGAAACAACTCCTTGTGCTGCTACCCAAGAGCACAAGACAGAGGTCTGTCACTTCTTTCTAAGATTATCAACAGGCCTATTAGCATCAGTGGGGGCTGGGGAAGGAGATGAACTCTTGATTAATTTAGACAATTTAGTAGTTAGTATGAAGATATTAAAACAACGAATAAAAGAAATTTGTTGTGACAATTACAATTTTTTTTTGCTGGGAAGCGAGAGATCTGGGGCTCTATGCGCCTTCGGAACATGGTGTAAGGGGTGCTTCTGCAGCAACATGAGAAATATGCATATGAACTTTGGTCCTTTAAGAAAGAACTGCTTTGTGAAGTTCCTCTCCTTTCTTTCTTTCTTTATTTATTTTTACTCTAATATGAGGATCCAGAAGGTTTTTAAGTATAAACTTACTCCATTGTGAAGGGTTTTACTTTTGCACTGTGCTTTGTCTGTGCTGTAATGAAACAGGGTAGTCAGCAGATGGCAATGTTGTACAGTCGTTGCATCAGGATTGCGCCACAGCAGCAAGGGAGGGAAACCTCTGGTACTCCCTAAGTAGCCAGGAGGGGAAATGGAGAGGCTTCTTCAGGCCACTGAAGAGTCGGCCCTCCGAGGATATTTGAATATTTGTCTAGGCCCACTGCATTTTTATCACTACTGGTAATAATAATTCACCATTCAAATCATCTCTCCTTTGAAAGGACAAGCATATTACCATTTAAGAAGAGCAAGCTAATTAAACTAGTGCCTTTCTGTATTCTTTTAAAACATGATTTCATAATACGGCGTAAGTACAGTGTGTACTTTCCCACATAGATTACAGTTTTAAATAGATAATTTGATGCATTTTCTTTTGCTGAAATGTTGTATGACAATTTAACTGATCTATGATATTGCTTTTTCAGACTGAAATTACGAAAATCGACTCATCAAACAATTTTCTTCAGTGCCAAATAAAAGTATGTTATTTCCTTAGACCCAAGTATGATTTAGGCATAGTGCAAACTAATTTCTGCATGAGTTGCCTTATCTAGGTCTAATCCCAGATCATTGGAAAGCTTCTCTGTCTTCAACAGGTTCCAGATTAGGCCTGCTGAGAAAGTAGAAAGGTACCATATAAAGGTACCATTCTCACCTGATTCTTTAGGGTTTTTTTAGCTACTGAGGACAATTAGCAATTTACTCCTGTTTTTCGACTATAGTGAAGGCACTGTAATGAGCCTGGGATAGATAGCTCCAAGCTATAAAATCCATGGAATAGCTCAGCAAGAAAAACTTGGAAAGGCTTCTGTAAGAAACAGCGACTGACAGATGCCTGAAAAGACAAGAAAAATGAAGAATAGCTCATATGAAGCAATCTTTGGTTCAGATGATATTGAACACTCTGAAGCTTGATGCTTTCTGTTAGTAGCCAAAAGAGCAGGCTTCATTTAGGTGCTAGTGAAATACAAAGATAGTTGCACCCAAATAAAGTTTTCTCTAGCAGCTCATTCTAGAGTCAAGAAATGGACACGTACGCAGAAGGACAAAAATAATTTAAAAATGTATAGAAGTATTTGCTTTAATATCCTTCCATGTTTTTACATTAAGACCTGGTTTTACTGTCTGTAGGGTTTTCCTTATGGTGTGAGAGTTGGCAAGAAGTGAGGCATTATGTCAGACTCAAAGGCATGCATGTAGTGCTAAATTAAAACTCCTGTCACATAAGAACTACTTACTATAATTTATGTCAAGGTTAATGGAGTAAAAAGTATTGGAGTATTTTAAATGCTGATCAGACACATCACCAATTAATATCACTGCAGACTTTTTTCTTAGCCACTCAAGTAATTCTCAAAATTTATGTCTTTCTTTTTTACAGGATGTTGAAGACCGTATCACAGAAACGTTAGATAAACTGCATATAAGTCAAGAAAATCAAAAGTGAGTCTGTAATGGTCAAATATCATATGTCATTGTGATTACACAGAAAGTGTTAGAGTGATGGAAACTCCTGTTGTAATAACTTGCTAGACCAAAGAAAGAATGATTAGTTATTAATAGCAGCTGCATTCAAGCGCTACTTGCACAGTATATACAATAGCAGCTGGGAGTCATAATCAGAGATTATAGATTGGACTCCTGTATGGCCCAACGTGTTAAACTAAGAAAAATTAACAGTGTAGTATAAAATTATACTTAGTGCTTGATTAACATCCTTGATTGCTTCAGTTACTTGTTTAAATACAGAACAGAGAGATTATAGTACTTGTGGAAATATTTTAAGCTTTCCCTCAGTGTCTTGCCAGTGTTTTCTCATGCTTCACCTGGAGCAATTCTACCCCTTGTCTGTTCTGACAGCACCAAACCAGAGCCATTATTGATAACTTTGATTTGTTTGTTTGTTTATATTGGGAACTGCCTTGACATTCTTAGGCTTCCTTGCTTCTTTTTTTTTCCCTTACATAGGAAGGTCAATTTCAAGAAATTGAGTTAGTTTGCTTTAAGAAGTTAAAGTTAAGGTATGTAACTCTGGGTATTAGTGCCACTTATCAGTAGTAAATAATGAATTGTTGTGGTACTTGTATTATTTAGTTCTACCCTAAGACTATGTTTATTCCTAGTATGTTTTTAATATTCAGAAGCCTTGGATGAGGAGTCATCCAAGGTGAAATATCAAGGAGGAGGGATCTCTGCTTAGTCATGTAACATTAATGCCATGAAATGCATGTACTCAGATAGGTACAAGCTTTAGCATGTGTGGTGTCAGACTGGTGTGAGTTTTAAGTGCTGCTCACAGATTTGCTTTTCAGGCAAAACTGTAATGAAGCTTTGAAAAAAACTGATCAACCTTCAGCAAAAACTAAAACTCAACATGAATTGAGAATTAGATCTATAAAACAGCTAAAAAGTCCAGCTTACTGGTAGAATATAAGGCAAAGAGATGTGTCTGCCAAAAGCCACAGGACCCATAGTTTTGGACCCATAATTTACCCTTATAAGAAATTACTGCATGCAGGCGAATGAGGCTGGTTTAACTTCTTGCCTTACTACATTCCCAGCTTGTTGGTTTCTATTTGCATGTGCAATGTAAATATTTTCATTTATCATTTGGAGGGAGATTGTGTGGCCTAGAAAAAACACCTGAGTAACTCATGCAGAGCGACACTGACCACACTGTAGCTTGAGTCAAGCTTTTTATTCTTCACATGCTAGAAAGATATCAGGGAGTTGTCTCCTGTTACCATAATACTATGTTAAGTGAATGGTTTCTCAAATTTAGATGTCTGGTCTCGTATTTTGTGCCATAGCGCACAACCCGCCTCGTTGTATTTGCCTGGGAATACGGGTCTGTGAGCTGTACGCTTCCATGCACAGCTATGAGATTGGCGGTAAAAATACAAAATGATACTGATAGAGAAAAGAAAATGATGCATTAGAACGATTCTATTCTCATCCTATTGCCAATACTTAAGATTACAGATTTTTTTTTCTAAAGCCTAAATGTTCAAAAGTCTTGAGTCTTAGCAAAACAGAACCCTGAACTCAGGTCTTCAGAAGTATAAAGATTTTCAACTCACTTTTAGCTTAAAACAGAAAATGCTGGATTATAGTCTTAAAAATAAGGTTAAGATCCAGGCAATTTACCATTTCTGGTCTTAATTAAGTTGGAATTGTCAACATAAGAGTTCACAAGGTGGTCTCTGCAATCATAGCACTTTCGTTGTTGGAGGATAGCAGTGTGAGTTAGTTCTCAGTTCATGAACTGCTACCTAATGATCTAAAGCCACTAATATATGATAATTTCATGAACATAGAAAGTGACCTGCTTTATGATATGAAGCTACTGTATATTATGTTGTTAAAATTTCCTTTTCATTAAGCTTAATGATGGAAAGGGGAGGAATTGGAAGGGAAAAGCAGTAAAACAACACATGAGATATAAATAAACAATCTCCCCACAGACAACATGAAAAAACAGTTAGTAGACAATAGCATATTTCTGGCCTCCTGCTTAAAGTTGCAGGAGTTGCTTTGCCAGGGCCGTGTGCTTGTAGATGTAGAGCTTATGTGGACGATTACAAAATTACATGCTTCCTAGGCGGAGAGAAGTGTGATTTGTAGGCTGTGCAAGATTTAAAGCATTGGTCTTTAGAGCAGGTGGAAATAAAATATGTCTGTGATTTAGGGAGAAATTGTCACTGAAGTATTAGCAAACTGAAGGATTTAGTGTAGAGTTGCATCTTATAAGATAGATACAGTCTCTTTTTGAAAGCCCGTTTTACCTGAAATGTTTTAATTTCAAATAAGCAATGCTTGTTTGAGGAAAGTGTGTTGGTTACTGAGGATTACATTCCCTTCAGCTGCTGATTATAAGTCAGGGCAGCCAAGATAGTAATGGATGAATACAGAACCTGTATGACTGGTAGGGTCCTATGATCGTTCTCTTCAGAGAGTAATGGTTCATAGTATAAGAAAGTGTGTAACAGGAAGAATCCGATATGCAATCAGGCCCATAAAATATGATTCACACTTGCATATGCTTAGAAATTACAGGACAGTGCATTAACCTACTTTTCAGTATTTCTTTGATTTTGAAAGACAGGATAACATTTTAAATCAGAAGGCGAATAGAACTTCACAGATAAAAATCAACGTAATGTGACAGAGAAAATTTGGAAGAAAATGTAATACAATTCTGTCCAAAGGGATAAGAGGAAATATTTTGTGAAAAATAAAAATTTGGGAACATTATTAAAATGGAACAATCGGTCAACCAAAAGGTTATTAGAAATAAAACATTGTAGTAATTAGTAGTACATTAGAATACAAGGTTAATTAGTCTCATTTGTATGATGTTAATTATTAAAAGTAATTAGCCCTGAGATACTTAAGGAAATGTTCTCACTAAATGTTTTTAAAAATGCAACAGAAAGACTCTAACATTTTGCTTCCAGCAGAGCTTATGTATAAACCCTTTAAAGATGCACATTGCCATGGGATATCTGCATAATAAGTTGCTTTATGAAATGGATGTCCAAAATTCTGCCCTCCTAATGCTGTGAATCACATTTCTAGAGCTGACATTATTCTTTTTCTCCAGGACAGATCAGGGAGACTGAAGCAGTAATAGTAGCATGAGATTTCTGAATCAAAGCCTGTCTTGAGGCATAATTGAAGGAGGATGTCTAATTGTCTGAAGTCAAAACTGTATCATGCTTTGCCCTTAATGCACATAAGATAATTTAGATGACATTTAATTAGAGACAAAGCATAGATTAATTCTTACTTAATATCTACAGTAGAAGCTTCCCCCAGGTGCTCAGAGATTGCCCAGTGAATTGGGGGCAAATATTTAGCCTGCAACTATAGCTAAATAAAATGTTTGCAGGAAACAATTTGCTCAGCCAAGTTTCTTCTCTCCTGCTGCTGCCAGAATGTCATTTCTTCAGGCTTAGTAGCTATTGGATGAAAACCTTTTTATTTTTAGTGCTCATTTGCTAAATGAAAAATACTCAGCTCAAAGTGTTATTGTATAGCTGTAAATTGATATATTAGGTCATGTATTTTGTTTGTTTCCCTGATAGAATGATTGTGCCCACACCTCTAGTGCAAATAATGAAATTCCTTTTGAATTTAGCTTTCCATTGTATTAGCTGTTTCACTCAGGTCTTTGTGGAAAGTAACCAGAAGACAGCTAAAAAATTAAACACTTTGCTTTTAATGTGAGTAAATATTTATAAGGGAAAAAATGTCCATGTATTTATTGTCAAGTTTTAATGACACTGCTTGATCCATACCCAGGTCGCTATAGGAAAGGCAGGCAACAGGAAAACAAGCTGTACTATGGATACAATGTTGTCCATTAACATTACTATGGACCAGGGCCATAAATGTAAACCATCTTTATTTTCAGAGAATAATGCCAGGTCTTGAAAATCTCTCTCTTGGTATTTGTTCTTCAGGAAGATCTGGAGGAGAAGAGCACATATTTATGTTCCTGAGCTGCTGCGTCTAATTGAGAAGAGCATGCAGGGGAATGGTAGCAAAAAGGGTTTCCTCAGCTCTCTGTCTAGGTCCATTCCAACAGATTTCAGTCACCTGAGGTAGCAAGACGTTAGCAAGGATGAATCATCCTCTGATGATGAGTCTTTCTGTCTCAATAAGCAACCCCAAGTGCCTGAAGTAATCTGAATACTTTTGAATGGCTCATAATGGGAAGACTCTCTGACACCATCTGCGCTTGCACCCAGGTGTTGGGTGTCACTGATGTAAGTCTCATTTTCTGCTCGCTGATTGTGATGTTTAATATTGTGCTTTTTTAGGAAGCTATGGGAATCGATAGAGGAATTCCTGCTAGCTGAAGAAGAACAAGCTTCTGAGAATGCCAAAGAAAATAAGGGCGATGAAATGTAGGAAATTAAATACCCTCTACTTCAAATGTATTATTAAGATCTTGAAGTTGTGCAAGTGGAACCTGGTTTTGAAAAACTACTGTTGGATCTTAAAATCAAATATATAATGCAACTTCAAAATCAGAAATGTGATTCAATTTTTTTGTGGATAGCTACACTGTTTGCATAAAGATATATTTCCCTCTACCATTTTTAGAAAATGACTTGTTTTAGTAACTTTTATTAAATAGCAATTTTTTTCTATACAGTTTTCATTATGGTACTGTTCTTATTTAGTCAAGGATCCTTTATTTATGGAAGCAACAGTGGGTATTAATTAAATTCCAAGGGTGGAAAGCACAACTGGAAGTTATGTAAGTAAATTGAAGCTGTATCTTCAAAATAAGATTCATGTCATTTTGTGAACATTCTCAGTTGCTCGTCTTGAGCTAGACATTGAACTATGCTGGAACACTGTGGTATATAAACATGCCTTCTAGAAGCCATTACACAGTCCCTAAATCTGGGCTTTTATTTTATGAATTTTAAGCAAGATTTTTCAGAGAGCCTGAAAAAACAGATCAAAGAATTTTTTATTTTCTACTGAAAAGGATGTTGTGAATGCTAGCAATAAAGTTCTGCTATGAGGTTTGCTCTGTTTATCACTGTGAAAGAATGTGAAGAAAAAGAAGGAAGGAGAAGCATTATACCAACTGCACAACTATATCTACTCTAAAGGAACATCATACTTTGGCTCATGAATAGATCAAGCTGGGCACAGTGGACTCAGGTTTCTTCCAATTTAATAAGGTATCATACGAAAGGAGATGATTGGCGTGTTCACACTTAGCAAACTAGAGAAATCCAGAGCTCCTGATGCAGCTAATGGATGTCTCCGAATCATCTGGAAGGAAAAGGAATTATAAATTCTACATCTCAATTTGATCAATGTAGCTAGTCTATTGATGATACTCTGGGGGAACTCCCCTTTTAAAGCAAATTGAAGCAAATTTATTTTTTTCAATAAAGGAGATCTTGAGGTTCCTTCCTTTATTTAGCAGAACTGGTAGCCTGTTAAAGTTATGTTTTAATTTTTTTACTATTGTATTTTTTTCAAATTTCATGAATAAGCTGTAACTGTAGCAGGTGGTTAAAAAAGGAATGGGCAAGATATCATGTTGAAGAAGTTATGGCATGGAGCTGACTTGCTAGGTTTTTGTCTGCTAAGTGCAGACGCATAAATTTCTGTAGGTGCCAAAAGAAAAAACATCTTAGCCTTCTTCCTCTCCCTTCCATCTGGCTCAAGCTTTGGGTGCCTAAGCCTACAGACACCTAAAGATCACATTTAGCAGGCCTCACAGAAGTTCAGGGTCTTACTCAGATTGGGCTCCCACAGAATCCACCACCAAGGCATTTTTATCCCCTTTTTTAAACATACGGACATCCTAGAGCATGATTCCATCTTGTCCTATTTATTATTATTTTTGGTCATTTTTCACAGCAACAGGGTTTTCTCCAGCATCTAACCACTCTCTAAACTGAAGGTGTAACTTTGTGATTTGTATAGTTGGATATACTTGGATTTGTATAGTTGGAAACCTGGATAGTTTTCTTCTATGAATTTGCCTTTTGCATTTGTTTTTCATTAGTTTTGCTTTCTGAATCCGTTTGAACCTTCAGCATCCACAGTGCTTTATGGCACGGAGTTCATGTAAAATGCAATTGATCTGTGAAGGAAACACCACTTTTGCTTGGATCTGCCCTCTTCCATACTCAAGAGCAGGAAGAAATCCAGGTCCTGTAGTCTGTAAGCAAAACAAGCAAAGACGAAAATGGAAAACAGAAAGCTAGTGGTACTATCCTCATGATTTGCTGCCCAAGACTTAATTTGGTGGTGGAAAATTGCCACAGGATGACAGTGCTACCAAGAGGTGAGCTGGATGGGATTTTCTAAGGGAAAGGAGAGTAGCTGAAATTATAATCAATACTGTTTAAGACAGAGGAGAAAAAAAAACACTTGGAAGAAGGGCAGAATCCCTTGGTAATATCTAATCTATAGAGTAGGAAGTGAAGTGCACATAGCAGCATATGGTGCTGTTCACTGCTGGAGATGGGAATCAGTGGAAAGTGTTCTCTGGAAAGCGGAAAGTCGGGTCTGTGGTGCCAGTTCCCATGTCCTGTTTTAGAGGTAGGAAATTGAGAGCTATTGCGATTGCCCAGGAAGGCACTCTAGGAGGGTGAAGTAAGAAGTAAGAAGCCCTAGCTACAAACCCACAATTTCCAAATTTAATCTTTTAATCTTTTTTTTCTTTTTTTCTCCTTTTTTCTTTTGTGGTGGTGGGGGGAGAGCAATTTCATAGAATCATAAAATTCTTTGGAGTGATCTGTAATTTGGAGCCTTTCTCATCATTTCAGTGAAATTAGGATGGGGGAAATAGTGGGAATGTGATTTGAACTTTCTTCCTGGGAAGATATTTGTATTCTTCTTACAAAAAAACCCAGCTATTAAACCAAGTCTGATCTATATTTATGTATGAGTTCTTATTGGTATTCTGTGAACTAGAATGCACTTTTTGAACTCACTAATTATTACAACAGATTTTTTAATAATTCTTTCCTTGTAACCATCACTTTGTTTTTATTGCATTTATGAAATAAATATAGGAGCTCCCAGAAGGTGAATGTAATATTATTTTGTGCTCACCTTTCATCAGCGACTCTGCCAGAAGTTTACAAACATCAATTAAGTTTCACTATGCTGCCATCTGGGAAATAACTTTTCTTACACCCATGTTACAGATGGATAAACAAACAGGACCTAAACAACTTGTCCAGAACCACATAGCAAATTGGGAATAGAGTTCTTTCACTGTCTCCCAGTCCCTCACTTGGTGCTAACCAGTAAGCATGCTGTCACATAATTTATTTACATTTTGACACTGTTTTTTTAACCAAGTTGCCATTTTTTTTTTCTGAATATCAAAAACTTGCCAACATTTTATTTTAATACAGCTTTCACTTAGGCTGGTATTTATAGCAATTGTTTATCCTCACCTTTGGTTGCTTCTAACATTTATGTATGCTGTTAATGCAGTATGCTAGCATGCAAAGTACAAATGTTTTTTCTGTGTTTTAAGGCCTGTTTCTACTGACAACAGTAGCTTTTGGATCAGTTCCTCAGTCTTCCTCCAGTGCCAATTAGTTCTAATTTCCCTTCAATATCCTTCCAATTTTCCAGCCTTATTAAGGTGATGGTTGATAAAAGGTATGTCCAAGAGGGCAGGGTGAGAAGTTTTTCTGAAGAGCTGCCCCTTCCATTTCATGATGAAGCATTGAGTACTTAAAAGTTGACCACAGAAGTTATTAAAAAGTCATCTCCATCCTTTATAAATGATATTGATTATGAAGTTGGGAGGACCACCATTTCTTTAGTGATACTGGAGGATTTTTTTTTTTTTCTCATGTGAAAAACAGGTCATTTTCTTATACTGATGGAAATTTCTGGAATTATTTCTCCTGGAGGCAAGATTGGGCCAAAGAAACCTAGCTGGTATTAAGGTTCTGATGACTTCTGAATTTTAGGAACATTCTCTCAGGAGAAAGCCATCCTTCCTAGCATATGAGATTTAGAAATGCCAACTGGTTCTCTGTATTTGGCACTGAAAGAGACAATCATTAGAACAGATGGTAGGTACACCATGACAATTTTCCCTGTAATAAACAACATTATTATTGCAACGTATGTCACGTTATACCTCAAATATTGGTTTCGGGAGCTGTTAGCTGAAATCCATTATTACCTTGAAAAGATTGGTTAGTGTTAAGTCTGCCCCCAGATAAAATCCAGTCATATGACACATACATTAATCTCATCAGGCCGACTGAAAGAGCATGGTTAACAACTTATCTGTATATTAAGGAATATGTGAAGAAGATGCTTATAAGCATTTTTAACTGGCCATATGGGGCCATTTGCCTCACAAGGGGCTAGCACTCTCTTCAATCAAGTGCCACTGCAGCCCCCAGCTGACTGCTCACCATCTGGGCAAGTGCCAAACACACTAACCATATCCAGGGGACAGCACAGTTTCCAAAGTGGCAGACTGGGAGATCAAAGGGCATTTTTGAAGGAAGAAGTGACTATCAAAAAGTGAAGATTGCAATGCAGTGATTTTGGTGGGGGAGGAGAGAGAAGCAGAAAGGAAAGAATCAAATCCTCTTCTGCTTAAAATCCTATTTCCTTGGATTGTGCTAAGAAAGTACATGCTAGGACTTGTGCACTGAATGTGTAACGAGGTCAGCTGCATCTTGAAGGTTCATATGAACCTTTAGAGCTGACTGAAGCAGAAGGTTTCCTTTTCATCTTCTATTAAAATTTTGATACTCTAATCTCCTTAGCTTTGGTCAGTAAATAGTTTTTTGTTTGTTTGTTGTTGTTGTTTGTTTTGAGTTTTATTTATTTATTTTACCATTTAGCTTAATTTGGCTTTTTTCAGTTTGAGTTCATGATGCTGGCAAATGCCAAGATAACTAATCTTTCACTTAGGAAGTTAAGCAGTTAAGCATTTCTTTTTCTGTTTTTTTTCAGTGTCCAGGAAATCTATTGCTCTAAGTTTCCAAAGGCAATCTCACTGCCTGCACAGGTAATAATCTCTTTAGCCACATGGATGTGTTTATGAGCCACACAGATCTATGCAGAAGAACCACATGGAAGAAGTACAGAACAATCTGACCCTCAACCAAGTGGGTGGTGACATACACATTTAATTTCTAAGTTGTGATATTTACTCACTTTACTGAAAAAGATATGGTAAGTCTTCTTGTAAAACATAAGACAATTTTCATGACATCAGTTAGACAGTACAAGCTGAGGAAGGACTTTTTGATAAAGGTAAGAATAGAAAGAGTAAATAATATGAAGAAGAGGATATTAAGTGAAAAAATAGAAGACGAAAGAGACTGCAGGAGTTTTGCACCAACCACAGAAAATTCAGTCCCTGGAGAACTGAATGTCATGTAGGAACTCAGGAAATCCCATGTGTCCATGTGTAAGCCTTAATGATGAGACTTACCTTTTTCTTTAGTTTATTGGTAAATCTTTACCTTAATTGTAAGTCAAGGAACTAACTTCTTAGAACCACCTTGGGCATGGATCTGGCACTCTCCTTTTCTACTATGCTTGTTGTGTTGATAGTAGCCTTTGTAGTACACATGCTATTTTAGGACACCATCTTGTTACAAAATGGAATCTTGAGGCTTTTCATCTTCTGCATGTTCTTGCACCTCTCATAAAGTGTATTTTATTAGGTCCCCTAATGTCCATATGATTAATGATTTTTATTAGTGTGTCCTCCAGGTCTTAGAGGAAGTTTCTGTAAGGCCCCTAAAATAGAACATTGCTCTCATTAGGCCCAAGGAGAGCAGACCTCTTAATTAGATTCAAAGATGTATCGTCAGAGATTTTGCTAAATGGAGATACTTCTGTTTATTAGCAAAATTGTCTCTTTCATCTCAGATGTATTGTTCTCTTGCTCCCTGAAAATCATTTCTAAGTGCCATTTGAATACTGTTTTCTTCTTGACTCTATTCATAAAATGAGAAATTATGTTTAAAAAAACTGATCTTTAAAGGTAACATTATTTGTGCAGTGATGACACAGCCTCATATGGTTATTTCTTCCCCCATTCTATTCTGACACATCAGACTGTTCTTAACCAGCAAGACTCAAGCTCACAAGTTTTTTAGTCAAAATAGTGAGTTGGATGCCTGCATCATAGGAAAGCATTACTGGAAGAGCGCTCACGAAACATGATGGAGTTCCACCACTTGAACTGAATCTAAGTTTGTCTAACCTCTTCCTAAAACCTTCAGTGAAACAAATTCTCACACTCCGTAGCTTACCTGATCATGTGTTTCACCTGCCTGATGGACAGCCAGAATGGTTTTTGAAAATGTAGCTTCAAATCTTCTTAGCAGCCCATTTCTTGATTGCTCTCTTTGAAAAGGGAATTGCCTTTTAAATAAGTTTCCATCATGCACTTTGATGGAGAGAAGGAGACTGTGTCCTTCACTGAAATAAGACATCATTTAAAGCACAAAAGGGCCTAAGGCTTCTGAATAGTCACTAGAAAACAAAAGCATCACTTTGCTTTAAATAAACACAAAACTCTTTCAGTGGTAAAACTCACTGCTGCGCCAGTGCTGCTGGGATATCATTCTTAAGTTTAGTGTCATGGGCTAAGTGGTGCAGAGAGAAGACTTTGCTTATTGCAGGATTGTGCATTATGCCAGCTAAACACAGAGGAATGTGAATAACACCTGCTTCCAAAGGGGTAAGCCCCATAGTCCTGATAGTCAGACTGCTGCCCAGCATCGTTTCAGGCCAACAATACAGCACTGCAAACAGCACCTTCCTTCTTACAACAAGAGGAGGAATAGCAGTGCTGGGAATGAGGAATAATTAGCTGAGGGAACTACAGACCTACATCAAGGGAAACGTGGTGCACAGCCACACGGTTAGTGTTTTTAAGGCAGATACCACCTGCTTCCAGCAAAGATTTTTTTGGAGTGAGAAAAATCTTTGTTGGCAGTAGTCACCAGAGGAAAAAGTTGTCTTTGCAGACTCAGTCTGTTAGACTTTCAATTCATATCTATTTTGTATCCATACAGGAAGGATATTTCTTTTCCCTTTCTTTTTGAGTAATGCTTATCATCATACAGTACTATGGATGGTCTTTGAGTTCTGCAATTACTTCTCTTGATTTTTTGACTCATTTCCCTCAGGAAATCCCTTTACCACTCAGATGGAAGTAAACTTCCTTTAGTTACTCTCAAGTTATTTTTCTCAACTGCTTTTGAGCAAAGGACCAACTCATCCCCCTAGATCCTTGCAATGTCAGTTTGTCCCCTACTATATTGGAGAGTCCAGCACCATATTGTCCACTCAGGAGCAAATAAATCCTCATTATTTGTTGTCAGGAACGGGATACTTATCACAAGTCATTACAAATCTAAACATGACATGCAATCAAAGCATGGCATGCATTTGTCCAAGTTACTTTTCTAGTTAGTTAAGCCATTATCCAAAGTGATTAAATTAGTTAACTTAGAACAGTTGGTTTAGTCAATCTCTTTTATTACAATAAATCAAATGCAGGAAGTGGATAGTTGTAAGATCTTGTAATTAGCAGCTGGTCCTATTAAGGGGAAAAAACAACAAATGTAAAATAAAATCAGGCATAGTCAACAAAGTGAATTTAAAGAACATACAAATATTGTCTTTGTATGTAGTGAAATCCTAGGTATTAAGTTATCTCTAGGTATTTCACAATGTAAACAAAGTGACACACTTGTTAATATGGATATAACTAACTAATAGGTCTTAATTCCCTATATGTGTTGAGGATGAGATTTTAAGAAGGCTTCTGGTTCACTGACTTAGTAACTCTGCCACTTGGATTTTTTGAAAAATGAATTGTAGGACTGTGAATTTTAAGCTTTCCTGCTGCTTTCACTATTGAGATTTCCAAGTGTTTCTTCTTCAGTTTGCTGTTTACAATCATATCATGTGAATATTGGAAGACCTTTACAATATAACCTCTTCTAACAAATATTTATGCAATATTGTCCCCTACTGTGCCAACAAATTATCTTTGGTTGCCAAAGTCTAGTTATTTCCATGCTACATTCTTCAAATTTACCACATCTTCCACTGGCTAAGAAAGCCAATGCTATTTCCTCCTCCAGAAATTTGGAATCTCCATGAAATCATCTGTCTCATTAGCAGCAGTTCAAAGTGTCTAAAATCTCTGATATCCTATCTGCTTGCTTGTTTTCTTAAAGCCTATTATATTCTTCAGGATCTTGTGGCATAAGGTGAGCTCAAGACATGATGGCACTAAGATGACATCTGGGAGCAGTCAGTGAGCATTTCAGGACCTACAGGTGGGTCAGGAAAGCATCAGCATAGTGCCAGCAGGCTGGCTAGGGGAGCAGTGAGTGTTATTTTAGGAAACATTGAGTAGTGGGAAGGAGATAGTAAAAGTACTAGGAAGGCATGGAGAGAAATCATACAGCTTAATGGGACTTTTGAGGGCTGTGAGTCAAATCTCCTTTCCACTCTTCTGCTAGTTTGTTCCCCTCCTTTTTCCCCCTCTCCAACTATCTGAGTTTTAAACTCTTCTGTCTGCAGCTCCTCCCAATACTCTCAGGCCTGCCTTCTCCACCCTTGCTCCTGCGCACTTCCAGCAGTGTTGCAGGGGGTGTGCAGGAAGATTACTGCACTGCTGGCCTGATTGCAGTGGGGCTGTGAGACAAGCTACACCTGTGCCTGGTAAAATGACACTGGCACCTGGGGAAAATGGTAAGAAAAATAAGGGGCTGTGCTACCCACTTTTTTATCTCCTTGTGTTATGCCTGCCTAGTGTGTGTTTAAAGTTGTAATGACACTTTCTCTTGAAGTCAGTCTAGCAGACATGTTCCTTTTATAAGACAGAGCTGAAGTGGAGAACAACTTTCTTCAGAAGGTATGCTAATCCCACAAAAATATAACGAGGAAAATGTGCAGTTGTCAAGAGCAAGATGCGCTAATGAGGGTGTCTGTGGCTTGCTGAAAGCTCGAGCTATGTGAATGCAAGGTAGAAAGCTGCTTTTTCTGGGAAGATGTTGGCTTTTATGTAGCACAGGTACGCTTGTATGGTGCGCTGGTTTAAAAAGAGTTCTCATGCACAACTCAGTCTCTCCTGTTTCTCTTAAGAGAAGATGAAGGGAGGAGACAAACTCACATCTAAGCAGGGATCCAAAGATGTTCTGAAGTCTTCATGAACTAGCTGTTATTAAGGTGCCAAAGAATTACTGAGATTTTAATTAGAGATGTTACAAAGGTAACAGAGAAAGAAAGGAGTTAAAAAAAAATGAAAATCACACTCCTAAGGTGCAGGATGCTTCAGTTTGCACCTTAGGAGAATAAGGGTCATAGCAAGGGGTGTCCATAGAGTAGTAAAGGAGAAGCTTCAGCAATGTCAGAGGAGACAAACCCATTTTGTCTCCTTGAAAATGTGCATTTAAGTGCATGTTTGCTTTGGTAAATTCCTGTGAACCTTCACAGTAATAATATGGGGAAGGTGGTGCAGCACCATTTTGTGCTTATGTGTATTAATTATATCAGTTTGATGTGCTGGGGTTCAAAACCACCTGGGCTGAATCTTAGCTTTGTTCAGGTGTTCTGAAAGGGTATGAACTTCATGGAGATGTTTCCTGTGCATCATCTTTTTATTGTTTTTTAAAAAAGACCAACTCCTAAAACCTTTTGATTGTCCGTGATAAAGCTCCTTACCTGGCTACAATGCATTACTTTGGGCCTGTTCACAGTGTTGCTGGAGGGTAGCATTTGTCAGGATTTGTGTGTGTACTTTCCTTGTTTGGTCTGGTTTATGGGCTTGTTTGTTTTTCATCTTCTGTTGTGAGCTGACTGCATCTTTCAGCAGCTGCTGTGGGGATCTCTAGGCAGTTATGTGACTCCTTGCAGGCTCCCAGGTAGCTCAGAGAATTTTGGGGCTGCTCTGTGTGGTAGAGTGGAGCAAGATGTAGTAGTAAGTGTTTTTTCCCTAACCATTAGAAATATATGCAATAGTTTATGATGATGGAGCAAAACCTTTGCATACATGCTACTTCCAACCCTGCCACTGGATGCAGGTGCTGTTTAATTCACCACTTTACAATTTTTGAGACCGCACCATGCAGGTCTGTCTTAAGTGTAATGCTTCTATCTGTATTAACTCAATGTAAAAACAAAGGCATCTTAGTAGACTCTCTTCATCACTGTCATAAGTCCCTCTCTCCTCAGAGTCAATTTTGCTAAATGTTGCCTTTTGTTAATATTCTTTGGCTGAGGTGTGGAAATATGTGAAGAAAGGAAGAAAGAACAAAGGAAAGCACATGTTAAAAACAGAATTTGGATAATAGCTATGTGATGAAATATACTTTAAAGGTTGTTTATGAAAATGTAAGGCCTAACAGGATTCTTCTTGATCATCTTTTTTACCATTCCAGGCTATCCAGGCTGATCCTAGCAACCTGGATTAAGCTGAACTGTTTTAGTCCTCAGAAGACATAAAATATGAGTGTGGCAAAGGCCTAGGCAGGAGTTATCAAGATGCTTCATCCTAACATCACTTTGATATAATGAGGTTACTTAGTACCTGTTAGTCATAACTAAATCAGTAGATGATTTCTACTTTTGTACGACTTAAGATAGTAGCAAAGGGCCATGTTTCCCACTGACCTTGCCTTGGTGTGGTGGTGTTGCCATTGCTATTTTAAGCTTTTATTTTGCACCAAAACACACTTGAGGACGTGTACATCATCAGCCATGGAATTGCTACTATAATAACTTTCTGAACTGCTCTATCTGGGTTAGCAAGGGCATGTCTGTCTGTGCCCTAAGAAAGTGGATTTTTCTGTAAGCATTCCCTTGTTGCTTCAGATGTCTTCTCTATGAAAGCTGTGTATTATGGTGGAATGAAGTTCGATATTGTGCATGCAAAGGAGGCTGATTAGCACTGTGAGGAGACAAAAACTTAGGCAAGTTTCTATACATTTGTCTGAGGTATGTGCATACACAAAGGAAGTGATTATTAAACCATATGCTATCATTAAGTATGCAAAATAATTTATTAGCTTTGTATTGTGGGGGAGAGGGATTTATTTTATCATAATTCTCTAC
This sequence comes from Crypturellus tataupa, assembly GCA_034781795.1. Classification (NCBI taxonomy): domain Eukaryota; kingdom Metazoa; phylum Chordata; class Aves; order Tinamiformes; family Tinamidae; genus Crypturellus; species Crypturellus tataupa. The sequence goes on along the minus strand of JAWLRI010000494.1, from coordinate 2,861,549 downwards.
AGACTTTAAAGACACCTTTTATAGGTTGAAAAACATCATGCTATTATCTTAACAAATGTTGCTATTTGCTGCAAAGTCAAAGCACATTCGAACATAAGACACAGGCAGCGTATTTATGTCATCTTGGGGCAACTGCAGGGACAACTTCTAAGGCTGCATGGTCCAAGCAGCCAACCATCATCCATAATTGTAGACTTCCTTTATTAACCCCTGTGACCAGAGTTCTGCTGGATGCAGAATGAGACACATTAAGTATTTATTGAGAAATAATAAAAATGCATTTTCCCAAACAGAAGTTTTACCTACCATCTTATAGGCTGACTCTGTGAAATAAAGCAAAGGAAAGATGAGTGTGCTGGAAACTACTAGCCACAGAAAAAAAAGAAATACAGTAAATCTGCAGTTGAAAAGAATTGTCAGAAAAAGGCAATTAGTTTAACAACTTGCCTAAATCTGTGTAAGAAACACTAAGCAAAATAATCACACTCTCTCCTTGAACTTTTGCTGACTTCTACCAGAACTGATGCCTGAAACTAGGATGAAATTGCTTTGTTACAGTAGCTTTCATATATTTCTGTTTTAACCGATTGCAATTTTTGTATTATATAGATGACTGAACAAAACCTGCTGTTATGTTTAGAGATATACAAAGTATTTGCATATGAAACTAGTCAAAAGTCTGTTTCTGGCATTTTGAAAATAGGCCTCCAATGTGGTTAATTAAAATGAAGATCCATGCCACCTGATACTTAATTGTATGATGAGGCCACAGAGCAGTAGGGGGAAGGAAAATGATAGTGTTATAACCATGAGAGATAATACAGGCACAGATGTTTTGACAGAGTATTAACTTAATTGAGGGTAATGTTCACCCATCTGGAGCGGACAACCAAAACTGATGCTGCTATTTTGAGTTAGGCTTCAGAGGTGTCCAACTACTATGCTGACACTCAGCAGTAGGGTGATTTATTTTATTTACTTATTTATTTATTTATTTTTGGCTGACCTGAAAACCAGCTTACTGGATTCTTTGTGAAGCTGAGTCACTTCTTCCTCTTGCCTTCCCCTAATGGTGTTACAAAACTCAAAGGTGTTCTCTTGTTCTGTAGGAGAAAATAATTTTATTTTGTGTGTACGTGCATTAGAGCTAAGTGAATGTTTTCCTGTGTTTGTGTCTAAACTCTTCTATTGTAAAATTGGTTTTGGTTCTGTTACTTTTTGTGTACGTGAAAAGTGCCTTCTCTCAGGAGAAAAACTTGAACTTTAACTGCAACCCGCCCCCACACAAAATGCTGCCGCAGAAGCATGTTGTCAGCTGAGATGTTCTATTCAGTTTCTCAGTAATGGTATGCTAGGAGGTTGTAATTTTTTTTTTTTCTCATTCACTTATTTTCCAATGTGGACCTTTCCAAGAGGACTAGGATCCCACGATTCATAAAGTTCAGAAACTTCTTAAGCATGAAAATGGTGGGACACTCTGGCAAATGAAGCAGCCTGGCCAGGAAGCCCAGTATATCTGCTGAGAATAACCCTGAAGGCATTTAATTAAAACTTCCAACAGGCAACATCTACATACAGCCATTTCCTTTTTGGTGCACTCTTGAAATTCCAGCTTTCTGATAGCTTTTCTTTCCTTCCTTTTGGTAAAAGACCATTCTCTAGTGTATATGTAAACACACCCCATAGTTTCCATGTGAAAACTTAGAAATTTCCATGTCACTGTAGTATTCCTGTCAATTCTAACATAAAGAGAAGCATCAAAAATGTAATGGTGGTCACTTGTGCGTGTGTGTACATGCTTTAGCAGTCTACAGGCACATGACATATTTCAGTGGCGTCGAAAGGTGCGAGTCTCATGCAGTGGAATTGGCCTAGGGCTTGAGTTGCAATGCTACATGATTCAGCTCTTAGCTTAAAGGTGTTAGTGGAGGGTTTTGTGTCGGCTGAATAACTACCAAATCGTAGTTTGATGTAGTTTGACTATTTTGTTCCAGATTGGCGGGTCTGCAGTAATGTAGAGAAGTAATGGCATTCTTTTCATTTTTTAAAAACTTCTGGTATACTTACTATTGAGTGAGCACAGTTAAAATCCGTTTCAGCATACCCTGTACTAATTTTCAAACTTGATGGGAATTTTTAATGCTGAAAATTCAAGTCAAAGAGGCTAATGTTTCAAAGCCTGTGGCAGATGATTATATTTGCTGGAAATGAAGCTTAAAATGAAAGACTAATTTAAGCAGCAGTAACGATTTTGGCGTCTCCATTTCATGTTAATGGTTTAATAGCCTGCTCCTAAAGCTCCCCAAACCCAGTTTTCCTACTGGTTGCAGTAAATCCCACTTCTACAGTTAGCTATTGTCAATGAAGAAAGAAGGAGAGATTAGTGAGCTCACTTAAATAGGAAAGTAAGTCTGAAAGGTATGTGATGTGCTTGATGTTGAGTTCCTAAGGGAAGGGGAGAATTATAGGAATTTTATTTACTACTTACTACGGCATGGAAAGACGGAGAAATGAATATGGCTAAAAGTATTTTTTTTAACAATAAAATAAACACAAATTAAAAAAAAGTATTTTTAAACAATAAACAAAGCATACCGAGATCCTGACAGAAGGTATGAAAGAACCTTTGCCGCTCTTTTAAACAGTTTTTAAGGGCCAGAAAAGCTGCATTAAATGGGGGCGGAAAATAATATTGGGCATGTAAAACCATAGAAAAGCTCAGCTGGTCATGGAGGATCCACACTACCAATGCTGGGAATGGTTACGGTGTTGGGGAAATGGGTTCAATACTCAGCCTATATTTTAGTAAATATCTTCAGGTCCAAAATTAGATATATTGGAAGTCAAAGAAATATCTATACTAGGGCTTAACACATGTTTAATTAGGAAGGTGCCTTTATGCATTTGTATTTTGCAGTATTTTGTTAACAAGTTATTTAGTCTTAATTGAATGAGTACCAATTACAAAGGTAATCATGCTGCCCTTTAGATGCAAAGCAAATTAGTGAGAATCCGGGCTGAGGGACCAGCTGTGGCAATGAATCCTTAGGGAACAGCTGTGCTGAATAATGTGACATCTTGGAGGTCAGGCAAAAGGCCAGGCTCGGGGAGGGTAAGTCCCTTGTGGGCTGTTAAGGACATGGATGCCACATGAGGCTGATAAGCCCCTGGCTATGAGTGGGGAGAGGTTACCAGCAGCCTTGCTGATTCCTCTGCAAAGTACCAGTGGGGCTGGTTAGGCTTTTGATTTAACTGAAAGTGACTGGTTTTATGTTCCTAGATGTGAGAACCTTAGTGTGGATCCAACTGTTTTAAAGGGAACTGAAAACAAGTTTAGAGTAGTATTATGGACACAGAATTGTCCTGCTTGAATGTATTAGTAGAACAGGAGAAAGAGGAGAGTGCTTATTGTTTTAGATCTATTAGATAGTTTTACTCTAGCATGACTGTAATGTGCTGCAGAGAATGTTTTTTGTATAAGCAATAATTGTACTTGCTGCTGAGCCTCTATCATCAGGAAAATTCCTACTTTCTTTTCTGGAGGGGATCTGGTCTAATTTCATGGGAAGTTCTCTAGCTAGGGCTTGTCTTTGGACTCGGTGTAAAATGATGCTACATCCATTTGGGGGATTTGATCAGATCTGGACTCGTCTGAAGTTCTAGAGATTTCATGTTCTTACTGTAGAAAGTTTGGCTCTGTTTGCAATATTTCAGTGAAATTGTTTTTGTGTTTTAATTATGTATTACAGCTTTTTAAAACTCAGGAGGTGTAATTTAGATATTAAGAAGTAACCTGAACAATCAAGGAGACTACCTAAAAAGGAACAGGTGAAGTACCTTACTCTTCAGTTTTCCTGCTATTTGTAATAATCAAATGCTTCTGTCAAAATATTTCACAACAACATAAGCAGAAAATGTGGATCGAGAAATAGATGTTTCAATCTGTATAAACTAACAGGGAGAATTTTAGCTTTTGTATTACATCAACCTGAGTCACTGATAGCTGTAGGTATTACTACAGACTTGTCATGAAATATATAATTTTTAGGGTGTTTTACAATATTAAATGTTGAAAATTCAAAGTGTGTTACTACAGAAAATAGGAAGTACTGCCTACTTATGCAGGCACATTCCTGCCTGCATAGCTTTTCTTGTGGTATTGTAAGCCAGCAATCTACAGAGAGGAACTTCTTAAAGACAGGGCTTTGTTTTAGGGAATAACATCTGCAATGAATCATATCAATGTTCAGATCAATTTGAATCTGTTTGGAATTATAAAATCTCTATTTCATGTTCAACAAGCTCAAAATTTTATTTTTTGCACTGGCAAACTCACTTCTGTAATTTCACTTGTCATCTCTTTTGTATTCTTAATGTATTTAGGTTGCCATGTCCACATGTGATAGAAAGTGTTTTTCAAAAAGTATCAATTAAATACATTTATCAGACCTGAACTGTGCATTTCTAAAGGCAACTTTTAATTTATAAATTCTGTGTCTAAATGTCCCTTTGTAAGAAGAATTTATGAGTTTTATTCACTATTGTGAGAGATATTTGCAAGAAAAAAATAACCAAAACCTTGCAATTCTATTTGTGAGGCTTTTTTCTTATTTCAGTGGGCTTAAATAAAGAAATATGAGAGATCTCTGAATTATAATGTCATATTCTGGCTTTACAGTGGCAAATTCTGCTGTAAATGGAACCACTATTTCTATTTTGGTCTTCTTTATTTATTTCCCCCCACCACCCACCTTCCTCCAAATGGGTCTTGTATTTTGTGTTCTGTCTGTTGTGGACCCTTCTGTAATGTCAGGTGAATTTTGTTCTGGAATCACATAACCCAGGAAGTGTTTTTAAAGTCTTCCTGACAGTTTTGTAGAAACTTCCCCACCCCCAACCCAGCACTAAGAATTGCTTAGCATGAGGGATGCCTTAAACCTCTTTCAAAAGAGGGCTTTAGACTTTGTCGCACTTCCCAGTTAAGAGATTGAGGGAGGCAATTTACAGTGTCTGTTATCATCAGTTCATGCAGGATGTGCTTGTGGAAGTGCAAGACAGATCGATTCTCAGCAGCAAAACAGTATTTATAAACTAGATATTTCAGGAGAAACTGCTTGTTAGTTTTATTCAGCAACTGACTATACAGTTTCATGGATTAAAATAATTTTACTACTCAAACTAAAGTTACTGTTATTCTGTGGATGGTTACTATTCTGTTTGGCTTTATTTGATGTGTTGCCTTCCATAAGTCTATGAATTGTAGGGAGAAGGACTTCCCTCTGGCATTAGTTCACAGGAGAGCCTGTATAACAGTGCACGTTGCGTGCACTTTTCTCTGTTTAGAGCTTTTTAGGCTTTCTGGGCTTGCCATTTTGGGGTCCTTGACATTCTTCCTGCCCAAGTGCCCCCGGACTGGGATGCTGGACCAGGACAGGGGGCCCTAAGACATAGGCAAGGTGGAGGAGGAGTGCACCAGGGCTGCCCTCTGCCAGGGCCATGCTGCCAGGTAGAGATATATCAAGCTGGAAAGAGAGGAGTTTTGGTGCAGGAAAAAGCAATCCTTACTGTCACAGGTGGTTGCCACTGGTGTTCATCAGGAGAGCGAAGGCAACGGGATGTTACACGTGCTGTACGTGTGCCACTTTCAGTGGGATGAGCTGTATGATTTTGCTTGATGTTGTAGTACTTAAATGATTTCAGGATTGGTGTTAAGCTTTCCCAGTTAGCTATTTCATAGTCTTTCAGAAAGCTGTTTACCAAACTCTGTGCTTTGAACTGAATAATTGTGTATGCTTCAGGAGCCTACTCATGTCATGACACACTCCCTGAAGCACAGCATCTGAATTTTATATCCATACAGTGAGATGCATGTAAAAATTTCATTAAGAGAGGAAATTTCAGTGTGCTTCTGTACGGAGACCATTATTCACTCCAAAGTACAGTCCATATTCTGCTTATTTACCATATTTCAAAGAAATGAATTGCTGCTGATTGCATTATTTGGCTATCAGTTGGTTTTATTACTTTGTAGGGAGGGTGAGAGAAAGCCTGAGAAAAGCCTTTTGTAAAACAGCAGTGCTCCTGATGCATTTATTCAAGCTCAGGCTGATTCTTATTGAGCTCCCATGAAGTGGTGATATTCTGATACTTTGAAGAGCAAGGGAAAAATGATTTGGCTTTTACCCTGGGATAGGAATTATTGCATTTTGTTTCTCTGGCCTTTTTCATGCTGAAACCTGTACTCCCAGGCATAGAATCATTTAGTTTGAGCCTTCTTTTCCTAGAAAACCTGCCAACTTCTCTTATCCCTGAATTGCTCCCTTTACCATTTTAAACTACTTCCAAGAATCCAGTCCTTCCATCCTATTTAGGGCACAATCAGTATCCAGCTGCTGCAGTCATTTGTGCTGCACATCATTTTTCACCACTCTGCTCTTTGTGTCATGTCAGACGTGAGCTGTAGCTTTTCTCTTAAGGCCTGCCTGTCCTTTCTCCTAGCCCTGAAAGCTTCGCTCCCACCTCCAGTAGGCGTCCGGTGCTGGCAGTGCCAAACTTTCAGCATGATTTTTCATATTTGAGCAAGTACTCCTGTGCTATCTCCCATTAGCGTAGGTACCTGTGAATTATTCCAGCACTTGCCTCAGATACTATGAAGTGACTTCATTGCTCTCCTTCAAAGCTCGGCTTGCAATGCTCCTTAAAACTTCCCTAATGCTTACCAGAAACTTGGCAGAGCTGAGCTGCTGAATGGCCGACATCATTAGCTGCAAAGCCCGACAAGAGTTTCTCCTTGCTTCTGATGCTACCCTGCTCATCCCTTCACCTGCTTTGAGACTGAAAAGTAGGGTTGGAGCTGGATGCTGGTGTTTGCTTAGCTACACAGCTCTGCTGTGGGCTATGTGACCGGCAGCCTGGAGAACTAGGGCAAGGTGAGAAATAGGTACCATGCTCCACTGCTGGAGAATCTCTGTCTGCTGCCCTGCTCTTGTGCTCTTTCAGTTTAATTTCTGTTCTGAAGAGGCAATATTGTGCTGGTGATATTATAAAATTAATTATATGCATACATACACATTTCAGATAGTTGTGTGCGAGGAATGAAATGGGCAGCTTTGCCCTAGGGTTGTCTTCCCAGCATTACAGGTTTATGTGATCTTTGTCTAGTTGCATAATTAACTTTTAACCCATATAAAGGAAATCAAACATTCTTACAAAATTTACAGAAAATACTCATTCAATGAACTGAGATCTGTAGTAGAAAGTACTACTTATTACGATTTTTTTTTTTCAAACATGAAGACAACCTAAGCATAAAAATATCGGTTGTTTTATTGAGCAGGTTTGTCATTTATCTAGCTATTGTTTATACTGTTAGCTGTTCCTTGTACCTAGTTTGTCAGTGAAAGAAAAGAATACTTTCAAGTAACATATTCAGGAATTAGTAGAAAACAAGCCTTTCCCACATACCGGGCTTCACAGGGGCCTAACAAGACTGGTATGTACTACTTGAAAAAGAAATTATAATAAAAAATCTTTAATGAAAATGACTTCTCTCAGTCACGTTCTTCATGCAAATGTTAGACTTTTTCAAAGGACTTCTGCGCTTTTACCATCTAAATGCTAGTCAAACTATTTAATTATTAAACATCAATGACTAGAAAAAAATACATTAATTATGTATCTCTTAGGCTGCGGAAAGAAGCTATTTTAATAGGCTACCTAATGTTTTATTATGCATAAACCTTAACATTTAATACCACCAAGAACACTTCTTAAATGTTTCCATGTTCCTGTCTTGTCTAATTAATGTTAAAGTGTCAGTGTACTAGTTCTGGTGGTGCTTTCTATTTGTTTGTTTAGCAGTTCCTGGTTGAAGCATCGCTATATCTCTTGAGAGTAAAGAGGTTGTCTGGTGGACATGCTCCAGGATCCCAGGCTACCTCAGAAGCAAGGTGCAAAAATGATCTTGAGGGGAGAACAGAACACAAAGAACACGAGCTATTGTTTATCACCAGAAAGTATACAGGGCAGGGTGTGGGAGGTATTATCTGGGCTAAAGAAAGTTGCATCCTCCAAATGTGTGTTTTCATGTTTACCTAAAGCAATGAAGATGGTTTTGGCTTGAAGGGATGTGCTTTGGACCGAATATTCTAATGTCTTCTAAAATTTATTTCTAGAAGGACATGATGTGCTTGAGAGCATGATAAGCTGTTTGTGTCCCTTAGACATAAAGCCTATGGGGAAACCTTTAAGTTGAGCAATATGCTATCCATTAAAGTCCAGAAATGTTGGTTCTAAACTAGGAAATGTGTACATATAGATTGGTCTATGTGATGTGTTCTAATAGTCCCCCTCTTCCCTTTGCCAGAACAAAACTTGTATTCATGTTGATATTTCAAATTCAGAACAATGATGTTTGAATGAAATAGAAGTTCTGTCAGGGAAGACTGCCGTTTTTTGGTTAACTTGCCCTTCTCCTTGGTAGCAGTGTTGAGACATACAGGCACCAGGACATTCTTTCATTGATAAGCACCAATGCCAAATACTGATACCGTCAAGGAGTGTAAATATCCCAAGGCAGTTTTGAGATCCTGGGAACCCTTACTCAGTTATTTTTTGAAACTTTGGTACAACCCTTCTGTTAATTGCCCTACTTATTCATGGGAGGGAATTGTGTCACTTGTTTTTCCTTCCTACCCCTGTAGATATTTGGAAGTGCAGAAAAAAGTCTTAGATGATGGACTAGATCATGACCAATTCATATGACCCCTTCCTTCAGATGAAACAAAGTGCTCTTTTAATAAATAATCATGTGAATTCTCCTGTGAGGCATCACTTTTATGGAAAAATATTTACTAGTTAAGGGAATATGGACAAAAGCTTGTTCTGTGCTAACTATGAAATGTCAATCTCGCATAAGTGAAAGAACGCCAAAGGCAAGGTCTGTCAATATCAGAGATAAGAATTTGTTGAATAAATAGACTATTTATCTGTTTGGTTGCTTTTAGCAGTATTTTGTGTCAGGAGGTGGAGGGTTTTGAAACGCTCCTCTGAGTAATGCTTGTGTTACGTGATCAGTTGGTGCTTTTGAAATGAAAAGTGACTGCTAGTCACTTTCACTGCTACTATTTCCTCTTGGTCACTGAGCCAGAGTACATCCGAGAAGATGACTTAGCATCTTTTGTTTCTCTCCTCCTGGATCCCCAAAGCTCTCTATAAACTACGCAGATCTGTAGGGTTGCTCCTTCTGCTGTCTGTCCTTACTGGACTTGCTGAGGACCATGACACTGTGCTGGCATGCTGAGCTGTGACACCGGTACAGTGGAGACCCTTCTGCTTATCCTGCTCTGCTGCTGTGAGGCTGGAGATTCAGCTGAGGGGCAGGTGGTCACCTGGGGGTAGTGGCTGCCTATAAACCACTCAGTTACAGTGGTTAGCATAGTTAGCAAAAAAGCAGCAGTCATTTTTGACAAGAAACTTTCCTGGGCATTAGTGGGAACCAAGATAACACAGTCTAAGACCTGGGAGGGTATATTCTTGATGTCTGAAGTACTAGGTTTTATTTGTTACCTGCTTTTCAGACTTTGAACTAGAACGAATGTATGTCTTAATGATATAAGCTCATTTTTGTTACCGTTTAAATTGTGCTGGGGATGGGCCTATGGAGCACATGTTGTCTGAAAATGCCATCAGCATGAGTGAGCCACTGATCTAGGTTTGTGGAAAAGAGTATTTTTGTTTTAAGAACTATACACTTTTGTGGTCAGAGGGAGGAAAGTGCCTAAAATATTGATTACAAAGAAGCAGTATTGTAGTTTTGATGTGCTGCTTGGATTCTTTGGCCAATGTTCTGATATCCTTGTGTAGACAGTCTCTGGGATTACAAGGAGATAGTTCGGAGTCAGGGTTAAATGGAGCCAAGAGCTGGAACAAGCTGAGAGGAGATGACTGGGAAAGAAGAAAGTGCTGTCGCAAAGGAGTGATGTGAACAAGCTGCCTGTTTTGTAGATCCAACAGAGTTGCTCAGAGTTGCCAGTTTGTGAGTCAGTTTTAGACGTGCCTGGGACTAGCAAGGTTGTGTTAGGCATGGCTGTGCCCGTGAGGCAACATATACCAATTATGAGCCTTTTTTTTTCTTTTTTTTTTTCTTTTTTTTTTTTTTTTCTTTTCTCTCCTCCTTTCTTCCTGTTGGTCTCTGAGACATGTGACAAAAAATGTTGCACTTCTGCTTGCTCTGGTGAGGAAAGAAATAATTATAAGGAAGACAACCTTGTACCTCAGCTCTAAATCCAGTGTTATTCTAATATTTTTAGTGCTCTTGAAGAAAAATAAGACCGGTAATATTTTATCTACATGTCAACCTTCCTCTCTTCTGTACAGAAATGAGACTTAAGGGCATATAAAGAAACTTTTCCTCTCCACAGACATGAGGTTTTCAGTAAGAAAGTAATAGTAACAAGGGAGTTGGGAAGAAGGAGCAAAAAGATAGCATCTACCTTGCTGCAAACACAAAATGCATTTAGATTTAATAAAGGCAGTGAGTACAGGGATGGGACTTGAGCAAGTGGAAAGCCTTGATGGCTCTGACAAGCCTTTTCTTTATTCTCTTGAGCTAATTGTGTCATTTGACAGGCTGGCATCAGAGTACAGTGAAATTCTGACAGGCTAATTTGAGCTTGTAGTTCCAATGAAACATACATACGGCACTCATTATATTTAGTGACAATCAGTGTCATTTTCTGCTTAAATGCAGACGGCTCAATACACTTATTCAGCTGCCTATCTGTAAATGAAGCAAGCAGCCCTGTGATGAAGGGGAAGCAAAAAAGTTAGGTCAGGGAATCTATTTGTGCTCCTCACAATGCCTGGGGTTCAGAAAGAGGGTGGGAGGTTGAATATTAAGCTGGTCTGAGTGAGAAAGGAAGAAGGGGAGACAGAAGGGTAATTGCCATAATCTGCCATTTGATGTGGTAAAGGAGAGGACTTTTCCTTTCTACAGTAATTGAGCTAGGGATTGAAAGGACTAGTGACAAAATCATCCCTGCTTAGCAGAAGCTGCTTCTTCGACTCTGAGAAAGCACAGAACGACTCATCATCGCCTAATCTTAACAAAGCTGCAGCCTGCAATGGTTTAAAGTATGCAAAATGAAAAGGATTATTTGCTTAAAGGGCAACTAGAAACATCTATGGTATGATGCCACTGTGGTAGGGTACAGGATTGACAGAGATGACCACCACTGGGAGCTCCCTGAAAATACTTGGCTATTATTCAGAAATAATTTTATTAATGTAATGGATGCAAGAATATCTGGAATCCTCCTTCGTCGGCAAGCATTTCAGGAGTGCAGGAGGTGATATGACAAATGTTCTGTCTGTGAAATTCCTCAAACCTGTGTGTAAAAGCATACAGATACCCTGCCTATTGGTGGTGGAGAGAAGCAGGGAGAAAGATTATTTGGTTCCATGGATCTGCGGAGATTAAAGATCCTTCAAAACTCTACAAGACTACTTCAATTTGAATTTGATCAGTATGTGACTTAAATCTGATTCTGATTATCAAAGAAGAGAAACCTGTTGATTCTTCTGAGATTCCTCCTAAGGGTCAATGCGTTGTTGAGGCACTCCATGTCTGACTTGCAGGCAAATGTCACTGAGAAGAAAAAAAATGTGTGCATGCAACTTCCACTTTAACTGCAGTGACATCTGAATTTATAATGACATCTGATACCAGATTTGAAGGTTCTTTCTCTGTATAGCTAAAGCTATCTATCTTACTGTAGTTTGCTTTAAAGCCGAGATTTCAGAGCAAGTGCAAGGGGAGGGGGAGAGAAACCACATGCTCGTGCCCATAGCATAAACCAACAACACAGCACAACTGGAGCTTCTATCTGCACTCTGTGGGCAAGCAAAAAACAGGTTTGTTCAGTTGTGAGGTGTGAAGAACTAATAAAGAAGTGGTTGCTGGCTGGTAGATGGCAAAGGAGGCAGCACTGCCTCTTGGTGGGTATTGGGCAGGACAGCCACCTGTGCTATTGCGAAGTGGCACTTTGAGCTGCCATCCAAAGCTGGGGGAGTCATAGTGCGTGCAGGCTGTCACCCTGCAAGAAATAATCATTAATATTAGAATTCTGCAATTTGAAAGTAAGGGGATAAATAATGAAGAATTAAAACTCCTGAAATTCATTTCCTGTTATTTTTTTTTCTTTTTATTTCTTTCTACTTAATGTCACCTCTGTGCAGATATTTTCTAGCACATTTGGTTTGAGGCCAAGACTACCAGATAAATGTCCCATGAGGACCTACTGAAGAGGGAAAACAAATTTTCAGTGTAGGTACGTGTTGCTTGTTATGTCATCGTATATATATATATCATGTATGTCATTTCCAGTAACTCTGGGTTAGGATTTGACCCTCTGCTTTATTGCATTATCTTTATCTTGCTAAATGTTATATTTTTGGCACTATTAGGCTATAAATCTAATCAAATATGGACTCTATCATATTCCTCTCTTTCCAATTTTAATATTTTTCTGTCACTAGAAGTGAGATTTATTTGTTGAAGCAAACACAGCTATTCTGTGAAACTGTAGAATGCCTAAATACATATTAATTCCTTTTTGCACCAAGGGGAAAAAAAAATCATTTTCCTTAGTCATTGCTAAATTATGATTAATACTCTGATATAGTTTTTAAAAGTACAGGATGTAGATGGGTATATATCTCAGGGTCTGGTCTTTCTGTTTATGTGGCATAATCAGGCAGGAGAACCAACAAATGCACTGAACTCCATAGTGACAGATTCACGTAGAATGACAGTCTCTGGCTTTAACCTCCAGTGTATTATTAGTTTCTTGGTTTAACAATTCAAAAATTCACTTGTTTCTTTGAGAGGGAAAATAACCCCTTACATTGCAAAACTCTTGCCTAGATTTCACTGAAACTTAGTCGTATTTGGTTCTACACATATTATGGGGGCAGGACTTTTTTTCTTGTGTCCTAAAAGCCATTCCTTTCAAAAGTGGCTATGTTATTCAAGATAAGCAAAATGTAACTGGTATCTTATCTAGTGAATTTGGCATTTTTTCAGTAAGCTTTATTTAGTGTTAAAGTATAAAAATGGTCCCTCTAGATGCAAGGGGCCTTGCATCAACACAATCTTGCACTTCCTTATAAGGTTATGTTGATTATGTGCCAATGTGATGATGCTGTCACTCAGAATGAAGATCCACATTTTAATGCTAATTCACTGATTTCAACTTTAGAAAGATTCCAGTGCTTAGCTCCATCAATGCAAGTTTGTGTGACATATGTCAAATTTTGGAATTGATCCAACTAGATGTTGTGCTGTAAACACCTTGTTTCCCCTCCAGTGTTCAGAGGCTGAGATATAATTTATTCCAATCAGGATGTACTTTGACAAGCCAGCTGAATGGGATGCAGCTGCTGTTGTTAAATATTTCCATCTCCCCCTGCATTTCAGGTTTTCCCAGATGTCATCATCTTTAGAGCGCTCTGTGCTGGAGTTGCAGGCAGCTTTGCCAAGGGTTAGACGGAAGAGGGAGTGGAGAGAGCTGGAAGGAAAAGCAGCCCATTACGCTCATTATAGAGAGATGGTCAAAAGCTTTGGATCAGAAAAGCCTTCTCCACTGATGAATAACTAATCCACTTGGATATTAAATCCAACGCTCATTGTGCATTTGATGAATGCTTTGAAAATTCTATATGGGGAAAGACATTTTGTAATAAGATGAATACTCGGAAACAGTAAAGCAATCTGCCTTTTAAAACCAGAGGTGCAACTTGAGCTGAAATCTGGTTCTTTTCCTTTCAAAGGACAGAAATTTTAAATTCCCATATATTTCCCTCTGCTGCACAATCTTAGCAGGTAATGAGCACTACAATAGATTTCATGTATCAAAAGTGATGCCTGCCTCCTAAACCTGTCCTCCCCAGCCAGTCAGATTTTTTTGCTGGGTAATTTTTTGAGGAAGTTATATATAGTTTGTGACTGTCATTTTGCCCTGGAACTGTTATAAAAAATACTTTCACTGTGACAATATTAATTCAATTTGTATGACTGCACTGGAAAACATGTACACACTCAGTCAATTAGCACTTGTCTGCTTTTGGAAAGGGTTTTTATGTCAAAGCAAGTTTCAAAGCAGGTTCATTCTTGAACTGTCACAGTTTATGACAAACGGAAATCAGAATTATTCCCTGGGGTCTGTTGAAACTGTATCAGTGTGCAAATTATTGTATGAAACTGTCTGCTTATTTGTTTCTTTCGAAATGAAATCATTACCCCTCAAGGACTGGGGAAAAAAAAAAAGTTTAACTGTTGTGTATTTTGTTTAACCCATGCAGACTTTGTATTCAATCTTGGCCACATGCATATGCTTGTGATCTGTGCTATGAATTATCAAACTGTCCAGTTGACTTCCATGGGCCTTTCTCACTCATTTAAAATGACAGCAGAAATCATTCACTGATATTTGCTTTTGCTTAGAATAGCTAGTCTTGTTTACAGTATCTCCCTATAAATTTTTCTTCAATCAATATTTCTACTCTAACACTGCTGTAAATTGGGAGAAAGGGAGACAAAGAGTTATACCTCTGTCAAAGTGGGCACTGGGTTTTGAGTTTTATTGACTGCTGCAACCTTTGTTCTGATTGCTAGGGCTAGCAAATAAACCTCAGTTTCTGAACCTCATTTCCTGTATTAGGTATTTTTAGAGTGGAAACAATTCTTCAACTGTTCTTCCCATTCTCTTTTATTTGGAGGAAAAAGTGAAGCTCCTGATCAGGGAATGAATTCTTTTCCTGTTGGGTAATCAAGTTGAGAAGAGGAAACATAGTCCGCAGGGAAAGATAATATTTAAGGGTCCTTTTAGTCATTCTTTGGATTCCAGTATGCCCCTGAGAAAACTTTATGATAGATAAGATTATATTTGCAAAAGCTTCTCTAGAAATGTTCCACCAACACAGAAGGCTTTTCTTACTCCAACACATGCTACATACTGGTTTGGGTCCACTCTGGGGAAAAAAATTCCATGGACAGTTTTTATGCATTTATGGTTCCTGTAGTACGTAGAAGTAGGAGAGAGGAGTGTAACTGCGCTCTGTTAGCAAAGATACTGGATTTGAAAAGTTGAGTCTGAACTCTCTCAATCTCAGAATAAATACAAAATAATGAGCTCCAGGGGAAAGTTTGTTGCATCTGAAGGGGCCTGTTACAAAAGTTAAAAGAGCAGGTAATTATGCCCATTTGGATGAGAGCCAACTGGCTTGCCAAGCTGCCAATTGATGTGGCAGCTTTTAATGGTGGCTTCTGTGATGCAGACTCCAGTTTGCTTCAGGAGCTGACTGGGGCTACCTGTTCATTCCATGCAAGATGGGAATTGGTGAGTTGATAGTAACTTCCTATGAGAGATGCTTCAGGCTAAATTCAGACAATGCAGAAGACTTGTAATTCACTGCCAGTTCCCTAAGTCATCTTTTTTGCTTTTAAAATGAGTTGGTAGCATGTCCTGACATAAACCTGCCTGATCTTTAATGACTGCTTGGATTTATTTGTTTCATACAGTTCACCTGCTTTGTGTGCCTGTCCTTTTAGACAGGGCAATAATGACAAAAATTCCTTCCTCCTCTTCTCATCATCCACTTGTTTTGTTCTCCAAACCTTAGTGTGTTACACAAGCGACAAATTATGGCTAAGTTTGCAGGTTCGCGTAGCAGAGATCACTGTTGAAATCTAGCTTCCTGTATTGCAAAGTTAGCTTCTCCTGAATGCTGTCTCCTTATAATTAAAGTCACAACATTGCCTCTGCAAATCCAAAGTGCTAACATTATGAACCCGGAAACAAAAATAGCAGCAGAATTCTAGGTCTTTAGATTCTGGAAGGATTCGTGTATAATATGCCTTTTCTTTGTGAATGCTGTCTCTGCGCGGGAAATGTCAAGGGTCACAGTTGCTTACGGCTGTGATTCTCCGAGATCTTTCATCAGGATAACTAGCTCGTTTTAGTGCAATCTATCTTGATTTCTCCCTGCATAGTGCCCAGTTCTGATAAATGAAGTGTCTGCGTGAGTTAAGTTTTCAGGGTGATATAAGTTGAGCTGAAATCTTCATCATATTGTTTATTTCTGGATATCTCTACTCTCTCCAAAATGACAGTCTGTTTTGAGAAAATGTCTTTTCTACAATTAGAGTAAATCAAACTATTTAAAGGAAAGTTCTCAGGTTGTTTTGGAGTCACTTGAGAAATAGGAAGACAAGTAGGCATTCCTTTCCCAGAAAGCAATTCTGACTTGTTTCAGGAATGGAAGAAGAATTTTTTTTTTTTTCCTTCTGAATATGCATTTTAAATAATATGTAATAATTGCAATGGAATTTTTCCAGTGGACTGAATCATATGACAATCATCAAGAGGCATTTCAGAAAAAGGCCACTAAATGTGCACAATTCAGCAATTCAGCTAGTTCGAATGGCATTTGTTTTATAAATACATCATAAAAATAATATTCTAAAAGGCTGCTAATAATATGTGCTGAGAAGTAACTACTATTGGAAGCTTTTGGGTTGCTAAGCAAAGTGAGGTCAATTTTTCTTTAATAGTTGGGCAGTTCTCACCTTGATTTTAAAAATATTATGTGAAGAGCTAATATTATTTTTCTTTTTCCCCTTCTTATTTAATTACTAAGCTATTTCACTAGCTTTGTGGCATTTTTACTGCCATGTAAAAATCAAAATTTGAGGTGTAGAGATTTTTCTTATGAAAACTGTATTATTTTTGATTAGCAATTTTGTCTCCTAATTTTTTTTTTTTTTTTTAAATCAGTATCTCTTTAGATCTGGAACTACTTTCATTTTTTAGTCTGGGATTAATAGAGCAATTTGTGATGCCTTGTCAGAGCTGTGGGTACTGCTGGTGAATAAACAGCTCCATGCAAGCTGATCTGTCCCTTTCTTGCTGCTCTACAAACTGCCCTGGCCAGCCTGCTGTAACTCATCAGGGAAGACTTATCATGGCAATGATACCGTCACTGTTGAAGTGGGCGGAGGTAACAGAGAGATCTATAACTCTTTAACAGGGAGATCTATAACTCTCCACTTTCCTTCCTGATGTAAGGAGTATCAAACCCAGGCAGATTAAAAGCCATGTACTTTATGTGTGCAAATGGTGCGTTTATGCCTGCATGCAAGTGCAAGATGAAAAATGATGTGTTTTCTTCTGTCTTCTGGTTGCTCCTCTGTCTAGTATTTATGCCTAGATAAAATAGACATAAACATTGCTTCTGGAGTTAAATATAGAGGAAAGTTGGTATATCTTGGAGTATTTCTGCTAACACAGAATGCCACTTAAAATTCACTGGAATTTTGCCTGCTTTCTTTCTCATGTCCACTTCTGTTGCTTGTCGTCTTCTTCAGCTTTCTCTCCCCCTATAGTCTTATTCTTCAACCCTGAAGTAATGCAGTGACTAATTCTTATTGTTTTATGTGAAAATTATCTTCCTCTTATAGAAGGAGAGCTGGGAGGATGTGTCTTTTGTTACCTGTTACTGGCTAGTTTGTCATGTCATGGAGTTATTACCAGAAAAAATGTGATCCAAGAGTTCACACATGGAGGACTGTGAAGACATCAGCCTTTCCTTCAGAGCATAGATTTGCCCTGGATTTAAATAGAAGAAAAAAAAAAAGGATCTGTTAAATAATCTATTCTTAAGACACACAGTAGGGAGCATGAGTGCTGGTTGGTATTCTGAGGCAAAGACAAATGTCAGATATGATATTTATTTACAGATATGCCAGTTGCTATATTGTATTTCCTAGAGCTGTTATCAGAGATAACACACTCATTTCCAAGCTAACATTTGAGTATGCACCGAAACAGGTTGTAGTTCTTAAAACCCCCAGCTGATTTTGCTGTGAGGTTGGGATTGCTCAAAGATTATGTGCCAACATTCTTGTTGTTTTTCTTGTGCTGTGTGTGTCTCAATGACACTTAACCTGACAGTGCTGGATAGAGCTTGGCTGGCAAGACAGACCAGTGCTTTAAGTAAATGACATGTAAACCACTGTTTCCATGCTGGTTCACAGATCTCCATCAACATGGTTGTGGCTTCCCTGCTCCTGCTTTCATGTTGCTTATTACGGTTATTACTTATTGTGGACCCTCATGAAGCTGCAAAATAACTCATACAGAGGAACCTGAAACCTCATGATTACCTTTTCACAATATATAATGTCAATGAGTTATGTGGAGGTGACAGTAAATAGATCTAAAAGACAAAAGTATCTTGTCAGTCTGAAAGTAGCAGATTTGCATAAGTGGAAAGTTTGATGTGATATTTGAGAGAGGCTCCACTGAAGCTATTTCCCTGCTTTGTGCTAATCAGTCTGCAGCCATCTATGGTGCTAATAATGTTGTAGTGTGAGACAGCATCGTTTTCAGTGTGGCATGGGACAATAATGATAAATGGATGGTTGGGCACCATGAAATGGTATCAATTGTTGCACTGCCAAAAAATACAGTACTGTTCTCTACTTTTTGAGAGTCTAATAATATGCTTCAAAGTCTGTTTTTTTTTTTTTTTTTTTTTAATCAAAGCAGGCATATGATTCAGCTTCATTCTATGGTTTTCCTCTTTTTTTTTGCCCTATTCTTGTTTCTTTCTGCTACCTTGCAGCTACCAGGCTGTCTTGTGGCGTATTTTTTTGTATGTGCCACATTTTTTTTTGTTACTGGGTTAGTTCTCTACAAAGCAATCTTAATTTTGTGTTATAAGCTACTCAATTTATGCCTCCAAAGCTGAGAAAGAAATGCCTGGAACAGAAGTGGTGC
The DNA here is from genome assembly GCA_034781795.1 of Crypturellus tataupa. NCBI lineage: Eukaryota > Metazoa > Chordata > Aves > Tinamiformes > Tinamidae > Crypturellus > Crypturellus tataupa. The sequence goes on along the minus strand of JAWLRI010000494.1, from coordinate 2,842,710 downwards.
TGGTGGGCCAAGCTTAACTTGCTTCTCCAGTCTTATGAAGTAATTCACTCTGTGTCTGCAGAGGAACTGTTTGTAATACTGTTTGTAAGTTTGATTTACTCTGTCATGTTTCTCTTTGCATCCTGATTCTGGCCATAAGTAGAAATGACAATATGGCAAGACAGCTGGTTCAACTAGCTGGCTTAGCTAAGCTCTTGTTAATACAGAACTGATCACAAAGTGAACAAATAGGGCCATTTGAGTATCTCCTTCTCTCAGGGAAGAGATGCCGGGGCATGTATGAATGTTTGCACTGTGTGGCACAGGCAGTCAACTTCATCAGTAAAAGCAAACCAGTGCAGCCTTTCCAAGCTCTCTGCTGGCACTGGACCTGTTGCTCTGGTTGTTGACCTGCTCTGGTTGTGTATCTCTCTCTGTAAACAGAATGTGCCCTTGACCTCCTTGGTCTCAGCAGGAAAACGTGTCTTTTGAGGTAGCAGTTTTGTTTTTCATTCTCTAGAGGATGTTTAGGTTTCTAAGCATCCCTCAAAATTAGCGAGCTCGAGGTGAAGGTCCTATCAAAAGAAACTGTTTCTAACAGGTTTTGCCTAATCCCCTTCTTGCGTTGTTCTTGTCTTCTTCCATTTTTCAAATTCAAGTAGAATGTTTTTAATTAGATTAAGTAGATGTTCTGATTGTTCCAGGTAGATGAATAGAAACCATCTCAAATAGCTGTTTTCATCTAGAAAGGAAGATATTTAAATAAAAATGTATTCAAAAAAATGAAGTAAGAAAGGAGATCAGAATTATGGAGTACTTTGCCAGTTAAGCCTTATTCTTCAACTTTATCTCTCTCATTTTTAAGCTTCATAGTTACTCCTAAACTTTTTCTGTCTTTTCTACCTTTAAAAAAAAGAGCAACTCTCCCATGTACAGTCTCCCTTTTATTAGTGCATGCATTATTGCATGTTCTGCAATTGTACAAAAATCAACATTATCTTGAATCTTCTTTGAAGAGAGATTATTTGCCACAAATTCATGTTAGACTCTGGTTCGGATTTCAGTAGAAATTAATTCAAAAGGAATGTGATACAAAGGCACATGCTGTATTACATTCACGCTTCTGAGCTAAAAAAAGAAGAGAAAAAAGTTTAACAGGTCTCTCTGACACTGAAACCAATTCCTTTAGCCTCAAATTTGTCACTTCGCCTGGGTGGTGCTTGGAAGAATGCCGCTATTCCTCCTGCTCTAGCTTTGATGCCATCCATGCAAAGCCCTGTGGCAGGAGTATGTGTAACCTTATGGGGAAAACTGTTGTGGCTCCTATAGAGGTAGGAAGGGCAGCCCAGTGCCACTCGTCTCTGGGCAGGCTTCATTCCACCCCCCTGATGTGCTGGGTTGTACCTTGTGCTTGCCACACTCATGTAGAGATGCTGTGCTGGATGTGATGAGATGTGGCTTCTAATCTGTTAATTATGTAACATGGTTTAAAGGTGATTCTTAGCAACCACTTTCAGGTTATTAATTCATCTTTTTAACAGCCAGTTGGAAACTGATCAATTCTGGTGAAAGTGGCATACATAGTAAGGTTTGAGATTGCCGTATGACAGGTCTCATTTTTGTTTTTTAGCTCACGATGGTTTCTGTAACTTCTGTGAAATTTCTGTAATTTCTGTGAAATGGCAATATTTCTGTGAAAACATTGCCATCAAAGAGAGACAATCCTTGAAGTTAGAAGCAGCTGAGTGTTTTAGCCTCTAACTATTTATCAGTTCGATGATGCAAAAGAAGTGGAGGTTTTTTTTCCTCTCTCTCTAGCATAAAGGCCCTGCATTCTGAAGAGATATGACTCTGAATCCCCAGTGGCTGAAGAGGATACATCCCAGCTGTAAGGAAATGCTGTTTATCTAAGTTCCAAGCTGCAACTGAGAGGAGTGGAGGCCTTAGAAGGCTGTGACAGGCACCTTCTAGACTAGACCCATGCCAGAGAGCGTCTTGTAAAGACAATTTCAGTTAGGAATTGGATTGGAGTGAGTATCCATGATACATTTTGAAGGATGACTGTGGTTTTTTTGCTCCAAAATAACTCTGAGAAGCTGTTATTCGAATGGTGGGTAATAGCAGTCTTGTCTCTTTTTCTTCCAGAATCTGTGCTTTAAAAAAGTGAGTTCTGTTTTGCTTTGGCTTGTTCTTGAGATCCATGCTAGAAGATCCATGCAGTCCTGATTTCATTCCTTAGGGAGTGGCGAAAAGTTCAGACAAAACCACTTTCTATCCCTTTGCTAAAAAGAAAAGGAGCTTCATTCATGTATTTGGCTTTGTCTTCTGAATGGCCGAATCAGCACAGATTGAGTGCAGATTGTAACTGCTGCTTTTACTCCGGAAACCTAGTGTTCCCTTGAGTTAGACATTTCAACACCTTGCATACAGCTGCCTACTTCATCTCTAATCTCTAGTAATAGTCTCTAGAATGGGGAGAAGCTGCTTCCATGCAGAGTGGTTTGGAAGATGTTTTGCTTCATATTGAAAATCTGCAATTCCTTGTTGCTGCCAGAGGATTTTAAGGTGACTATTAGCATGGTGTGAGCACTGATGTTGTAGCTGAACTGGATCCACCTTTGCAGAGCAGCTGTGTCCATTGTAGAAATGTGGAAATAAAAATGAAATGAGTAACATTTTGGTAGCATGGTGAATTTATTCTTGATCTGTAAGTATTAGTTATTTCTTTTTTGCAGCTAATGAAATAGAGTTATTCCCAAGTTCATTTGTAGTTCACCTACGTAGAAAGGGCTCTGCTACTTGTATGTAAGGTTTCTTTGTTCCACAGCTGGGTGAATTCATCCTGATGTTTCATTACTGACTGAATAACATAAGCTGTGAATTTGAGTTAGAGTTTTTCTTAGTTTGAATGCCATTAAATTGATTGATTTAAAAATCACAGCACTTAAAATCAGATGTTCTGCATGGAAATAAACTACAACTATTTAAATCTGTGTAAGCAACCACAGATGGCAGAGAAAAGGATCCTGATACAATAATTTAAGTGTGGAGGAGGGAGGTTATTCACTTGAAATCACATTTCATTCTTCCAGATTTGTTACATTAGGACTTGACTGAATAGCACTGCACAATCAAATGCTGTGCAGACATTTGCTCAAAACACCTCTTCTTCATTTAATGACTGGATGTTGAACGCTTTGTATACCTAGCATTTTCTTTTTCCTATTTTGAAAATAGCATTCTGGTGTTCCAGCTACTTACTTTCATTGGTGATATAGTCCCAATGATTGTAATTGAAGATTCTGACTGATGCTACCCAACAACTATAGAAAAACAAAATATTTTGTGTTTGTGTACTTAGAGTGAGCAGGTAGAGAAGGTAATGCTCCAACATTAGCCTTTGAAGAGCGACAGGAGATTCTGTGTGTTTTATTTATTTATTTATTTATTTTTTAAGTGCCATTTTGAATTGCTTTGTGCAATTGTAACTGTGTTTCCTCCCGCCTCTCCTCTTCCAGACTTGGCAGTCTTTTGCCCTTTTATAAAAACTTCAGCAAGCCATAAAGCATCTGAAGAGGAATAAGTAACAGATTAAGTTATATGTTTATGGAATCATTACTACAGTGGCATGGGTTTTTTTTACTTTTTTTTTTTTTTTTTTTTTTTTTTCCTCCCTGGTAGGTTACTATAGGCAATCATTTAATAAGTTTGCATTGAAGTCAATGCAGTCTGCACTTAGTGTATATCTGCAAGTGAGTACATAAGAGAAATAAATAGATAAAATTAAATAAAATTAAATAAATAAAAAAAGAAAGCTAAAAAATAAAGTCAGTGCAGACTTTATCCAGCAAGGGAGGCAAGCGAGTCACTCGACCACCTCCCCCCTCAAGACCACCCCCACCTTAACCTTTGACCTTTTACCTCTACCCCCAATCCCCCTCCTCCAAAAAATCAGAGGAAGGGCTCTTCTCTTGTTGAAGATCGATTCCAAGTGAATCTCCAAGTCAGTGTTGCCGAATGCTTTGCTTCGCTCGCATACGGAATCTCCTCCCTCCCGCCACAAGGGCGGTTGGTCGTTGATGGCACAAACTAGTGGTAATGTCAGTATAGCCGCTCTTTTCTGCCTGCTCTGCTCTAAGTCCCACCCACCTGCGATGTCAGTGGGGAGGGGCGAGTGACGTCAGTGGGTGGGAGGAGCTTAAGCACCAGGCAACAACTGCAATACCTGTGGCCACCACTAGGGTGACAAAGACTTTTTGTCATTAAATTCCACACCATATCTTCAGCCAAGTCTAGCTGACATCTCTTCAGTGCTCTAGGGTATCCTCTGAAAAACATAGCTCTGTGTCTCTATGTATTTGGTGCTGGTATATTTTATGATCCTGCCTTGGAAATGGAAAACTTCACTGTTTTATTGAGCTCTTGCTAACAATTGGCTCTGTATTAAAGATCACCCCTGCCAGGGCTCAGAAATATTTTATTGCTGCAAGAAAGCCTGTGAGCATTAAGGTGAATGTGAATGGTTTGTCAACAATGCTGGGATATTTAGTTTTTTTATTATACTTTTTATACTTTCTTTTTTGTCTAGAGGGTGGTGCTGTCTGTGGTTTCCAAGAAATATATATAACAATAGCCACATAAGAAAAGAAGCACACTATAAAGATAATTGCATTAGTATAGACATTGAGCAAGCCCTGGAGGGAAAAGAAATCCATGAGTTAATTTCACCTGACAATTATAACCATGCACAAAATGTACTAGACACAGGGCAATTGAATTAGCGAAATTAAATAGTTAAAACACCAATACAATGTACACCTTTACGCTTTATTTCTTTTTCCTATATATGCTATTGATGGCATGCCATAGCATTAGCTCTGACTTGATGCCAGAATTACAACTTTCTAAATCACTGTCTTATTTAATTATTTTCACTTTCCCAGAGGATCCAGCAAACCTTTGATCTAGAATAGTACCTTTTGCCACAGAAAAGTGCACATATTCTTCCAGAGTGCTAGTTGGGGCAGTCTTCAGACTGAGTGGTGGTGGTTGTGGGTTAGAGCAATGGAGGAGGAAGAAAGCAATGTTTTTATCTCAGCTGCCCATTATACAGAAGGGCAAGACACTGTAGCTTAGTTACAAGTCTAAGATCACTAAAGTTAATCTCCTTTTGTCTGCAGCACCAAAATTAGTGGCTCATATAAAGCATCCCAGGGAAGTCAGAATTGCATCCAGAAAGTTCTTATAGAAATTCACTATTCTATACTTTCAACGGTTTCTTTGCAATTTGATATATACCTCTTTTCCTTCCATTCAGTCCTTTTGTCCCTTCCTCTGGCTTCCGCAGATAATTTTCCACAAATGTTTTTTTTAGCTATATGCTATTTAGTCACCCAGAATGAGCTGCTTATAAACTGCTTATCATTTAGTTATTTGGGTTACTATTCTGATCAGTGATTTTCTTTTCTTCTCTCTCTTTTTTTTTTTTTTTTCTTTATGCCACTAATCAATTCTTCAATAAATCTGGGAGGATGTTTTCCCTTGTGGTTGTATGGGAATCTAGGATTACGTGTTTATAGCCAATTTGCCACAGCCTGTGAATTCATTAAGACAGTTAGACCTGCATGAAAGGTCATGGAAAGTAACCTTTTTCAAATTTACCACTCCTTAGTCTCATTAGCTACCTCAAAAAAGTTGTGCTCTCTCCTCTGGGGGAGGGAACTTTATTATAATATCTATCTATAAATAGTTCTTAAATCAGCTGCAGGATGGATGAGGCATTGTCCCTGAGGACACAGTGGTTTCATGCAATTTCTAAAACATGCATTTTGACCATTTTTTCAACGTCAAGAGTAGTGGAGAGCGAGGACACTAATGAGGCTCAGTTCACCAGCTGGTGATCCAAATCTCTGGTATCCGACCTCTTTGCAAAGTATTCCCTTGGGCACCATCTTTATGAGGTAGAATCTCTGTTGAACAGGGAGCATTATTTCAATTTAGTGCATCTTTTCTGGAAACTTGGCACATTCTCCAAAGTGAGGGCTACTGGGTGAGGATGCTTCAATATAACATGCGCTATTTACTCATTCTTAGGCTAAGCTTTGAATCTTACCTCGGAACATCAAGAATCTTAATATATTTCATCCATACTTTTTTGCTTTTCCTTTTTGTGGTTTGAGGACTTTCTGCAGAATTATATTAAATCAAAATAAGAGGATTTAGCATATAAGAAGTTGAGTGCATTTTAGTTTAATAAGATGTTAAGCTTATCTTCAGGGGGTCAAAATCTGAGATCAGATAAGTGTTAAGGTTCTGTTTACAAAATCCTCTTCAGAGAGTTTATTTTTTTTAACTAAAGCTCTGGTTAGTTGATTATTTATTTTTATTTCATTATCAAATACCATTAGTTGTGAAAGCAGAATTTTCAAAGAAAGAGGTGTAGCAAAGCCTTGATTTTTCCTGTTAGGATTTTCCTGTCAGGAAAAATCAGGATGAAATATTATTTCTCCTTGAGTCTCATTGCATATAAATTTAAAAGCTGGGAGGTGAGGTAGTAGATTAAAGACAATCTCATAAACTATCGTTTAATGTTTTCTGGTAGGATTATGGCTGACTGTAATTAGTGTTGTTCTCCATGTTTTCTTGTAGCATGGATTATCCTGAACAACTCTCTCTCCTGTAAGACAATGCATAGAACAAGGTGAGAAATGCAGAATTGGCACTGCGTGACTTTAAATGCATTTGGAGAGCAGCTGTCCAGGCAGAAATCCTGGCTAAGGGAGAAAATTAGATAATTAGCTTGTTGTTGATTATCTCATGGGAAAATTTTGCAATTTCTGGAATGTAGGATTTTGGGAAGCTTATGGAATCGAGCCTCTCTTTTTTTGATTTGATTTGTTCCCTCAGGAAGCAGAGAATTTACCTTTTGTTGAAAACTTACCTTTGTATGTTCATCCTAAACAAAACAAAACAATGAAAACATTGGTGGTTTTCCCCATGAGCTGGAAGTTCTGCTTTTGTTTAAGCTTTATGCTAATAGTTGATTATTAAGAGTTAGATCCGCCACTCCACTCGCAGAATACAATGTTCTCCATTAGGAGTGTGTCCCAGACAATACTATAATTAACAGAAATGAAAAGCTGGTGTGCCACACTGGTAGCAAAGACTCACATGCTAGTGCAGTCTTCTACATTTTGGTCAGATCTTCAGCTGGTTTTAGGTAGGCTTTTGGACAACTGTACTCATCAGAATGTCGGAATCCATTAGATGATGTGATTTGTCCCACAAGTGGATTTTTTTTTTTTTTTTTGCCTTTTTTAATCTCATCCCTACCCTAGGGAGACAATTGTTTGCGAAGAAAACTATCCTTGATGGTTCAGCTTTGATTATTTGTAATAACGTAATACCTGCATTACCCCTCTCTGGTAAATCTGCACCTGGTTTAATGCTGAATGCTATTAAGGCCTTGATGCTGTCCTTCATTCATAACCTTACTGTCTTGAACTTCCCTTTCAGAGATGGTTTATGAGCATTTTACATTCCCTTTGTGCAACAGTAAATTACTAGGTTTTTACGTGAGACGTAATGTAAAGTAAGTACAGGTTTAAGAATGTAACCCCATTCAATATTGTACGAGGAGAAATGGTCTGGGAGCTCTGTCTTAAGAGCTACCTTACGACTGTACCCTAGCACTCAGAGGTCTGTTCCCTCCTGAAATGTTAGTTCCACTGTAATCATTATGTACTACTGAAATTTCTATAGACTCCCTATGATCAATTAATAGCAGGCTCTGAAATGGCATCTCTTGATATTTAGATTCTGGGTTTTATTTGAAAACCAGACTGATTGTGATTCTGTTTGCCCTGATGAGTTCATGGTCTGAACTAGATGGGATGTAAAGGGAAAGATGCTTGTATGACTATAAGTCAAAATATTCCTCTGTATAAACTTAGCACCAGTATTTGCAAAAGTGCATTTGTCTATCTACTGTGTGAGTAATAAGTTGTAACAAGGACCAGGCATTTCTGTCTTGGTCACTGCATTGAATTTTAAAGCATTTTATAATAAAAGTCCTGGTGCTCTTTTAAGAATAATATTTGCGTTATATACCATGTGACTTGTGGAATCTTGCCTGGAAAGTTGTCACTCAGCATCCTTTTGATACTTCAAGTGTATGGTCATGTATAACAAGATTTTGGATTTGCAGCTTAGTCATGTGAAAGATGTTAAAAATACACTTTTAATATTGAAAAAATAGACTGGTCATGAGTTTCAGTTGTGTTTATATTCTTGGTTTAACTGCCTGAAACTTCAAATATGAGGATATTTAAAGCTCTTAATTTATATTTTTTTTAGGAAAAAGAAGTGTGAAAGAGAGGATAGAGAAAGATGTATTGAATTGGAAAAAGCTGATGGAGAACAGTAAAGACTTTTTTTGATTTGTTCTGACTTTGTGAAATGTAGCTGTCCCAAATTCATGGGATTTATTTTGCTGTATTAAAAGAAATAAGAACCTATCAGTTACAAGTGACCTGTATGTCTCAAGCATTGTGGTGCTATTAGCAAAACACAGAGGATTTTCTCTTGCTATTACAGTTTTATACAGCTCTTTAATCGTGTTGAGGTGCTGAAATCTCTTTAATTGGAGATCCTAAATTTTAGGAGAAATAATAGATACCTCATGTCAGCTTCTCCATTACCATTCTTCATTATCTTTAACCTCTGAAAACTAGTGATGGAAGCGAACAGCTTTCCTATAACAATGTAAACATTGTTTTCTGTCTATTCTGTGGTATTTTTCCTCACATGCATACTCCTAATTTAGGACATGATTCTTAGTTCTTACTATGTTTAGTAAAGCCTATGAGAAAATCCTTTACTTTTTTAAACTTTATTATTATTATTATTTTCATACAAGACTTTAAAAGCTCATATATTCATATATTCCCAGGCCTTTTGATGTTAATGTCTGTATTATGAGAAACTTACAAAATGATCCCTGTCAAGAGGGAAATGCATGGAAGCCTTAGGGAGAGGGAGCTGCTATTACTACAGTGAGCATATGTGGTGCTATAGACCCGATTCTCAGTCACCCTGTGCTTAGGACAGAGATGATATAAGCTGTATCCTCTTTATGCAGTTGACCAGGGCCTGACTGTTCTTGGGTGGATTTGTGTACCTTATTGTTTATAACAATAACTAACAGTTCCCTGTCAAGGTCATCACACAAGGTAGGAGTTGCTGGGGGTAAGGGAGACGCAGCTCAGTTGTGCACTGTTAACTCAATGCTGTTGGAGTCTTAGAGTGTGCAGTTGAGGGGGGTCCCTATGGAATGACTTTCTGGTTGCTTTGTAGTGTCACTTCAGTGCAGACAAGGTGAGCAGGTTGCTGGAGGATCGGTGACGGAGGAGTGCAGCTCCAAAGTTACAGGTCACCACTGCTGGGGAAGCATCAGTCTCTCCATATGGTGTCAGTAAAGCAAAGAGATTGTTTTGCAGGCTAGCTTGGCATGTTTGGCATAGCAAATGCATGATCGGGTCTGACATTACATCCATTGAAGGACAAGGATGCACACAGGAGCATCCTGTGCGTTACAGCACCAGCCAGAGCCAGCTCCCGTGGCTGCAGCCAACTCTCCTGGCTCTGACTCGGGGGGCTTTGCCTTTTTCCACTCACTCACCCGGTGATGACGAACAGCCTTTCTACTGCCAGAGCACAGCACAGGAGGCTCTGTTGCAATGGGCACACACAAATCACCCACTAAGGTCAGTGATGACAGTGCCTGCATTCTTAGGGGGTGCATCAGCTTTCCATTCCCCCCCCCCTTTTTTTTTTTTTTCCCGTAAACACAGAAGAAGAGAGTCTGTTTTTAATAGCTGAGAATTTTTCTGTCTGCCTTTTCCCTCATCTCCCAGGCTACCCTGATGCTGTCACAAACTTCACTCAGGGGCTGTCTCTCACAAGTAGAAATATTGCTGATCCCAGGGGAGCAATTCAGGTTGGCAAAATATCCTATTCTGGGAAAACTGTGCCTTCAGCTCTTGTGATGCACAAGTGTCTTTACTGCTTACGTAAAGAAGAAGCAATTTTTTTGCTGAGATTTTTTTTTTCCCCCTCTGGAAAATCTGAGAATGGCTGCCATAGGATAAAGGGAGAAGCAGTGAAAACATAAGGTTTTCCTCACAGTCACTTGCCCTATTTTTGCCATTGGAAGGGTGATGACTTTCTGCTTCTAATGCTCTATACCAGCCCACCCTGTGTCACAAGTACATTTAATACCCGCCCCCCCACACACACATGTGTGTGTGTGCAAAGAGCACCTACAGTTTGAGGATTATGCTCTTATTCTTCAATAGCTGAGGTGGATGTCACTACTGCAGGCACTGACAGTGCTGGTGTGGGAACAGCGAGGGTGGCACCTCTTAATGCTTCCAGAAACAACAAGCTTTTTCTCTTACACCCGTGAACACCAAATGCCAAGTAGAAGGAGGAAAACAGAACGCCTGGCTTGCTTTTCAAGTTTTCTGATGTGAACAAGGAATCACAAAGGCTTTAAAGATGAATTTTTAATGTAGGGGACATCTTTCAGTTGTAAGTCTGGAAAATAGAAACTAATATGCTCTCTGTGTTAACGTAAGAAATATTTTAAGTTCCTACGAGGCTCTTTGGTACTCTTCTGTCTGAGGAATAGTCATGGAGTCAAATTTGGAGCACTGACCTTTCCTCTCTTTCAGTCTTTGCTTTCCACACAAGAGAGTTGGAACCCAGCAAAACACAAAGGAGGTCCCCACTACCCCTGTTGGTTCCTCGTGCTCTTTTTCTACTTGCTGAGATCAGAGAAAGTACTCTCAGAACATCTGGCCCTACATATGCGGGTTTTGTGTATTTTCTTGGTCCATAGCAGGGCAGAACTGTGGACTAAATTTCTGCCCAACCTGGCCTGGTAGGGTCATTCCTGTGTTGCACTGAAATGCAATTGCTGAACTTCCAGTTTGGACCTTTTTCCTTCATAAGGACAAATCAAAAGAGCAATAAGTCAAGAACATAAACTTATATGACTAAAAAAAAACATACTAAGTTGCAGTGGTATTATGTAAAATGCAATTTTTTTGAACTTCAAGCTAATACAGAAAAATGAAGCATGTCTTGTTTTCTTGGCTTTCCTTACATCCTTCACTATGCTTAAATACCTTGTTAAACAAGATAAGGAAGAAACATGTTTAATGTAAATGAGGGAGATAATTTTTTAATTAAAGTCTTTGCCTGAAATACTTATCCTATTCGCATGAGAATGCAGAAGTGGATAAAAGAAACAGTATTTTTCTGAAACAAAATGGAAAACATTGCCTTAACACTCTGATTCAATGGCTAGCATAACCAATGCATCATTTCTGCAGTTCAGAAAATATAGCTTGAATCTAGTTCTGCCCAAACCCCTTTTCCTGAATTTTGAAACAACAGAGGGAGAAAAGAAATGTTAACTTGGCTTGCAGGAAGACACTCTAAAACATAGCTCCTGAAGCAATTTGAAGGAATGGCTATGGGATTTGTGCATTAGTTAGAGCAAGGAACTGCTCTTACAGAGAAGGCAATTTGTACCTATAACAGTGGATGAATTGTGCAGCCTGTCACTTCCAGAAGACCAGCCAGCCTTGTCCAGAATTGCTGTATTGCTCTGCTGAGTCGAGTTAACAGTTCCTGGGAGCACGTTTTAGTACTCTAGTTGCAGACCTGACAGACTGCTAGGGAAGAGCCTTCAAGTTAGAGAACTAACTTTCCAAGAACCACTATGCATGAAAATATTTATCTCATGTTTTAGAAGATGCTTGTACCTAGCTTTGCAGGGCACTGGAGCTGAAGCATGCATAAAAAGATAAGCGTGTGCAAATGAACTGAGGCAAGGTCTTTGTTCAGGATTGTTCTGGGCTCGTTAAGGTGCTCACTGCTATATGTGTACCAGGAATAGCACAGTACAGTTTAAATTGAAAAACAAGACTGGAAATTGTCTTTCTCAGCTTTGACTACTTTGACTGATCAATCATTTACTGTGACAGATGACATGCAATAGTTGCTAGATTGTCTGCTCACTTGTGCTGCCTAAATAAAGTGTTGAGGCTGCTGTTCCTTGGGCCAAATTTAGGCATGATGGATTGAGATTTCTGCTGGGTCAGACATTCCCTTCCCCCCGAGGGGCTCCTTTTAATCCTACTTCTGGGACTTACATTGGTTTTGGCAGGCACAGAGAGATTCCCCTGCCTTGTCGTTCTTATGTGGCTACCTGCAGCCTTTGCTTAAACAAAAAGCTATTGCTAAGAGGGATTAATTTTATCTTGTGCACCAATATTTCTTCTGCAAGAGCAGCTGGCACTGCTGGCTTTTGCAGCAAGGGCAGATGAATTTCTCCTTAGCCTGCTGGAGTACGTGGAGGTTCATCTTACCAGCGTGTTATCTAGCAACATCCAGCCAGTGCTCCAAGGAAGAACCTGTCCCCTACGTGGTTGTGGCTCTAGTGCATGCTCAGGAGCATGGTGGCAACCCAGCAGCTGGAAGACTTAGTTGGAATGCAGAGCAAGTACATAGTACTTGGGATTTAACAAGGTTTGGGTTATCTGAATGCCTGCATGTGCAACAGCTCTCCCCATCTCTTATCTTCCTCGGACTCCAATGTTCTGGAGAATTTCCAGATGAAGTTCCCACAGTGGAAGATCTGTACCACAGCTGTGTTTGGAGGCCAAAGCATGCTCTATCCTCAAAAGCTTTAAGCACAGAGCTGCTGGAAAGTGATGGCATGATGGCTGCACCAATGCCATCTCTGACATTTTGGCTCTACCAGGCACAGTGTAGTGCCAATGGCAAGACTGAGGTTGCCAGGAGATCTATTTCTGCTTTCCAAGTGGTTGTATTGGAGCTCAGAAAGATGGTGGTTGATGACAGCATGTGTAGACAACTGTTCCTCTGCCATCAGGCTGTAAAACTGCAAAGTGGGGTGCAGTTCTTGCCATAGAGATCACTGCATGAGATACTTAGAGGAGTGTGTCAGTGTAACTATGGATCTCTCAGGGCATGCTCTAAAGTCTTGTAGGGTAGGGTGTCTGTGTGGTGCTATAGCAAAATAAATGCTCACTAGCATGGGCTTTGAAAGCAACCACAATGCAGTGGGAGGTATGGCCAAATGTGAATAGACTTTATCTTGTGCTATGGGAGATGGAAGGCACTGACACTGAGTTTTCCAGAGTAGGCACAGTTCAGGTGACATTGTGTTGTTAAAGCTCACAAGTTTAAAAGTGTGCCAGCTAAGTGACTGTGTTAACATATGTTTCTATACTCTGTGCATGCTTGTGAGTTTATGTGCCTTGTCCCTTAATTACTTTGTCAGTGACTTCTAGGATGGAGAGAAGAGAGGAAGATTTTGCCCTTCTTTCATGAAGCATCATAGGATATACTCACTGCTTAAGATGGTTTGAGGCTTTTGTCTAATATGTTGCTTGTGATTGTGGGGACCTATGATAAGTTGCAACAGAAAAGGAACAACTTGTATTCCTGTGTCCCATGGTATAAGAAGAGCAAAAGCCATATTAATAGGCACTGTATTTGTTAGAGGGTGGTAGGAAGTGTATTGTAGGCTACAATAACCGGTAGAGAAGATGCTTTCATTGCACTTTTGGGATAAACTTCTATTGGACATTGTTTTCCATTGTTGGGAACTGGACTTGGTGATCCAGGTGATATTTTCAAGTCCATTTTATGCTTTAAAATACTGTCAGATTCATGCTTGACTGCCTTGCTGCTTAAGTCATTATGTATCTCCAATAATATGTAGTGGAGTTCAAAAATTAAAATTTCACAACACAAGGATAAGCACTTTGCTTTTACTAAATTGTTTTTCATTGTGTTTTCTTTTTCTTTTCTTTTGTTTTTAACTCCCCTACATAGCCTTTGGCAGAGGGCAGGTGGTGGGGGGGTGATGACAAGTCACATTCTGCAGACTTCAGAATTCATTTGTTCACCAAGTACTCTTTCATGCCATTATGCAATTCTCACATTGCTCTTGATAACCCTACGGTGTTTTAGGTTAGATAATATGCAATCAGGGAATTTTTCTAGTTTCTGCTTTGAAATAAATCACTGCCGAATGATTGGGAGTAGTCAGTATGCGCAATGTAGCTTTGGAAAGGCATTTAGCAGGTTAGGAAAGATACAGTGATTGAGGGCAGTGTCATTTTTCTTTCTCTTTATGAGCTAGAACCAAGGGCAGTTCATCAGCTGTTTCACATATCTTGATAGTGACAATGCAAGCAAGCCTTTTTAAGTCTGCTCTCAGTAACACACTTGCTCCTCCTTCACGTAAAAACGATCTTGCTTTACTGCCTGTTGTCTTCCTCTGTACTGCTATGCCCTGTGCATTTCCCTCCTTTTTTTGTCACCTTATCTGTCCCAGGAAATTGAACCTTTCTGTTTTATTACAAACAAGAAATTTTCCAGGATATGTACAGCTGTACTCTTGAACTTGTGACATTTAAAGAGCAGTAGAATGCTAATGTGGCTAATAAAACAGAAAAATGGCTTTATATAAGTCAGTGAGAAAATGACTCAACCCCTATCTTTTAAACGGACTTAATTTTAACAACATGCACTGTTGGGGCCTGAAGGAGAGACTGCAAAGCTTGGACGATTGAGGTAGAACTATGAAAACAAAGAAAACTCTTGTTACTCTCTTTTCACACCTTTAAAAAGAAACCCAGCCATTTTTTCCTATTGTTTGGACTCTTTACCATTCATTTGCTGTGGCTGATAATTCCGAAGGGCAATGGGCTGCATTGGTTTTTTGTTTGTTTGTTCTGCTTTCACTCTGCTGTGAAAGATGTTATAACATAAAAGCGATATTTTTTTTTTGAGCTTCTTTAACATTGATTTTTTTTTTTTTTGAACGCATACAATTGTTCTTGGCCTTAGCATTAGCTAGAAATATTGAACTATAAGATGTGAAACTTTTATTGTATCAGTAGCAGGTCATGTCCTTTTGGAAGAGTACTAAAACTGTTTTGCCTGTGAGTATGTGCCATATAACTGCTATGTCATGAACTGAAGTGTATAGATAGACAGTAGGGGAAAGCATCTATCGGCTTCACTTTTTTGACCTTATCCTTTCTGTTTTTGTCACTTTTTGTCAATTTTTGTGAAAAGAACACTTTTAGTGGATTTTACAATAGTCAAAAGGCATTAAGTGACAAGCATGGTTTGTGATTATAATCCACAGTAATTCTGAAATATGATGATCCATCATCTGCTAAAGCATTTTGACATGGAAAATTTGTGCTTCAGATCTGAAGAATGTGACAAGAGTGTTGCAGTTTTATAATTTCAGGATTAGTAATGCAGATTCACCCTTCCTAGTGGGCTAGAAGCATGGTCCCCTAACGAACTCTCCATTAGGTTTATTTTCTTGACTCCAAATAATGGTGACACTGGTGATTTCTTACATTTTGATTCTGTGGCATATAGTAAGCTTCAATCTGAATCTTGTGTGACCAAATAAGTAAGGTAAATAAGACTGTAAAGTCTTATTCTGTTGTTTCATTGCTATCTTGTTTGCTCCCATCAGGTCTATGAGTGTAATGCCCGGCTGGCAGGATGGATTCGACTGACTTGTCCAAACTGACCATCCTACGTGCTGAGCTAACACAGGTCCTAGGGCTCTGTAGCTACAGGATCTTGGAGCATTGTGCAGATTTATTTATTTGTTGAGAAGTATATGTGTAAATCCATGCTATTTTGTATGCTTTCTTAACTAATTTAGTGTTTATAAAACACATCTCATCACACCGATTATGGGGAACACCTCTTTACTGAATAATCATGTAGGGAATAGCCTTGAAGAATTTCCTATAAATCAGAAACTGGATCTTTTAATAAGTCCAGTAATTGCATTTATTTTTTTACTCCAGCTTTGGCTGTTTATCATTTGGGCTTTGCATTTGTTGCATAGACATCTTTTTCTTTTACTGATCAGATACCTTTTTGTGGGATCTTAGATCTTCTTTTTGATACCTACATGCAGATTGATTCGTCTTCTCACTGTAGTTCTTCCTTCCTATTTTCCCTTTGTCTCCAGCCTTTTCACCAGGAACAGGTGGAGTGGGTGAGACCGATAAAGTTGAGTTCACTTTCTAGATTCAGAACACTGTAGGAGATTTTACTGCAATCTGCTCTCCAGTTGAAAACAGCTGGGATAAACTCTCTGTAGATGTGGTGCTAATTTCAAAATTGCTCATACTTAGTCTGGAAGACTTAAAAATCCCTCCAGACTTTTGCATATATTTTTCTTTATTGAAGAAAACAAAGCAAACAAAAAAAAAAATCAGCATTGCTCAGTAATGTTTATCCAGCAAGACTGAATGCCATTCCCAAGATGGATGTAACTGTATGAGTGCAGCAGAGTGGAGGTTTTCTCCCTGTTGCCTTATTGAGGGGAGATACTTATTCTGAATTCATCTGAGGGCATACAATTTAAATCCTACTTTTCAGTGTCGAAAACAATTTTCTTAATCTCCCCTGGCAAATCTTTTCTACAAAATCTGTTTTCTATCCATATGCTTTCCATCTTAGCATGTCACACACACCTTCTGCTTCCCATACCCATTGCTTTATGATGATAGTCTATCCTACTGCAGGCCTTTGAAGTGTCTTCTGTTTGGCTGTAGTACTACAACATTTCGGCTTATGTCAGATGCTTGGCTGTAAAAGTCAGTTCTAGACCATCCTAGTAATGCCGTCTTGCTGGAAATTTGCACCAGGACATATATTCCTTACTTTGATTAAAAATGAAATTATTTTGAAAGTCTCTTTGTAGGGAGCTACAAAGAGTGCTCAACATTAAGAAGTTAGCAGGCTTGCGATTAGCAGCTTTTTGTTGGCTGTGTGAAAAGTGTGATTTTTAGTGGGAGTTAAAGCATCCGCCCTCCTGTACCTGTTGCTCTTGTATCTGATCAAAGCAAATGGTCATCTCTAAGGCCCCTAAGGACTTATTGGGAAAGCAGGCTGCATGTAGTGTTCTTAGCTGTAGAAACAAAGGCCAAAAAGTCTAATGGTCAAACTCAGCTGTAGTGCAATTAGTTTGTAGGAACTGATGCTTTGTTCTGTTTTATTTATTTATTTATTTATTTTTATTTTTTAATGTAATCTAAACATTAATATGATCTTTGATTTTTAACAGTGTAGTAGGAAACTACAGCCTGTTTACCAGTGATTAATTGCTCAGTATATGGTGCTTCAGTTGCATAGCCAAAATTAATGAATGCTAGAACATTTGTGGATGAAGACTTGTGGCAACACCTTTGCTTCAAGTGAATTGAATCTCTGAAAATTATTTCGGACATGCTGGGATCTTGCTAATAACTTCTTGCAGGTTGTGTGTATCTTCCAAAAGAGTAAAAGTAGTCTTCTTAAAATCTTGTGTCTCAACACCATTGTCAAAGGTAGATGCTTTTCCAGGTGTTTAGTAATGCGGCTTCTAAAATTTGGATATAAAGACATGGAAGTCACTGTACTGTAACAGACTAGTGATTATATTTAATCCATAATTTTTATCTGACAAAAACCAGGAGGGAGGAGACCACCTCTGGTTGGCAAGGACTGTTGTTCCTGTGAGACAGCCATGAACCGACTCCCAGCCCTGCTAAATTCAGCAGGATCCAGGATGAAGTGGTGTGTGATAAACAGTCTTGTTTTCTTGCCCTACTGATCAAGCTGTATGTTTTTATTTAAAGGCAATCACTAGAGGAGGGGGTTAGTACAGTTGTATGAGGATTTAGGATCTTCCTCAGTTATACCTTGTTTTTTTCTAGGAAGTGATTTCGCTGCCCTTCCAAAACACCAAAACTGGTGGACTCTCCGATCAGTTTTGATCAAACTTTGAAAGAGGGATGACAATGTCCAGCTTTTTACCTACAGTGGAAATTTTGTAAGGAAACTTAGAGGGTGTTTTGATACTGAAGGTAGCAAGTGATGATTTAGGCAGGAAAGATGCAGTCTGTAAGAAGGCAGATTTCATTAGGTCCACTACTCATGAGATAACTCACTGATTACTATCAAATTTGATAGATCATGAATTTTTATGTTACTTAAATTTGCCTCGAGAAGAAAAATCAAACTAATCTTGAAGAATAGTTATTATTCTTGTATTTCAATACTGCCTTATTGAGATCAATGTTACTTTTTGCTCAATGCTACCTGTGAATTGTCCGTTAAATATTAATTAAAAGATAGTTATTGAGTCTGGTTTACGCTCCAAAGATAACCCATCCTGCAGGTTATGCTGATGATTTTCTTTCGTCCTTCTAGTGTTCTGCTATTAAATATGCATCTCATGTTTTTGACTTCTCTTCTGCAGTTATGTTCAGCAAGGAGCACTTGTTTTTTACTGTCTCATTTCTTGCTCTGTGCTTCTCTCAGTCAGCAGACTTGTGTGTTGGTGTCATCTTACGGCTGATAGTAATACTCTGCAGAGTAGTGGATATGCTTTGTTACATGTCACCAATTGGGTTGCAATCAGGAAAGTTTTGATCTTCTGGGTAAGTCCTCATGATTGCTCCAACCCATTAAATGAGTTGCTGTCAGTCTCCAGGGATGATAAGGGCTAGTGCTACTAACACTTTGGTCTTTGCTTCTGGACCATGTGCAATTCTCAGCTGAGCCTTTTTACAGTAAAAAGTGGTCCAGCCCCCTACCAGCCCATGTTACTCTGGTTTAGTTCTTTCAGATAGTTTCTATGGCTTTCTACTGGCCAAGGCTAAATTAAGCTGATTCAATCAGCTACTTGAAAGTCATAAGGCTACAGAGAGAGATCTGTGGTACTCAAAGTAAATTCATACTATCCACTACGGAGAAAGTTCAGGATGGATCCTAATGCTGCTCACAGTCTTGCAGAGATCAATATCCTCTAATTATTTTTCCCATTGGTCAGATGTCCAGATACTAAACTTTGCAGATGCACTCTTTACAAATTTTGAAACTTCATAAGCATCAGTTCGTCGTCGTTGTTGTTTGTTTGATGGTTTTCATCGGCTCATAATGGAGAGCCGAAGGATAGCTTGTTTGTTGGGACAGGAGGAGAGTCCAGGCTGTGAGTGATGGGAGGCTTTCCACAGATTTGTCACAACACAAATAACAGGTTTGTGGGAAAACAAACAAACAAACAGGGAGAACTGTACTCAAACTTCTCTGAATGCTAAAAGACCACTTGCCCTCAAATGGCATCTCCTGTCTGAGTTAGACTGCTGAGGAATTAGAGCTCTGAAAACTCCGTATGGACAGTGAGAGAACAGATAGGGGAGAGGTGTCAGCTGCAGCAAGCTGACTCTGGGGTCAGCAGGGTCATAACATCATCCCCAGCAGACGCCATACTGAAGTCATATGTCTTCCTATGGGGTTAAGGGACATGTCAGGAATGGGAAAGGGGCTGCTGACATAAATCTGGTCTTAAGTAGTTTTGTCTGAGTGCCATGAACTTTTGGATGGACATTTAGTTTTGAGGGAATTGCTGCATACTGTGATTATGCAAGACTCCCTAAGGGGAACTGTAAAACCTGCCTAGTATCAAGGCCACTAATCAAAATGAGATAATCTCATCGTGCAGAGAAAGAGCAGTTAGATTACAGGGTCACCTTCTCCAAAGAGAAGTGGAAATTTAGGACTGCCACTTGAAAGGAGCATGCACAAGGGACAGGACCCTAGAAAAGACAACCACGGGCAGTGAAGCTATTACTAACACTTCAGCATTACAATTTAAAAGTCCTTTCAGGGAATGCCTGCTGAGACAGAATAGCACATTTGAGGAAAGGAATAAAAAAACCCCAAAATACACAGGTTTATTGCTGCATCATTTTATAGTCAAATATTGAACACTCTTTCCAAAATGAATTAGCTTTCTGCAGATACATTTCATCAGAAACTAGGATTAATTAAAAAAAAAAAAAAAAAAAAAAAGCATGAAGATTACCTTTTATCTCTTATTTCTGCCAAAAGAGCGTAGCATATACATATGAAAGGGCAGGTTACAAGTGTGTAGCAGTTAGTCTTCAGCTCACAGTAGGAAAAGTGGAAATATCTTAGAGAGATGGATAGAAATACTCACGTCCTTACTTTTAATGGATGAAGATGGATGGAGACTGGGTTTTGCTCCTAGAGTTCCTCAGTGAGCTGGTAGTAGTTGAGGTCTTGTGTGGTATCTAAATTGTTCTCCCAAACACTTTTTGTTTGCCAGAAGTACATTATGCGAAGAGTATGTTTTCAGATGCTGTGATCTAAGATGTTATCACTAGCATTTTCACATAAAAATCCATCTATAAAAACTGAACTTTTGTTTTATTCTTATTCTTTGTTCTTATACTCTATTAAGAAATAGAGTATAAGAAATACCTTGTTGGTAGCCTCCTTTAGAAGGTTAAGTAAGTTGTAGGGACAGAGTTCTAGATAGCAAGTATGACCTGGGTTGACAATATGCTTCTTGGGCGTCGGAACTCTATGGACTAATTGTCTGAGTAATTCCAAATGGATCTGCTGATGGGGCCAAGGATGCTTTTGTCCCTGACCTGCAGGCCCAAATGCTCCTCCTCGTCTTCCTTCCCTTCCTATGCAGGTAATGTCTCCTGACGATTTATTCACTCTCATCTTTGTGTCCCCTCTGGGAGACATTGACCCCATGTATAGTGTTTTGGAACCAGAAAATGTCCCAGTCCCTTTCTGTAGGGTTTGGGATTCCGTTCCAGAGGGAAGGAGGTACAATTTGAGTGGAAGTGCTCAGAAAGCAAGCATTCTTTGTAGCAAACCCCAGGTGTCCGCAGAAATCCGCATACAACTGTGTCTTGCCTGTATGGAGCAATTGTGATGAGAGAGATGACCTGCTAAAGCCTGCAGATGTGGAAAGAAAAGATGTCTTACTGAAGAAACAAATGATATAAAGAATAGGGGTTTTGCATGATTGTTACATTAACAAACAAAAAAAACCCTATTCTGAACACACAGGAAAGCGTGATGCTTTGCAGACCTCCTGGTACCACATTTAAAACTATGGCACTGTGGAAATAAGAAAGGCATTAAGTTATGAATAAACTGTAGGATACCAATGAATATACTAGGTTAGTCAGGATAAGAAAGATGGAAACCAATCAATGTCAAATTAAAGTTCTATTCTGTCAGGAAAATCACAGAATCCTGGAACGGTTGAGGTTGGAAGGGACCTCTAGAGATCATCTAGTCCAGCCCAGCTGATCAAGGAGGGACACCTAGAGCACGTTGTGCAGGATGCATTCAGGAGGGTTTTGTATATCTCCAAGATAATGCCATTAGGAATGCTGTGAACAACAAGCAAATTCTTTCAGCCAGTGACTCTTTGGCTGTCTGTAATGAGATCAAAACTCACAAATGTTTCGTAAGATGATCTATCTGAAACATCAATCAAACTTGTTGTGAAATTCAAGATTTTGAACAGGTAGGGCTGATGGACATGATCTGCTGCTCCTCCTGCCCTGTCAGAGAGCTAACTACACCTAACCTGGCTCTGGAAGGCATTTGTCTACCCTAGGTTGAAAGGTTGTGGTAATGTAGATGCCATAGCCTTATTTTGCAGCCTGATTTACTGCTTAATTATTCTTGTTAGAGTTAGAGGCTCTTCATACTATCTTTTTTTTTTTTTTTTTTTTTTTTTTTTTTTTTTTTTTTTTTGCTGCAAACATATTGCCGCTTGTCATGTTCGCTGTCACTGTGAGCAGAGAATTGTTGCTTTACTATTATTATTATTATTTTACAACTGGAAGATTTAAACCTATTGAGATACTGGAATCCTGTTTCCATGCCCCTGTTTTTTGTTTCTCCTTTACCTCCTCCCCCAACCCTACAAACCATCTGATCTTTCCTAAAGCGATGTGCCTCCAGATTTCTGAATTGTATTTCCACTAGGGCTTCTGCTCTCTATCTCCAATTGTTTTTCCTTGAACTGGAAACTGTTCTAAGCCTTTCATGTGAGATACACACATGGATATATTGCAGTGGCATACAACTATCTGAAAATCTGCTGTTTCAAACCCAGAGTTAGTTATTTCTCACTTTTATTTGCACATTTACCTACTTCTTTCTGGATCAGAATATCAGTTATCTGATATTCTTAGTTAGCATCTTACTGCATTTTACCATGTTAGGATTGGAGTGTGGGGAAGGTGAGGAGAGAGGAAGGGAAAGATCATTTAGCTGAGGGAAGAGAGGGCTTCAGGGAGACCTGATAGCAGCTCCCCACTAACTGCTGTGAGAAGGTCATCAAGAAGATAGGCTTTTCACGGTGGTGAATTAGAGACATAAGTTAAAATAAACAAAAAATTATGTTCAGACTGGATGTAAGGAAAAAAATTTTTGTTTATTTTTGTTTTGACCATGAGGATAGTTAAACAATAGAGAGCTCTCCCAGAGAGTTGTGCAGTTTCCCTCCTTTAAAGATTTTTGAGACCTGACTTTAACAACAGCCTGAGCAATCTAATCTCATCCTTTAAGGACTGCTTGGACTAGAAACCTTGAGAGGTCCCTTACAACCTGAATTTTCCTGTGATTCTACAATCATTTCTCTGGTTTTCAGAGTCTCTCTGACTTCTGACTGTGGCTGCTGAGGTGTTTATAGTGCTTTCCTGCAGGGCAGTACACTAAATAATTAAAATATAATCTTATTTCATTTCTAGACGTTATTGAAAATACTGACTAGAACTGGATTGATTGCAGGTCTCCCTGAAGCACCACTTGAGACTTTGAAAATTCCTAAGCGCTGTTTGAGTATGTTTTACAATCAGGTATTCATCGACTATTTCCTTTGAATCATACTTTTTTGATATAATGTGTGTCAAAAAACTTGAGTAAAAAATTTAAATGTCGTATCTGTTTCTTCCTCCTTATGTAGGTCAGTAAACGTATGAGATGTACCTAATTAAATTGATATGATTTATTGATGTAATATGATTTATTGATGTTTATTGTTGCATTTTTTTAGCACATTATCTTCTGAGATCTTGTAACTGATAGTTTAGTTATTTCTTTCTAGTATTTTTCTAAGCACTGGAGAGAACTTGAACTGAGCTTAACTGAATGCTATTTTAGACAGGCCTTTTTCTGGTTCATCTTTGTCCCTGGGTTAGGGATGGATTCAGCTGGTTTCTGAAATGCTGTAAGTGAACTTCATTGGGTCCTACTGTGTTGAGTACATCTATGTTGCCTTAATACTTTTAAGATGTTCTTTCAGTATTCTGGGCCATGTTCTCTCCCTTTTAATATCAACTTTGTCATTCTGAAAAGGAATGAAAAGGTCAGTATTTCAGCCTTATCTGTGTCACACTATTTGTTCTCCTTCCCTACTATATCAATGCCCCTAAACTTTCTATTCAGTAAATAAAATAGATATATTTCTGATGCAATCATTAAACTCTTCTTAGAGCCTTTTATGTTTCCTGCTAGTTGTAACTCATTTTGTACCTTAGTCTTTCTGATTTTATCTGTATACCCTGCGTTTCTTCCTCATATTCGTTCTTAGTCATGTGGTTTTTTTCCCACTTTTTGTGTAATTCCTTTTTGATTTTTCAGTCTATTAAAGAGTTGTATGAGTTACAAAATAGGCCGAAAAGAACTGGGGAACAATGTATTTAAGATAAAGATTTACAGATATTCATTTCCATCATTCACCCTGGATAGTCAGACAGCTAGAATAAATCCTACTTGTATTTCAAGGTTACTGGAAAAATGATTTGAGTATACAGAGTGGCATATACTGGATACATATGTGCATTCTAGAATGGGACTGTGTCTTTGGAAACCCAGGATGTGCAATATCCTGGTCAAACATGATGAAGGCTTTTAGAAATTTTAAGATTAATTACAATTAAATTTAATTGCAGGTTTTTTTTTTATTTAATTGCGGTTAACTAATATGTAGGCAAAGTATCTACAAGAAATGATGAAAATACAAACCACTCCCTGCAGATCTTGAAGAAAAGTAGGAAATGACCTTTTCAAAGCAAATCATACAAACTGCTTCATTATTACAGACTTCTCTGTAGACTTCTGGGAAGTAGCTGGTTTATTGGACATGGAGCTGTTATGGATTAAAAAAAAAATGAGCAGAAAAGGAGTCTCAAACAGTGAAATTCAGATAATGGATCTCAGTATATTCATAGTGAGTCTGTGCAATTTGCCATAAAACAGAAATTAAGCCATATGACAAGGAGTTGCTTGCAACTGTTATACTGGAGTCAAACCTGTTAAGGCTTAATAAAAGAAAACTGTAAAAAGCAAAACAAATATATGGCAACTTGTTCTGGGAAAGAGAAGTAATTCTACTTTTTTTACTTTTCAAGTCTTTTTCAGCTGCAACTTAACAGTTCTGGATACCATGTTTTTCTGGCGTGCATGGTAGAAAGAGTTAGAGCCAGCAAAAAGCTATGAAAGACCGATGAAATCCGATTGATTCACTCAGGCAAGTCAAACATTTGTTAGGAAGTGGTATGCAGTTAATGTATAAGCACTCATTCACACAACTTTGCAGTGGGTAAACATGTATTTTACTTAAGTAGCAATTATATTTGACGATCAAGAGGGCAAAATATAAGTGTAGCGTTGAAGACGGTGAAGCATGCACTCCGGTGGGTCTTGTAGAGCAAGAAGCAGAAGGTCTGTAAGTTATCACCAGACGTTCATACGGATTTGCAAAGCGCTATAGCAGTAGAACAACATGCAGAAAAGAATTTTGTCTCCTTCCATCACATGAGCGCTTTGCATGTGCTTCAACACAAAACTGTATGAAAACTATCCATTAACCTGAGACCATCAGTTTTTATCCTGTATTTGGTGAGTGGTTGTGTGGCGATAGGACTGTAGATTAGCAAGGAAGGTAAACTATTGTATTACATTTATATTTTTTCTTTCCAAAGTAATTTATGACTTTTATGGATTCACATATTCGAAAAGGTTTGAGAAATATCATGTTAAAGACTGCATAATACTAACGTGTGGAAGACCAGCCACTGTGATGAAAAAGCTCTCTCAGCAAACTGAGATTGCAAAAAGGTAGCTTTCTCTCTTTACTTCCCATGTGTGTTTTCTTAAAAGCGCAGAATGACAAATATGTAAGTGGGCCATGGTATTCCTATTTAATTATGCTGTCTTGAATTAATGTGCCAAAAGTAGTGTTCTGGTGGGTAGCTCCTCAATAAGGGGTATTCTAGCGTGATTGTATATTTATATACAAGATGGTGCTATGAAGGTGCTTGAAAAGACAGGACAGTCAGCAGAGGAAGGAGTAAATCCTGCATGCTGTAGTGAGTTCCTGCTGCTCTCATTACGCTGGAACACTGAACACTCTCTGTGCTATGCCTTAAATGGCTCGGCTATTTTGCCAGTTTTTAAGTGCATGAAGCGGATCCATATGCAATTGGAAGCTTGCTTCCCTCTCGGGCTTAACCTCCATGCTACCTTATTCCATTGAGGCTCATCCTTGAGAGCCACATGCAGTTCTGGTTATTATCATGCTCCTTGAGCTTCATTATTGTGAGTTGGTGCTGGTACATCTGAGCTTAGTTTGCAATCTGACTGCATGCAGCTGGGTATTGGGATTGTATTTGGCAGGATTGTGTAAACCCTATCCACTTGGTGAAGTCATCTAAAATAATTATACTTTTAAATGCAAGGAGCTGTTGGCAAACTGTGTACTCATGAAAGACAGATGCTGTGAATTTTCACTTCTGCAGCAAATCTGCCACGTGCAGAGGGGGAGAGGTGTGCATTATAAAACTTTCCCCTTGTCTTTTTCTAAAGCAGGAAAGCTTTAATTAGACATAAATGAGTTTGATCAATGAATCATTAACTTCCATTAAACTTTAAGTAGATTGCCTGACCCGGCTACTTCATTCTGAGTTTAATCTGGTATACACTTGATAATTAGAGTTAAAGGGACAAGGGCTGGAGGCAATCCTTCTCAATCCTTCACACAAACTGGAGTTGAGTCAGCTAATAAGTTAATTTTATAGTCAGCGTGTAAGGACAGAATTGACCGTAAAGTGTAATTTTCCTAGAAAAACGGATCACGAAGCACACTGTCACTTTGTTTGGCTTTCAGAATTACTTCAGGAATTACCTGTCCAGGGTCCTCAAAGCCCTCACAGCTCCCATCTTCCTCAGCATTGCAACTGGAGGATTAGACTGTGTGAAATGTGCAGGCCCCTGAGCAGCAGAGCAGAATATTTTACAGCTTTGTGAAAGTGCAGATGTGACTCTCCTTGTCATAGAACAAATTCTTCTGGCCTGTGTAGGTCCATGGGCATTGGAAGGAGTGAAAGATGGGACTTTCTGGCAGCTTCGAAACTTAAAAAACAGACAAACCCCAAACCCTCCTCCTCCTCATCAAAAAAAAAAAAAATCAGCACATAAGTCGAAGATGGTGATTGGCAATTCTTGTGCACATTTGCTGTTTGTTCTCTACATTTGGAAGATGGAGGCTTGCTAGCTTGGAGGTCAATGCACGGCACTGTGCTCTGCAACAGAGGTGTGTTCTTGGTCTGTAGCAGGTTAGTATATTTGATACTTCTTTGAGTCTGTGTTGATGATTTGGGACTAGAGGTTAACCACTTCCCTTGCTTTTACAGGAGTGACTTCCCTGATATCCTCCTTATGTGCTATGGTAGACTCTGCTGGGCTTCCCAGGTTCTCATCAGTTCAGCCAGTGTGACCTTCCAATCCAAAAGTGGACTTCCTTTACCAGATTAAGTATTTGCCTTATCTGGTGCGTATGTCTGAAAGTATGGAATGTATTTAATGTGCAGGTCAGTTTTGAATTGGATGAAGTGGATTATTCGTGACTTATAATGCAAAATGATACCAAAAAAAAAGTGCATTTCTCCACCTGTGGGATCTTACTGTGGGGGCAGTGGTGATTTAACAAAATGGAAATATACCCATAAGATATATTCAGATGCATTCAGGGAAAGGATAATCTGAATCCAGTCTCAAGTGAGCACCAATATGCTATTGGTAGTAGAGAATGGAAGGCACAAGGCCTCACTCCCTCTCCTCTACTTATTTATGAGCATTGGACCACAGAGATGAGGGAAAAACCTAGGATGGGACTTATTTTGGAGTGTAGTGATGAGATTGCTGCTGAACAGTATAGTATTGGCAAGGCACAGGTTGTTTTGTATATGTCCAGGAGCATTGTTTTTTAACTAGTAAAGAATTATAGGCACTACCAGTGAGAGGTAGTGGCACAGAGGCTCTAAATTTTAGGCTTAAACTCCTAAAAGAGCAGTCAGCTTTCACAAAGGGGTTTAAAAACTTGACCTTTGTAGGTTGCGTTTCTTCAGTCTCAGCTTTGAGATAGTAGGGATCAGATATTCAGAAAGAGCAAATGCTGCTACTTGGAGTCACGGAGGGGCTCTGCTTTAGATCTGTAATGACCTGAAAATGGGAAGCATTTCTAGGGGTGGGTTTACGTAGTATGTGCTAGCTGCTGCTCTGGAGGTGTAAGTTGAGTCAGGACTAAAGTAGATGCTGATTAGGTATTTATTTAACAAGCGCTGTCCATTCTGTGCAGCCGTATAATGCTACACAGAGGGAGGCTGAAATAAGAGTTGCTGAATTAAGGTCATACAGCCAAATTTCTACTGCCTTTTTGAGACATTTGAATGCTACATTATGCAATTTTACTAATATTTTTGTGTTTTATTTGGATGTAATTTTATGTATTTAGGTCAGATAAAATTACTGGTAATGTTCTTCTCTGGCTCTAAAATCCATAAATCTGTTTTTTTTTTTTTTTTTCTTAGCACTGACATTATGCAAGGGAGGTTTCTTCTAGGGCAAATGAAAAATCTCGGGGTAAAGTTCCTTTTCTGTGTTTAAACTGTGGCTTTTGTTAAATGCTTGTTGAAATGCTATTTTTTCTCTTTCAAGTTCTGTACTGTCAGCTTTCTGTTATAAATGACAGTAGCTGCAGGCATCTGGTGTCAGAGGGCTCACAGTATCTTGTTCTCCTACTCCCTGACTCACATTCAGACCAAGTGAAAGTGATCTACTCGCCCTTCTTTTTGTTTGCAGTTATGTCAACTGTGTAGCATTTTGTTCCAGGTTTCCGTAAAAACAAAGTTCCTGGTTCAGGCTGGTTTTTGGAGGGAGAGGGGAGAGGGGGAAAAAAAAGTCTTTCTATCAGAAGATAAAAGACATCTTTTGGTGTTCTTACTTTCTATGAGAGTTTCCTCCAGATCCAGAGGTTCACTGCCCTTCTTGAAGAATGTGGGAAGAACTCCACTCATGAAGACCCTTTGATGAGCACTTAATTCCTGTCAATGAGGAATTGCTCACACCAGTGCTTACAGGGTTATTCATGTGAGAAGCTGTTTGCCATTGGCAGTAAGGGGTTTACAGTCTGGCTCTCTGGAAATTGGAAACCTTTTTTTTTTTTTTTTTTTTTTTCTAGGATGTTCCATTCCGTACCTTTTTAATAAAAATTCAAAAGTTAAATCAAGTGATAAAATCTGTTATTTATTTTGGAGAAAACATGCTTTTAGGCATCAAAATGACTTCATTATTTGAGAATGCACTTAGAATGCATACTTGCTTTCAACAGAGCTCAAAAGACAAATTTCAAGTAACAAAAATTTTCCTAGCAGGTGGTGGATGAACATTTTATGTTTCCAATAGAAGCTGGGCTCATCTCTCACTGTTATAAGCAGTCTGAAAAGATAGTTGTTTACCAAAAAGATATAGAAGAGTTTGCTATCAACCAAGTCTTACAATCAGGCACATCTGTTGGAATGTGACTAAGATTTCATAGATCTAATAAAAAATAAACTTTTCCTAATTATATTTAACATTTCCTAACTATTCTTCATCCCGTCATCTCAAATTTGCAAACCTTTTTTTTTTTTCTTTTTCTTTTCTTTTCTTTTTATTTTCTTTTCTTTTTCTTTTCTTTTTCTTTTCTTTTCTTTTCTTTATCTTTTTCTTTTTTCTTTTTTCTTTTTTTCTTTTTTCTTTTTTCTATTTTCTATTTTTTTTCTTTTTTCTATTTTCTATTTTTTTTCTTTTTTTTCTTTTTTTCTTTTTTTCTTTTTTTCTTTTTTTCTTTTTT
>JAWLRI010000494.1:2781317-2813485 GCA_034781795.1 Crypturellus tataupa | reverse complement strand
CTTTTTTTCTTTTTTTCTTTTTTTCTTTTTTTCTTTTTTTCTTTTTTTCTTTTTTTCTTTTTTTCTTTTTTTCTTTTTTTCTTTTCCTTAACTCCTTTTTTGAGTTTCTGGCTGTTGTAGAGATCTCTAAACTGCTGCACAAAGAAGAATCCATGAGGTATTTGCTCAGAATCCAGTATCTGCCAGAGTGGTGTCTCAAACCCATCCTTACCTGAAGCTGCTGCTAAGTGGGTCTCCATAGCAGCCGTATCCAGCTGTTCTGTGCTTGTGCAGTCTGGGAAGTACTAAGCTTTGTAAGAAAATGAAGCATATCTAGTTAAGACAGAACCCTCAGAGGTTTTGCTTGGTAGATTTTATCTGTGTATGAACTGTGACATTTTGAAGGCTTGTAACTTGCCCAAATGTTGGCAATTTTTCATGAGGATAGGAAAAGAAATATTTTTTGACCCAAAGCAGGCCCTGTCAAAACTTTTCAGATTGGGTGGAATAAAATGTTTCTACTTGCTGTTTTCTCAGAAATGGCTGAATTGTTTTGACTGAAACTTTCCACAAAGGTTCAACCTGAGACAGGTTTAAATGTGGGGAAATTATGTGGGGAAATTAGCACCCCCCCCCCCCCCCCCCATCCCTCCCCAAAAAAAAATTATAATAGATGTAATGCAGGAAATAGGAGGTGACCTTAATAGATTAGAAGTAAGACTTTCAGCTACAGCTTGTGCGGGACCTGTGAAGTGTTTATTCCCTTCTATTCAGCACTTGAGAGTATACCTGAAATAATATGGTCTGTGTTGGGCACCCTGTGGGCCATGAATATGGTTATGGTTGCATGATGCATTCAGTAGGTTGAAGGAACTAGGTTTGTTCAGGCTGAAGAAGAGAAGGCTAAGAAGAAAGTACAATTGTTGCTGCCTGCTGGGAAGTTAGAGGATGGAGCCCAAGTTTTCTTGAAGGGCTCCAGGGGAAAGGGAAAGAAGCAACTGTCAAAAGTTACAGCAAGACAAATTCCTATTAGATACAAGGAAGAAAAAATTCACCATGTGTGGTTCAGAGCTGAAGCAGATGCTCAGAGAAGCTGTGAACTCTTCATCCTTGGAGATGACTAAAACTTAGCTGGATGAGGCCAGAGCAATCTGGTCTAGCTTGAGGTTGGCCCTGCTTTGGGAAGGACTCGAGACCTCCAGAGTGCTCTTCCAACCTACGTTTTTGCCATGATTCTATTATTAAGAGGAGGGTTTGGCACCTTTGCAAAGGATGGTGCTATAAACATCTGCCTTCATGTGCTGCTGGGAGAGGAGGTTCCTATCTTGTACACTTTAATGAGGGGTAGTAACTGCTGCCCTGGGAGCCAAGCCTTTGGAAGGATGAAGCCAGAAGTAGGGAAGAAAAAAGCTGCTGATGGTTTTATTTGTTTATTTTTAAGCCTTTGATCCTTGTTCACCTTTACAGCAGCTGCTATCTTTTCCATATACCCTAGAAGGAATGTTGTTCTGTCTATGCCTCCTGCCTACAGCACTGCTACTCACTCTGGGACTGGAGCTTCTCATATCACCTCTAAATTAACTTGGTAAGCAATGCAATGCGCAGACCTGTGCGCATACTGCACTTTGGCTTGTTGCTTAGCTTGTTTGCCAGTGACTTCTTTTCACTAAGATGAAATAATTTGGTGACATTTTTGTTATAAACAGACAAATCCTCTGAGCCAGTTGATTTGGATTTGGCAGTATGCTTTATTGCAAGCAAGCAGCGCTGGGCAGCCGGGGAGTCTCTGCTCCACCAACGGCACGCGAAAACGCCTTTTTATTCCTTTCTTATCTCCGTTTCTCGAAAGTTCCTCCTTTTCTGCGCATGTCCTTCCCGAAATTTCCTTCTTTTCTCCGCATGTCCCCCTAGACCAGGGGATCTCCCGAGCCCTCTGGTGGTCTTTTTGGTTGAAGACTACTCTTCTTCCTCGGTGAACTTTTTCCTTCAGTGAACTTTTCCCTTCTTAAAGTTAACGGGCATGCGCTTTTTGAGTCTCTTTGTTCTAATTTCCGACAGTTTATTTATGGAACTTTTTGTACTCCCTCACATTTGCTCATCATGGCTCAGTCAGTACAAACCGTTTTGTCACGGATTACATTCCTGTTTATCACAGTTTGATGCCTAGATTTATCCTAATAGATAGAATCTGAGAGAAAAATCCCAGGCGCTAAAGAGTTTAGAATGAGAAATAGGTTTTTGAGTTAGGACCACATACCAGTTTATTTTCTCAGATCCTTTTTGTTCCTCTAAACTTCTGTGAGGAGAATAAGGCGCAGTTTCTTTGAGTGGGCTCTCAGATGCTGGCAATTTTCTGTCATTTGTGCCCCTTTGACTGGAGAGAGTAAATCCTCACATGCCAAGAGCTGGTTCTTCCTCAATGTGTTCCACTTTGAATGGGACACCGGAGGAGGAGGTATTTTACAGCTTCAGAACTCAAGGCAGAGAGAAAACTATTTCCATTCAGGAAATGAGATGGGGGAAATCTGGCAGAATTGAAAAGTAAAGCTAGATGTCTTGAGTCTTATTTCACTGTTTCAGCTCTGAGCCTCCTTCCTGATGTGAGCATGCCAATGCATTAGCTAGAGAACAGTTTTTGACGACATCTATCTTTTCTTTTTCTGTTATGTTTAGCAGCCTTTCTCTCTTTCACTTGATGTTCTTAAGTAGGGGAATAATGTTGTGTATTTCCATTTTTTTCTTTACCTTTCCTATCCTCTCTCTTTCTATTTTCCTACTGAACATCAAAGACGTCATCTTCTGCTGTTGTATCTGCTCCCTTGGGCTGACTGCTCCCCCATTCCCTGACTCTGTAGCATGTATTTGCAGCTATGATGCAGCAACAACCTGTCACAGTAGCCATGGTAGAGCATTCCTGTCTGAAAGCAGTCCAGAGCAGATGCGACCACTGTTGTGAGCAGTGAGTGGAAAGAAGGCAAGACACCAGAGGGTGACTGTTTCCTTTTTCTGTCCATCTGTCTCCACCCTGTACTCCTCAATGGACACCACAGTTGGTAAAATCTCTCTTCAGTTACAGTATGCTGTTAGGATAAGAGACATTTTGCAGGCACTGGTCTGAGCCTTTGCAATGTACTCGCGCTGGGAGGGGAGCACCACAGAGCAGAGCACCTGCTCATCCATCTTCTGCTGCCTACACAGTCCCCCTTCCTCCTTGACCTCACCTGAACTAAGGAAAATGTGTAGTAATGCAGATCTTTCCTGAAGGAAACCATCCCTCTTTCCAGCCCCTGGTGCAAAATTCCTTTTGCTTGAGGAAATATGAGGACAGTGCATGCTGAATCGTTGTATGCTCAACATAAATATGAGCCTACAGGATAAGAAAGGTGAGGTGACTATGGGAGTGTAGCTCAGGAGACAAAAGATCAAAAGGACCAAGGGGTACCGCTTGGCGAGTAAAGCTCAGAGCAGGTTCTGACCTGATTTTGGAGGTGATTGAAGTGGGAGGTTGGCACAGCAGTTTCTCCCTTCCTGGCTGATATTAGCAGTGCTGAAGGCAGGAATGAAGCCAGAGATTTGAGCTGTGTGCACAGTGCTGCCAGATTGCTCCTTTCTCCCTCCTCAGACTTCATGCCATCCCCCAATTGACAAACATCTCATCCCTTTTTCCTCTCTCCCTGCAACTGAGATGCAATGCTGCAATGTGTCTTGTTTTCCTGTTGGGAAGGAGAAGAGGGATTTTTGGTGGTTTGGGGCTGCCCCAGAGGCTCGGGGGAAAGAGCTTTGCTGTGTTCTTGGGATGCAGAAAGGTCTAGATCCTTTACAGGCAGTGACCCTTCTCTGTGAATCCAACCACAGAATATTTTACAGGAATGATTTGACAGTACAAAAGATGCTGCTGCTTTTATGGCTCTGCACAGTTTGAGGCAGGTTGGAGGCTTGTCCAATTAGCAGGTTTGATGGCTGTGTCGTTCACTGATGCAGGGAAGGCCTCGAGCCACACGGATGTTGCAAATTATGTGATGAGACGATTGCCTGTGTCATGTAAACCAAAGCTCCCACTGAATTCCTTTGGAAGGAGACAGGGCGTTTGGCCTGCAGCACTTGAGTGAATAAATGCATAAAGCCACGGGGAACTCTGAAACAAACTGCCAAAACTTTATCTGTTTTGAATGATATTTTTTTCATGAAGTGAAAATAGAAAAATAAGTGGAACAAAAAGCAACACTTCCAGTGCAGCAAAATAATTGCAAATCCTTAGTGAAACAGATTCAAACTTGTATTCCCTCAGCTATCTTAAATGTGACTAACCTTATGAATGTTGTCTTGAATATATGTATTCTACGTGTACTTGTGTGTCTGCAAAAAGTCTGAAGTTCTCATGTCCTGTATTGTTTACCCATGATATATCCCTTATATGACTGATGTTGAGTATCAGGAAACCTTGCACAGACGGCAAGCATGCTGCTATATTATTCGACAAAACATTTCTCTTTAGTGTTAGTCTACACAGATAATATTGATCAGTATAACTTACAGTTGGCAATAGTGTTTAGTATATGATACAATGAATATGTTAACACATTCATTTCCAAAGCCAAAGAATGCTGTAAGACCAAGAGCAAAGGGAAAGGAAGACATGGGGGGAAAAAAGAGAGAAATTTTAAGATTTTATTTTATTTTTGAAGAGAGTTACTGAAGTCTAGAGACAAGTCAAAGCTTGAAATAATGTACTAGCATTGAGAAATTCCTTTTTTAGGTATTCCCTCAGTATAGATAGCTATTGCCTTTGAAAACGTTTTGAGAATATTTTATTCAGTAAAATTTGTTTTTGTCTGGCCTCTGCTCCTTAAACGTAGCAGAAAACTGTGTTCTCCTGGAAATCAGGGTAAAATCTTACTGGTATTTGGAAAAGGCCAGGAAACTTCCAATACTCATGCTCTTAAAGGTCTCCTGAAATTATTAGTTGTGTAATCTGAAGTGTTCTGGCAGGGTAGCAGAGAAGGTTCACAGCAATTGTTTTGCAGCAGGTTTGAAGCTGGTAATTTCTCCTTTTTAACTATTATAGTAATTGATGTTTACTGGCCTTGGAAAGAGATTTTTTGCCTCAGTTTGCTACCTGTAAAACAGGAAAAATAATATTTGGAAAGTCTAAAATGGATTTTGTGGAGCTCAATAATCACTTACTAACTTGAGGGTGTGTTGCGGTTTGGAGTGGGGGTTAGAATTTGGTAAGAGATGAATCCCCTTCTGTTCCACCCAACTCTCAAAGGTTAGAGGGACCGACGGCGGCTTCCCTCATCTCTTAATAGGGATACCTAATACTGTGGTAACTATAGGCTCAACACTGGCAATACCGGATTCACAAACAGTCTGTCAACTGTAGGTCCGATCACCTTCAAAACAGCGAATTCAGTTCACAAATAGTATGATCAGCTGTGGGCCTGACTCTGGCAGTATTGGGTTTGCGAACAGCCTGTTGACTGTAGGTCCAATCACCTTCAAAACAAGCTGTCGGGTTCACAAATAGCACCATTTATTCAAACACAACATTTAGAGAACAAGTTTTGGATGTCAGTACAGGAAAATCTCTACCACAGTGTGGGGTTCTTGGCTAGTGCCTAGTGTACAAATGCACAATCATTACTCACCCAGAAGATGGGAGAGGGCTCTCAACCTCAAAGAGTCTTCACACTGTGTCCCCCCTCCAGAGGGGAGGAAAGGGGTTTAGCCTGTGAACTGATCCAGAAGTTACAATGGAGTCTTCCCTCTCCCTTGTTCCTTCTTTCTGTCTTCCCCAGTTTCTCTTCCTTCTTTGATTCTTCCCCAGTTCCCTCTTCCTCAGTTCCTTTGTCCTTCTATATTCCTCCTTAGTTCATCTTTTACATATTTTCTTTTACATTTAGATGAAGCTTGGGTGAGTGTAGTCATACTTACTTTTGGTATTGATTGATTAAAATCAAAAAATTATTGATTAAAAAGTCTCCCGAGTTAATTGAAAATCTAGAGAGCATGCTCAGTGAGGAGTGGTCGTTCCTTGGAAGTGGGTGATTTCTGGGATGGAGTTGTGTATTGTTATTATAATGAGAATGGAATGAGAAGTTTGAGCGAAGTGCATCCTAAGGGACTGATCTGCCGCCGTTGTTGGCCCAGCAGCAGGCATCTTATTGCACTATGTGGCAGATCAGCTGTGTGGTAAGACCAGATTGCCACCTCTGCAGGCAGCACAACAGAGTTTGGCTGTGGTGTCCTCACTCCGCTCCACCCCGCATTCACTCCTCAGCTGCACGTCCCATCAGGTTGCCCCCTCCGCAGGGAAGCTAACAAAATTTGGCCGTGGGGTCTCCATTCTGCTCCACTCTTCATTTATTCTTATTAGTGTGAGCTAGGAGGGCAGGTTGTGTTGCCAAGGGAATCATGGAGAAGTAGCTTCTGCACGTATCAACCATCCTGGAAGTGTAGCTATCTCTCACCTCAAGCAAGCCTCTGCTTGCCAACTAGAACTGTTAGGCTCTAGTTCTGTTAGGCCCTATTTTTTCTCTTAATTTCCCATTTCTCAAGTAATTCTCTCACAGAGTGGCAAAATTAACTCTTCTCTGTATTTTGTGCAGATAGTTTTACTGTTTAATTTGTTGACACTGTTTTTACTGGGAAGTAAGCCTTCTGTAGACTTTGCTTGTTGTGCATGTTTCGCTTGTTGTCCAATAGAATCAGTAGTCAATTTCAAGCCAGCTGTAGAGGCTTGAAAGGCTTAACAGGAGGAGAGGTAGGAAAAAGAATTTTTTTATGTGTTACAGGTATTTGAGGTAGAGGATGTAACCAGTGGAGAGAAAGGCTGGTCTTCTGGTCTTGACTCTTATTAATTATTACAGAAGTCATGTGCAGTGAGATGTTAAAATTACTCCATCTGTAAGGAAGGTCTCAGCCCTTTTGCACACTGGGAGGGAGATCCAGGCACAAGGTGCAACTTCATAAGAACCTTGATTTCTATTTCTGCTGCTTTCTGAACTGGTGATGTTGTACAGGGTATGTTCAAGGGGGATAGATCTCCATGTCTCCTTGGTTGTCTTCACTGTGACTTGTGACTGTAGTATCCATTGAGCAATCCAGTAAATGGATCTGAGACCACAAGTCTCCATGATCATATTTGCTTTGTCTAAATGGTCCTTTTTTCACACTGCAGTCAGTATTAGTGCTGGTCACTCAAAACCCACCTCCTTGAGAAAAGAAATGACTTTTTCTGACTGTTATCTAAGGGCTATCCGGAACTTCCATGCTTTTTAATTTTACTTTAAAAA
Organism: Crypturellus tataupa; assembly: GCA_034781795.1. Taxonomy (NCBI): domain Eukaryota; kingdom Metazoa; phylum Chordata; class Aves; order Tinamiformes; family Tinamidae; genus Crypturellus; species Crypturellus tataupa. Next base: position 2,806,211 of record JAWLRI010000494.1, on the reverse strand, counting down.
TTAGTGTTCAGATTATATGCAGAAAACAATAGCAATGTAAGGTCACACTTCATCTTTGTTATATTTCTTTTTTCAACCCTCTGCTTTCCCCCAACTCTCATAGCAGTGTCATAGCACAACACTGATGCAGGAGGCCGTGACTTCATCCTCCTGCCTTTGGAAGGATGGAAAGGCACTGTCAGGTATTTCTGTCTTGGGTGCTAGCACTGGAAATGACTGTGGTGTGTCTGCTTTGCTTCTTGTCCACTCAGAGGAATAAAATGTCCGGCAGCTGCAGTTGGGCAATAGCATGGAAGTAGTGCTCTTATATGCATCTGTTCTTCATTCATAGCAACAATATGTCTGGATATACTAGAGGTTTTGTGTTCTTTAAATTCATCACTGCAGTATAAAGAAGCTGCATCTCCCATAAGCTGCACTAGCTTCAGGGAGGTGACATCCTCTTTCTGGGTATAGTTTGATCTCTATGTGATCAAACACATAGGTCTCTATAGGTGATATTGTGTTATTTGGCACAAGTGTTCCTCTCTGAGCTGTCCTGAATAGATCTTGAAGAAGTAACTGTGCAAGGGAGAGGAGCAGGATATGAGAGAATATTAATACTAAAGAAAAAGATGGAAGTCTTCAGATTACTTGTTTGGGGTAAAGATGGGTCAGAAGATAATTAGGTGAGTGGGAAATCTCTCATTTAGCTCCTTGAGATCAGAGGGAAATGTAGATGGAATAGCTGAACTCTACCTAGTGAATGAATGAGAGCAGACAACTTGATTTCTTTGCCTGCTTAGAGAGCAGATTTGCAGGGTTAATTATTTCTGATTCACTGTGTCACATTAGTAATAAAACAAGAAATAAGAGTTTAAGAAATAGGCCTGAGAAAATGGTGCCATATCCAGGCCATATCCTGTGACGTATGTTTCTGGCACTCTCACAGGACTTACAGAAACTAGCTACAATTGTGGAAGTAAGCCCAGCTTTAAATGATTAAATTTCACAGTAGAATCTCCTTGATTGTGGTATTAGATACCCTTGTAAATGGGATGTTAGACAATTTAAAACTGGGCATGGATCCGTGGATACAGAGAAGTTTCTGTGAAAATCGTGCCAATGTTTTAGACCGTCGTATACTTGTTGTTGTCAATGGTAATTAATACAGAGCATCTTTCAAGGTGGATTGACCAAGGAAAACAAAAATCAGTGGGTAAAATTTGCCTTTGTGACTATTTCATTTCTGCTGTATGCTAAAAAGGAAATTTCCTGTCATGAGAATTCAATTTTTCATTAAAAAAGGAAGAAACAAAAACAAACAAACGAAATCAAACCAAAAAAATAGTATCTGCAATAAAGATAGGAATTCTGTTGAGGGAGAGATGTGCAGTTCTGTTGTCAAATTTAAGATAAAATATTCAAGTTACTGGCAATCACTTTTAACACCCTGTTACGTAGGAAGAGTCTCCCCCTGGAGCACTCTGCTTGAGGAGTGAGGACTGAGTACTTTCAAGTCCAGAAGACACTGGCTACTACTTTTGACTCTAACTGAACAATGGACACAAGCTGAAATGCAAAAAAGATCCAACTGAAAATTGGGAAAAATCTTATTCACTATTAAGGTCGCCAAGCCGAGACTGCCAGGAGGAGTGGGGGAGCCTCCCTTCTTGGAGATGTTCAATACCATGGAACAAGATTTGAGCCATCGGATCCAATAAGTCCTGCTTTAAACAGGGGGTTGGATGAAGTGACCTCTGGAGGTCATTTTCAACCTAGATTAGTCTGTGCGTCTATGGTTGGACCTGTCTGAGATTTAGCACAGTGGAGCTTCATGACTTTGCACTCAGCCATATGTAACTTTGCTCATTAATCTAGAGTAAGCTGTTTGACCAATTGTTTCTTTATGATCAGGTCTATGTTATTTGCAAGAAATATCAGTGGGGTCAAGGGACTAATATTACACAGGGCACTGGGGACAGCTAAGCAGACATTCAGCCCTGCCTGCTGAAGGTCTTGTGCTGTTCGGAGTGAGGAGCAGCTGAGTGGGATGCATGGGGAACGGAGACAGGTGACGCCTGGGCTTTGTGGGAAGGGTTGTGCCACGATATGTTGGGATCAGTTGGGACTAGCTGTGCTCCAGGCTTATTAAAAGACTGTGCTTGTGTGGTGCTGAGCTCAAGCTAATACATCTTATCCTTGAAGCAAGGTGTGTTTGCTTGGGCTCCCTGTTGTGCTTGTTAAAGTTGCATTTAGCTTGGTTGGTTCGCAGTGGCTTCAGATAAACTTGTGAAGGCCCCTTGTGAGTTTGTGTGACTGTTTTAGTGTGGTAATGTACTAAGGGGCATTCCCTTGACTTTGCAGATAGAATATTTTAAGCTTCTTGTTGGAAAAGGTGATCTTGTTTCATAGCCTTTATATAATAGTCAAGACAGTAAACTGCAAGAGAAGGAAAGAAGGACCCTCATTTCTAGCCAGAAAGAGAAAGCCTGGGGCAGTCGTATGATTTGCTCAAGGTTGCACAGAAATTTGGTGAAAATGATGGAAACTGTCTCTAGGTTCTGAATCCAAGCTCTCTCCTGCAGCTATCATCTGGGAGACAGTAAACTCCAAAGTTCCGAGCCGTGTTAGAACCACAAATATTGATATTGCAATTTCCATTAACATAGTGTATGAAGCAAAGGACTGCATGGATCAGTTGCACTACTGAATTTTAATGGTTACATTATCCATCAATATTTTTAATCTATAGAAAGTTTTTATTTTTGACTATTTTTTTTTTCTTAAAGGCATCTGAACATAAAGAAACTTCAAAAATGTCCCAATTTTTTGTTTTAGTGATGTTCTTAAACCATTCTGTCTTTATTTCACATCTGGTAGGATATGATTTCTAATGTATCTATTTTTTTTTGCTGGGAACAGCAACAACAACAAAGTGACTATTCAGAAAGCTAACCGCTCATCCTCAGTTCATGTTTTAGCTTCATTTTACCTAAGACTGCTATATCTTGTGTCAGTCACATACGATCTCGAAGGAACCATATACTGTCTGGAGGTTGTTACGTTGCAATCTTACTGAGCCTTTCGTACACCTTTCAGGGCCTCCTCTTGACTCTAGGGGTGACTATTTCCATCATAATATTATCTGTGTACCAGCTGTGGTAACAAGGGAAGAGTGGAATTAAATTTTGGTATGTTTATGGATTTTGTGTGTACCCTGGTAATGTAGGGTAGATGTTTATTCCTTTGCAATTCCTTGAGGAGCAAATGATCCTCAGGAGGACAGAAGCCAAGACTTTAAAATGACATTCAGATAAGATGAAACATGGTAGTTTTCATCTGGAGAATGAACACCTTTATTTTGTTCATTTTTGTCTTTTCTCTGCTTTCGGTTTCCCCCTACTAGCTGCAAACTTGGCTGTCCAGGTGTACGGAACAGAAATGCCTGCTCTAAAAGCATAGCATCGCTCCAATAAAGTCAATGATGCCCAAGCAAACATCCACCAACTTCAGCTATTCATAAGGCTGGTCTCTGATTCTGAAATCTAAAAACAAATGTTATAGATTACACCACCTCCTCCTCCCTGAACTGATATTTGATTTCAGAACCTTTCTAATTCATAGAAAATATCAGGGAAAAATAGTGAAAAATAGAACAATGTTTGTTTTCCTCACTTTTCTACTGTATTTTGAAGAAACTCTTGCTAAAGACTATAGTTTTGAGGGTGTGGAAGCTGGGTCATCTGCAGGCTGTCTACCTCTCATACGCCTCTCTGAGAATGGGATGACTGCAGGAAGCAAAGCGAGACAGTCCTAAGAGGCATTTAAAGGGGACATGAGCTCCAATTAGGTTGAGCTTTGAACTGTGAATAGCTGTTGATATTTTTGTGCTGCGCCAGGGAGTCTGTGGCATATTTTCAGGTTCCTTCAGGTTCCAGCTTCTTTGCAAAAGGTGGAAGAGTACAAGTTTTATCTAGCCTCTATGAGCCACTGGAGCCTTTCCCATTTATATTCTAAGGCTGAACAGTCGGCTCTCTTTTTTCTGGTGAAGAGCTGGATGGAAGACAAGGTCTGGCTTATAGCTAAAGTGAGAGGTGTTAACTCATTGGATCTGGCAGTGTGATTTTATACACCGTGAAAAGAGTGAAAAAGACATTAACCTGCGAAGAATGATTGCAGCAAAAGAGGGATTGAAAAGGATTAAATGATGGTTAGCCAAAGAAGTGTTTACAAAAAGTCAAATGATAAAAGGAACTGATAAATGAGGTGTTGGGCTTTTTTATTGTCCTTGTTTTTATTTGGAGGGGAACCAGCTGTTTCAAATCTAAGTATTTAAGTACTGGCTCATTCAAAAAGAAAGTGTTCTTTGCAAAGTGACTTCCATTTTAAAGAGATTAATTAAAGTCTACTTTGAGGTTACCCAACGGAAAGGAAAATTTTCCGAGATCCCTGTTCAGTTGTAAGTATTTTAAAAACTTCCATAATTGTATGGATATTTGAAACTTAAAATGCTTTTTCTTGTGTTTTCTTACACAGAGTGTAAAAGTTGGGGATAGGCATTACCTTCTAGGGGCACTGCGACAATTAAGACGTGTTAATATTTCATTACTTCTATCCCTTTGAAAATGGAAAGAAGGTTGGCTAATTCTGAACCATTTCTGAATTATATAATTATCTGTATGTGCTACTCTGAGCTTAAATAGTATGTTTTATAAAGGAAGAATAGAAACTTGCTGCAGCATTATCAATGCTGTATTATCAATTATCAATGCTTGATTATCAATCAAGCATTATCAATCCTTCATTATCAATGCTACAGCATTATCATGATATCAGTCTGTCCTGAAACACTAGATTAGAATCTTTCATGTCTTGATATTTTAATACAGCCAAGGGAGAAAGTGCTGATTCTTTAGCGGGGGGTTACTAGAGGATTTTCAAGGGGTACTTCTCAGGGTTTCTACATGCTGCCTTCAGAATTGTCCTCTCTACGCATCATTTGTCCAGGGCTTAGGACTGTCAGTGTGGAGTCTGTTAGCAAACAGCTCTGTTTTTATCCTTGTTCTTTCACAAGCAGCAGTGGAAGAGCTAACACACATTTTTCACTCGTCTCAGTACTGCTTCTGATGACCACGTAGCACATTTTGCAGGTTTCGTGGCCGATGGGAACACACTATTACTGTTACACCTTCCTGTCTGCAGGAGAAATCTTGGGCTCATTTTCTGACACAATCAGAGCTGAGTCCTTTCAGGGGACTGTCAGATGGGCTGTGAACTAGTATCCGTGTGGCAGTTTTGGATTTACCTTTGCACCATTTGTCATGAGGACTGTCACTTGGGTAGATTTGGTGATGTAGGAGGAAATGACAGGTTTGCACGTACAAGTCCAGCCATCTGGCCAAGAAAGCTGCTGCTAGAGCCTGCTTCTCTGTGGTTCTCTGTGGTTCCCTGTAGTGGATTTTAGAAGAGATTAAAGCTAGTATGGTGTATCTCACAAGTTGCAAGGACGCCTTTTGATTTTGGTGGTTGGCTTGTCTTTGTTTGTGATCCAATACATCAATTTCCTATTTTCTAAGCAGGGAAAAGTAAGTAGGCATTACATCAGGTCAAGAAAAAAATATTAAAAATTGATATGTAAAGTGAATAGCTGCCAGGGAAGGGTCTTGGCAGGCGGCAAAGTATCTGTGGCAGATTTTTCATTTTCTTTCTACTTATTTGTTTGTTTTACTTTGTTCTGGAGCTGATATCAACTAGACAGGTGTGTGATCATTTCTTTTGAAAAAGATTCTTCTTGCCTATTATAATCTCTTTATTCATTTCTGGTATGAATTCATCATTGGATTAAGAGCAAACAATACTGCTTATCTCCCAGGTTATTCTACTAAAGCAGAAAAGTTTATCAACACAAAATATTTTACATAATAACAGATTTTCCTGTAGTCTGTTTTATAAAAAGGAATATTTCAGAGTCTGGGAGGTTTAGGAGTGAAAATATAGAATGTATAAACATTCTAAATGCAGGGGTAAATGTTATTCCCACTTTATAAAAGCTTCCTCTTTGATTTTTCTGGACACAGAAGAGCTGCTCTTGTTGTTTAACATATTAATTTGTTCCAGGCTGAAAACTATGGCTTGAGATTTCACAGTGAAAACATAACTCAGGAACAATGAATCAATATTTCTATGCTTACGGTTAAGTAAAAATGGGTTTCATATCAGTAAGCAGATCAAATTAATGCTTACTTCTGTACTTTGTAGCTACGAGCACTGTAATTTTAATTGGCATTAGAATCCGCATTTAACAGCTCTTGGTCCAACATATAAACTCACATGCATGAAATTAACAGGTAAATTTCTGTGGTCACAGAAGTTAACTAATATAAAAAAAGAAATTCTGTTTTAGGCATAATTTTATTCAAGTATGCATATGCATTGATTTCTCCCTCCTTCTCCCCCCAAGCTTTGAGTATAATGTGCGAGGATAACAAGTCTGTGCCATAGCAGAAAACATCACGAGAAGATTGATGGATAATTTCTCACTGTGGATAACAAACACTTTTGCAGATGTTAGTTCTCGCCTGTAATTTCTTTAAATGGTGTTGACAATGATCATGACTAACTCCAGCTTCCATATTTCTTCAGCACACTCTGACGTAGCACAGCTACTATTGTGCATTTGCTATTAATTCCTCTTAATTTTTAATACAGCAGTGAAAACAAAGCTTTACATTTCCCTCTTGCCTTCTTTTGTTATTTGTGTGTCTTGATTGCTTGATTGCATTCTGATATGATGTGAATTAGAATTTGGCATGCACTGTGCTCTTTGAGGGAATGCAGCTATAAAAAATATAAGGCTATGTTTTCTGTCTGAGTAATATCACCTATTTTTAGATAGAGCAAAAATAATAGTACAAGGTTACAAGAAAATCCATATGATGCTGTATCTATACATGCAATATATTGCTTACAGGAAATATTTTTCCTTTTTTATTTTCATTTTAATATTGCAGATGTAGAAGGAAGTGCCCATGTCTTTCTGTGCATACAGCATACACATTCTTAGAAGTCCAGACATAGGATGCGTGCAGGACTAGGTGTCAGGTAGGTGCTTTGTTACTTTTGTGTTACGTAGTCTGTGAAAAATACCTTACGAGAGCAGCTGTAGCCAAATGTTGAAAAGCCAATGTATCAGGTTTGCAGATACCTACGTTCCTCATCCCCAGAGGGTGTGCTCAAAATATGTTTTCAAGGTTTTCTCTGTGACTACAGTCACTAGAAGCCCTCTCTTTCTCACCGAGTCTCTTATGTAATATCTCAGCTCCAACAAGTGGTTCCTAAGGATAATGTCAAATACTGCAAGAGTAATAGTAAAAGAAGAACAGCCCATGATGAAATGGCATTTACCTAAGTAAGTAAGCATACTTTGCATCTTATGCATGTAGAAAATGTAGTTTGGAAGATCTAAGCTATAAATGTGGCTCCTATATATGTGGCTACTGAGTATTGCTTATTACTTCTATAGAATACTTAAGCACTATCAACATTTTTGTTCTGACAACGTTCGTGTGCCCTCAAATGCCCTCTGGCACCCGTTGGATGATACAGGCTACCAGTGCCCTTCCACCCTTCAAGTGAGAAATGGCATTGGACAAAAAGCAACCAACCAAACAAAAAAACAAACCACACATGTGAGAACTGCTGCATTTTAGCCTCTGGGAGAGTAACACTACTGACCAGAAAGGGTATTTTGGGTGTTTATTGCTTTGCGTTATCACAGGGCTGGAGAGTTGTCAGTCTTTAAATATTTAAATATTTTCCCTTGCTGATTTATTCTCACTAATGTCATTTCCTCATTTGACCCTAGTTGTCACAGCTCTTGCCTTTCCCATGCAGAGCTTCCTTCTGTTCTCCTCAGTGCAATGATAAAAGCCACATTGAAGTATTCCCGGTGCCTGTCCCTAGTGACTAAGCACCAAGCTCGGCTGCTCATCCACTTGGGTCTTGTGGCATAACGCACTATGTTACGTTTAGACTCCAGCCCAGGTTTGAATGAACTCAAAGTTAATTTAAACTGAATACTTCAATGACATAGTATATTTATGAATATATCCCTCTTTGCAGCAAAGTATGTTAACATGAAACATGATAAAAAATATATATGACAAATCTCGATTATTTTCCCAGGGAAATATGAAATAAAATGAACCTCGTTACTTCTGAGATGCTGCACAAATTCCCGTTGCTGGGTTTTGGCTGCAGAGAATTCTAGCTTCATCATCTAGTGTGATATATAGGACGAACTCTGCGGTAGTGATGAAAACATACGATAAGGCTAGCTGGCAAAAGCATTCTCCCTCTTCTGTCTTAAATGGTTGTTTTAACTATAACTCCTCCCACACAAATAATATCCTGTGTGGCTATGTGGATAATGCTTTACACTAATAATGTTGCAGTACCAAATTAAACGTAAACAGAAAGAGCAGCCTCAATCCTGAGGATAATTCAGAGAAACATACTCAGATGCTTGCTGGTTTCACTGAAGTTTTTTTTCATGTATGCAATTTCCAGCAAAGAAAAATAGACCAGATTTAGGAGTCTGAACATGTTCACAGTTCAAAGAGATTGCCTTTAATTTATATCTTACAGTTTCAACTTCATTTCTGTTTTTATTTCAGATGTGCCAATTTGGCTATGCAACTGAGTTTGTTTTTGAGTCAGTTTCTTTTAAAAATAGAAAGAAGAAATGTTCTCAGCTCTGAGAATGTATATGTTTTCTTGAAGTCAGAGAGACTCAGCATGTATATGAAGTCCTTCTATAAGTAAACACTAATGGAAAACAGAAGGGAAGGTCCATGTTCCAAAAAGTGACTCGACTGCAGATGCTTACCCTGTTGAGGGCCTGATGTCCCTGGAGGGATAGTGAACTAGAAATTGGATATGACCACTATCTGCAAAGAAAAGTCTATCCAACCAAGAAAATATTTCAACCATAAGTTATAGTAATAGCTTCCATGACTACACACCATTTAGGAGAAAAGTTGTTTGATATTATAGTATGCCTGCAAAGGCTTGGCTTTCACATTTGAATCTGACATTGCACTAGAAGAAAAGTGGACAGATCAATTTTGCTTATGGAATTAGCTGCACAGAGCTTCACAGAAAATTACTAGGGGAAAAATTGTCCTAAGCAAGATTTCTAGATATTGATACACTGCACATAGAAAAACTTCACTGCTCTCCGTAATTCCATAGCAGTCCTATAAATATATTACATTTCTGTTCGCACGAAAGCCATCACATTTAAAACAACCAAACAGCTGCACCAGTAGTGGATAGAAAAATCTTTTTCTGTTCTTGTGTAGTATGTGTTTTTTTTTTGTTTTGGGTTTTTTTTTTTTTGTGCTTTTGATTAAAGAAAATTTAAGATGAAATATAAGGGTATATGTCAAATGAGCAGAGGTCGCCCATAGTAGCATGTGCCTTTGTGTTCAACAAATTAAAGCTCCCAGAATATACTGGTGTTCTACTTACCTCTAGACCTAGTCAGGTCTAAATAGTGTAACTGACAGAGTGGTCCCTTCCTACTGATTGTGTCACACTGGTGAAGTTAAGGACACCTCAGTGTATCCTTTGCAGATTGCTTCACCATGTTTGTTATTCCTCATAAGTTATCCCAGTCAGTCTTTGGAAAATGATCTCTATGGGTACCTTCCAACCTCATCAATTCCTGGCAAAATCAACTCTAAAAGAAAATAGGGAAAAAGAAAGAATATCAAATAAACTCTTACCTGTGGGGGATACATGAGAAATGTGACAGTGCAAATGTAAGAAGCAATCTAACATTCTCTAAATTACAGAGGAAATCAAAGCAGAATTGCTCATTAGACTCTGGAGAAGCAACAGGGAGATGTCAGCAATATGATTTCTGAATAAAGGAAAATATTATATGTGATTTAGTTTTGATGGTACCAGAAATCACCCACCACAGATAAAATATGAATGAGCTGGCTAGCATTAGGACCTGCAAGTATTCCTGATCTACTTGATTTTGAATAAACAACCATAGAAAATTCATTTCATGCTTATCTACTGAAGCAATTCAGTTGGTGATTTAGCTACAGAAAGGTAAGAATTGGGTCACGGAGATGCCATTTGTACGTGGTGCAGCTGAACAAAGCGTTCTGTGTGTTCGTTCTGTTTTATCTGTGACCTCGTCTTGGTGCCTTCCTCGTGCTCTGGTGCTGATTGCCAGATGGCAGTGGGAACCAGGCGTGCGCTGTGCGCCCTGACGAGCCGTGCAGAACAACCGCTCGCCACTGGCGTGGATGCCCAGGGAAACCTGCAGAGATGGAAACCCCTCATCTCTGAGCAAGGGGCTGCCGGCGTTTCCCAAAAGGTATGCATATACAAGACATTATGTTCTGCTTCTTATTCTGTATTATTCTGTATAATAAGGAGCTTCCAGAGGGGTCACATTGTTTGTGGAAATGGTATGATTTTGTGTGTGCGTGTGTGTATAAGGTTAATTTTTTATTATTTACTTTAATAGCCTCAGAGAGGTACAGACGAGCAGGGGTGATATCTGAACATAACTGAAACCTTAACAATCTTCAATTTATGAAATTAAACACTTTTTGAAAGTTAATCAGTAACTTTGTCATAATGAACTGATGCTTTTAGATGACTCCATCAGTTTATTTATTTATTTATTTATATTGAGAATTTCTAGAAGGCGCCATTTGTCTAAACAAGCCATTTAGGTAGCAATGTGCCCTTATTTCCCCTTCTAGAGTAACTCCCACTTGTCAGTGCTTACTGCTACAGCTTTTTGGTGACCTGTTCTTACTTCTCCTGAAACGTACCAAGTAAATGAAGAGAGATGGCGCTGTTGGAAGGAAAGCTCACAGTTATCGTGTGCCCAATACTTTGACCTTTCAGATATTTGTTTTTTATTCTGGTGTCTTGAAATTTTTTATCATTTATCTGAGTCACTTATCCCCTGTTGCTCCTGGCTCCAGGGTAGGATGTGTCTTCAAGTGCAACTCCGCTCTCCTTAGTATGCATTTTGATACTCTTATTTTCTTTCCAGGCGACAGTTCCCATAATACCTAATTGACTTGTTTTAACATAAAGTAAACAGCATGTCTTGGAACTGTTCAGATCAGTCTTTTGTGTCCTATAAACTCACAAGGTTTGACCAAGCAGAAAGAGGCATGTGACACTGGAGTGCTAATAGTGTCATCTAGAGGGAGGACTTCCTCCCCTGCAACAAATGGTGCATTAAGATATTAAAATGCCTTTTCCTGAATCTGCCTTTGCTTAGCACCTATAGCCTGTCTAGAATGACAAATATTTTAACAGCATTAGTGAAATGTAATTTCTCTTTACTTTTTTTTTTTTTTGTATGAATTTAATACTGATGGAAAAAAATATCAGACTGACTCCCATAACCTTCATACGGTAGCAGAACACACCTAGATGTATGAATCAAAATGAAGTTGTCCTGAACTTTGAGTGTTTTAAAAATGTTTTGGGGAGATATTCTCCAGCTGCTCTCAGCATCTTAACCTAGCCTAACTCTTAACCTAACTGATAACTGTCAGTATCTTTGCAGTCCCTAGTTCTTGTTCGAGTCAACCCAAAAGCACTGCCTAGCTGTATTAGACTCAAATTCCTGCTGCGTGTGGTGTTAGGACAGATGTACGGTCAGCACTACACAACTGGGAGAGCACAGCAATAACTGCATGTCTGTCGGGTCAGTACGAGCGTTCAGAGAAAAGAATCAGCAACCTGAAGCTTCCTCTTCATCCCTCAGTCAGTTGGGGCTCTGACTTACCTGCAGAGAAGCAGCTCCTGCTCCACCTTTGAGCTATGCCCATTGAGCTTGACTTGAAGTTTTTTGCTGGTTTTCAGAATAATTCAACCTGGATTTGAAACAATAGCCTAGAATGGCAGAGTTGCATTTTTTAGTAGTAGTCCTCTGAGATTTTTCATTTCCACTTTCCCCAACTTATTTAAACACCAATACAAATTGAGGTAAAAAAGTTAAAAGGTGGCTTTAACCAATAATGTACTTTTTTTTTTTTTTTTTTTTTTTTTTTTTTTAATTTTTGTATCCATCTGGACTAGGTGAAGAGACCCTGTTCCCTGATGGTGTGCTTTGTCATTATGCTTATTAGAACTGTGACCATGGTCTACACTAGAAAAAAAAAAAAGCTTTATTTTTTGCATTAATATTAGTATTTAATCTGACAGGCTCATATGTTCAGCTCTTTTGAAATCAATATGGATAGTTTTAATCAAGAATAATGTAGTCCTACCCTAATTGCATCTTCATTGCAGCTGTGCAAGGCCCACAGACATTTCCTTCAGTGTTACCAACTGAAATTTGCACAGCAATGGTGTTGATGCAAAGGGCATAATATAACTAAACTAACCTTTCTGTTAACTGATCTGGCATGGCAGGATTAGCAAGGAAGAGTTTTGCCCCCACAGGAGACTAATGTGACTGTGGTAGCACAACTGGCAGAGTAGAGTTGTTCTGTGCTGATTATTTACTTGTGTTTCTAATCTTGGCTTAAATTGTTCAGATTGTCCTGCATTTGATTCTTATGGGTTTAAGAGTTAAGCTTTTTCGTGCTTGAAAAGCTGTTCCAGTACTGTAGGATCTCGTAAAAAGGGAAAAAAAACAGACTACTTTGCTAGTTGATTGAAACACCCAGAATCAGTGGGAACTGTTTCAAGACTTCTTGCTGTTCTTCTCAGTTTTGCCTTGCCCAAAAGATGAGCAAGAAGTAGCTGTTGCTATAATACAGATAGAATAATAACAGTTCACGGCTTTTAACGTCCTTTCCACTCCAAGCTGGCAAGAGGGAATTGGCGATGCTGAGGAAAGTATGGTCCTTGTGACCTTCTGTTGCTAATTTTCCAGTCAGCATGCTGAAGGAGAAGGAAGACAGGAGATTTGTTATTTTGAAAATCACTAGTCAAAATAATCACAATTCCCTCTACCCTGAAAGTAGAGGGTCTGGGAGAGGAGCATCTTTTAAACGGCCATTATTACTTGCAAAGTACATGGTAGTGAGTAAGAGAAGACTGCAGGTTAAAAATATATTCTTATTTTTTTAGATAAGAAATGGAAAAACTAACCAAACATGAAAAAATGACTCCGCTACAAAATCTACTTCAACTTGTGTTTGAGGCATAAATGCTTATTTGTAAGTAAATTAACATTAAAACCAACTGAGATGACTTCAGCTGCAAAATATGGGCTTCTGTTTTTCTTATTTGGATTTCATCTGTTTCTCTCTCTCCCCCCTTCCCTCATTCTCTCTCTCTCTTGATCATTCTCTCTCTGTCTCTTTCCTGGGGAGGGAAAAATCCTTCTCTCAGCCTATATTTTTTTATTCTTTTCAACTCTTTCCAATTCCAATCTTCTTTTATACATCTCATATCACAAGAGACCAAACAGTTTGTTTCCAGCTCTCTGATAGAGCCATCCTCTTTGACTAAATTAGAATGTTTTTACAATCATAAGCAATAAAGTAGGGAGCGAACAGGACTCTGTTGTTAAACTGCATACCCCAAACGACCAGGGATATCTGGTATAAGTTAATACCCTCCTCCTAAGTCAAAAAACCTTGCTTCTACTGAGTGCCTCTTCTTTATTGTACATGGACACCTTGAGTAAGTGACAGCTTCCCATTTCCCTTAATGTTATTGTTTCATATGCAAAATCACCATAAAAAAAAAAAAAAACTCAGCAGCAGATGACGCTGTGTTATATGTGAGGCTTTCTAGCTTTCATGACAGACTATTAAACCTGTCTTTCTCTCGCTCTTATTTTTTTTTTTCTTTTTTTTCCTCCAGTGTTTTGCAGGACCAAAATGTCCTATTCATGAGAAAAAGCTCAGAAGTCTCTTGAATGGATTGTAGGTTCCTCGTCATACTGGATCGTGTTGAGAAGACAGCAGGGACTGACACTGAGCCCAAACCACCGGCCCTGCTTGTTGCTGTCCTTGGTAAAGAGCTATCATGTGCAAAATAAAGGGCGACTGCTGACTGACTAGACTGTTGCCTAGAGGTTTGTTAGTTTTGCTCTGATCTGTGCTACCTTCATTGGCCTCATGAAGGTTGATATCAGGGAAGGAGAGAAGCAGCAGTCTTGTTTTATAGCTATATATTATTCAGCCCATCTAGTGTTAAATCCATCCTTATGACTGTTTTCCCCAGAACTCAAATGTGTATGGGAGCTATTTTTGGTAAGACAGGCAGTGGTGGGGCTACCACAATAGGGCAAGGGGGACACTTTGCTCTAAGCCTTGTGTTTTGAAAAATTGGAGGAGAGAGGAGAGCTGTGACTCACCAGGCTATGATACGGCATAAAAGTTGTCAGAGACTTCTGCTTGAGCCTTCTAAAGCTCCAGTGTGTGTCCCTGCTGAAAAATTAATCAGTAGCTCTGTGTGAGTATAAATGAAAGTGTGCTGAAAAAACCTTCCCAGATATTTATAGAGGTGATATTCCATCTTCCTACCAGTTTAAAACAATTAGAAGAATTTAGATCTGTGCAAGGTTAATGAATACTGGGAAACTTGGCTTTACTCATCATCTTAGTGTTATTAATTATTGATTTAATTTTTTTGTGCAACATAAAATAATGATATTTCATCTGTGAAAAATCTAGATATTATGACACTGTAGAAAGTTTAAGTGCATGAGTAAGAGTTCAAGCTTAGCAGCTTCTAGGAACATCTGGGAAAGTGAACTTGAATGGCAAGTTGCTAACAAGTATGTCTATCTGCAAGTCAAAGGCAAAGACTGAATTAAATCAAAGGGTATTTTGTGCTAATTAATATTGAATATTCTTAGGTGGAGAAATCATCACTTGATCTTTCATGGAAAAGTATATTTTGAAAGGTGTGTTGTTTTAATGACTAAATAGGGAAGGCTAGGTCTTCGTAGTTAACATGCCTGGGAGACCTGTGTTTGAGTCTGAGAGCTTAAGAAATGATATATCTTCACAGCATATACATACCACACACACACCATATTCAATATTTTCACAATCAAGAACATATATAATGCTGGGGGCTGAACTCTGGTGTTCTGATGGATGAAAACTCTGTCCTGCTGCTGCTGTTTCTGGGAGCGACGCTGGCGCGAAGGTTTCCTGGGACGGGGGGGCACACTGCCTTGTCCCGCGTGAGACTGGCAGCAGCACCGGCGCTCCTGGGTTTTGTGGCACAGCTGCGTAGAGGTGACAGCGTCGCGCTCAGCCTGAGCCTGTATCTCCCCAAACCCTCCACTCCCCAGTCCTGCTGCGTTCCCTCCAGAAAGCCAAGATTAATCAAATGCGCAGAGAGGAGATAAAATCTGGAACGATAAACAGGAAGATCAGAGGTATTAGCACAAAGGCACAGGAATGGGTTTATGCCCAGAGGACTGTTACGATCCTGCCAGCTTGCTTCAACTCTGGATGGCTGAACGATGCCTGCTGTGAAGGCTGCAATTTTTCATACCTGTTAGTTACGCTTTATTCCTCAGATCCGGAACCTTTTTTTTTTGTTTCTCTCTCTCTCTCTCTCTCTCTCTCTTCTCAGAGCCATTTGAGTTCTCTTCCTCTTTAATGTTTCTCCCGTCTCCCCCTCCTTGGTTTTGACAGCATCTGATAGATAAGGGCTGGAAAATAGAGAAATACAGCGTTGTTGTAACTCTGATCTTCTACTAGCTGCATCATGGCAAGGTAGGATCAGGGATGAGATTGCCCATTTGTAAACTCCCTTATTGCAAGGTGCACCCGCAAGTGCTAAGGTGGAGGGGGAAGAAGCAGAGGCTGATGCCAACGGCCAGAAGAGATGAAGCCAGTCATTAAGGGGCAGGAAAAGGATATTCCATCCTTTCTTTTTCTTTCTTTTTTTTTTCCCCTCCTCTTTTCTTTCCCCTCCAGAGCCTTCTTTTCAATACAGTGTCCTTAAGTTAAACTTGCCCATTATAAATGGTAACCTAACAGTGCTTTGAAGAATATGAATGCTAAGATCAAATTTTTCCTCCTGTTCTTAATCATCTGTGCTATAGAAAATTTCTCATTACTTGCTCAGGCCTTTTTAAGGCAGGAAGTCCGGTCTCAGGTATACAGCTAACATTGCTTCTCACCAGAAGGTCTCTGGTCCTGTACAAGGGGACAACTGAAACTGAATTCTGCTGAACCCTCATTGCTAAGAACTGTTTGATCAAGGAGTTTCTGTTATCAAATTACTTAGAGTTGCTTCCAGAGCTGTCAGAACTATTTCCTCTTGAACATACCCATTTAAAATCTTACACTTGTAAAATTATCAAAATTATTATAAGACCTTGGAGGGTTTTACTGCTTGCTTGGGTTTTTTGTTTGTTTCTTTTTGTTTTTTTTGGGGGGAGGTGGGGAGAGAAGGAGGGGGTATCTCTCTTTTTCTTTCTTTTTTTTTTTTTTCTCCCCCCTCTCTTTCAACTCTCACCATGCTTAGACTGTCCCAAGTGTGTGTTTTTTTCCTGGAAAACATTGATCAATTCCCTCCTTGAATGCCTTATTTTGTTAATGTTCCATTCTTCATTTTCTTCTGACATTGAAAACAGTTTTTTTGTTTGTTTTTTTGTTTAGGGGTTTTTTTTTTTTTCTTTTTTGGATAGCACAGATAAAAGTATTTTAGAGGAAATGCTAGCCTGCTTTGCTAGCTACTTTGAATGTTGCACCAATGCTTCTCTGTACAGCCCTATTACTCATTTTGAGGGATAGCAGAGGCTGGGGTTGAACTTTGTGAAGAAGACAGCTGGTGACAAGACTTAAGTCAACGATGAAAAATGGAACTCTCTGCAGATAATAACACATTAGTGGGTCTTCTTTTCCTTTAGGCTGAGTTTTAGCTTTCAATATAAAGAAAGTTTATTTCTTCCCTTTGAGGAATTCTGTATCCTCAGAATTTCTCAAAGAAAAGGCCTGCTTGCACTATCTGAAAACTAGCAACTGTTTTTATAATCAGTTTTTTTACAATGAGAAATGTGTTACTGGCTCAAACCCAGCTGCTCTTATTGATATAAATTTTATTGATTTCAGTAGGCCTATTCATGTGGGCTAGAGTTATAGATCGAAGTGTGAAAGCGCCGTGTGACAGGTGTGAGCTGCCTGCTCGATGGCCTTCTGTTTGTTCACGTTTAGTTCTGCAGGCTGTAGGATTAATTTTTAACTTGCCCACAAATAATAAGTTCTGCATTGTGTTAAATGTTGTGCTTTAGCATTTGATGGTAACCTGTGCTTACTGGATCATTTGTGAGCCTTAACTTGAATGCTCTTTATGAATGGCGCTGCCTGTGCTCCCTGCTCTCCCATTCCTGCAATGCCTGTGCTGAGGGAATGTCTCTTCAGAAGTTTCAGCATACAGTGTATAATTTTAAACATATGTAGGAGGCAGATATTTCATATATATTGCAGATGTCTCTATACAATGTCTCTATACATTTGCTATTGCCTGATGTGTGTTTTAAGTGGTAATTTTGCAGTGCAGAGATAGTGAGATGTAGAGGAATTCTGTCCTTTCTCTGTGTCTGTGTCTCCCTTGCCCATTTCTTTTCCTAGCATTTTCATGCAGATTGAGAGTAATGATGATATCAAAGACCCTAACATAAACAGGAGAGCAATACCACTTTGTTCTATCTTCGTGACACAAAGACAGAGACTATAATGACTAAGCTGAAAGTTTCTGAAAAAGCGAGAGAAATGAATTGTTCTTGGCTCCTTGGGTTCTTTCAGCAGCTGAATTTCTTATGAGTGCAATAAAAACTGTAATTAAACATAAAGCGGGGGGAACATTTCAAGCTGCTGCAATCTTGTACAAAAACATACCCTAATTATCTTACTATTCTTGGTCTCTGGCTGCAAAACTTTTTCTTCTTTGTTTCTATTCCCCCCTGTTTCTTGCTCTCTTCTTCCCTTCAGTGCTCTGTATTATGGTCTTGTATGGCATTGCAGTTCCTGTAATGATGGAAGCACACAGAACATCAGAAATCAGGGCTGCCTTGGAAGGCTTGATATTAATTGCACAGAACATTGTTACTCAGAGCACAGAGCAGCATGACTGACAAATCTGGCTCAGAAACGATTTGAGCAATTTTCTCGTTGCAATGGTGATTATGGCATGGAACATTATGTAGCTCATTTAGGGAACTTATATTTAGGAGATTTTGATTATTGTTTAGAGCAGTTTTAAAGTCCTATAGAAGAAAAAAAAATAGTTCTAATTTTGGATTTCAATTAGATTAGCAAATGTTAGTAGTCCTCTCTTCTCCTCTTCCAACCGCCCTCACCTGCCCACTTACAAATTGTATGTTCAAGTTCTCACAGATGCCCTGGTTGGTGTCTTGTCAGCTGCATTCCCCTTTTCGTCATCAGGTGTCAGAATGAGGAGATTTCTTAATGTAATGGCCAGCCTAAGGGTAAATCGTATTACTAAACCTAATACAGAGAATGGCTCAGTGCCTTATTCTTAGCTCTTGATCCTTAAGCAGTATCTTGAATTTTAGGTTTCCTTTTTGCTCAGACTTGAGGAACACAAACTTGCAAAAAATAAAATAAATACCTTTGAAGTAACTGTAGGTTGTTCAAGTTTAGTTTATGCATAGCAAATGGAGCTCTGGAGATGAAGGGTCCTTTTCAACAGTTTGAATGAAGTCTGATCATCACAGCGGTGAGGGAGAGTGAAGTCCACCTTCTGCAGTCCTCAGGCATTACATTCTTTTCTGAACTTGGCACAAATTAGTCAAGCCTAGAGGCTGTTGTGCCCTGATTGTGGTTGTTTATGACTCTTGGAAGGCTCTTTGTCTGAACAGCCATGTCAAAATAAAGATAGTAGCTTGTCTATGATTTTTTTTTTTCAATAGCAATCCTTATTGTGGTGGTTACAAAGGGTCATTACATTGAACTGCCCTATCAGTTGTCATCTACCTTTTCTCACGTCCAGAAAGGATAACATTTTCCTTTCAAAATCAATGGCTCCTGAGGATGACAAGTACCTGACTTAGCCAAGGGAATTATAAAAATTAAAGCTAGGTTTAGGGTTTTTTTTGCCTGTTCCTGTGATTCAAAGGTTTAGTAAGCTTGTGTGGACACTCTGTAGGATGCTCCACAAAACATTTCTTACTGAAACACATCTTTCCTGGCATTTGTTTCTCTGTGTGCATGTAAACATGTACAAGTAGTGTATGAGTAAATTAGCTGAGCTCCTGGTGAAACACATGCAATCTGTGTGCTAATGCCTTTGATATACTGAAGCTAATTTACATGTTCCATTCAGTTGTTTTATGTGCCAGTCAGCTTTCTTTTTTTCTTTCTTAAGAGTTGAGAATGTCTGGTAGCATGTAGCTCAAATATTGATTCTGTTTAAAACTTTTTGTTAAAATATTTTTTTCTCTTTGAATATCCTAGGCTGGAGGTAGGACTAGAAATATTCAAATTATCGATTGGTTTTGGCAATTTGATGCTTCAACTGAGAAAGAGTTTTAGCATCTAGGGTTGTGCTTTGGTTATCTGCTTTTTTGAAATAGTTTACTTGGGGGGAAAAAAAAACGGTAGTTAACAGTAGAAAGCCAAAGAAAGGGAGGGGAAAAGAAAAGGAAAAGCTGTAGGAACTGTAGCTGGGCTGCTTCTTCAACAACCTTGTCAACCCTTTGTGCTTGGAGTACAGTTTATTCCTTCCTACTTTTGGTCTTTCATTTCCTCTAGAATAGGATAAATTAAGTAAAATTTTAAGTAACTTTTTTCTGTGGTCCTTTAAAGTGAATTAGATTTTGTGACTGACTAAAGTAGTTGAGGGTTGATAAGTAAATATTGCACAAAGTGTGTCCCAGTGACTTTATGCTCATGAAAATAACTCCTTTCCCCAGAAATGTGTGTGGCAAGTCATTCAAGGAATGCTATTACCTTTCCCACTCTGATGGGTCAGGAGGAGCCATGTGGCAGCAGGAACATCACTAATAAGATGACTTTCTCCCTTGCCTTAGGGACATCTAGAGAACAAGTGGTGCTTGTGGTCACTGGTCTGGTCTTCACGTTTGATACTCGTCAGAATACAATGGAGACAAGTGTCTTTAAACTTTCATAATTGATTTTTTTTTTTGCTATAAAAAGATTTTGCTTCATCTTCATATTCTTTTTTTTTTCCTCTGTCCTGCTGAAGTGTTTTTTTTTTTTTTTTTTTTTCCTCTGGAAGTGGTTAACTTCTCCTTTCAGAGCTTATAAAACATCACCTGTTCATTGGGTAAAGGCTGTGACACCTCTCAAAGTATTTTACTCTGTTATACTCTGTTCTGTGCTATCTCCCTGACCCTGACTCTGCAGGTAATTATGTTAAGGGGTCTGGTAATGGTAAGACTGCAATTTGAAGGCACCACAGTGATAAAATTGCATTGCTGAAGATGTGTGTATTGTTTCTGCCTCCCACTCTTCCTGGGTCTTTAGGGAACCTTAGGAGGCTTTAAATTACTAGGCATGGATGGGAGCACAATCTGGAAGGCAAATGGCCATCATTTTACTTTATTCAAGGGAATGGGGAATGATGTGCATTGGTAACACTCAGTGTGAGAGAGGATTACCACTGAAGCCAACCTTTTAGTGTGTTACTTAAATTATATAATTATTTTTATGCCACCAGACTACAATGAAATTGGTTTAATTTCATTACCAGACAGGTATTGTTGCATTCTGAGCAATTTTCAGTGTAACCCCTTGTTTTTCCCTTGAGCTCACCGAGAGCAGTGTGTGAAGTAAGAATCCCCTAGGGTTCCTTGAACCCTATAGAAGAATCTGTAATGCTGTAGCAATCAAGCATGGTGGAAAGGTTGTTTAAAGAATTATAAAGAATTCTTCACTTAGCCATCGTAGAACTTTTTATCTTGATTAGAAATGCAGCTCTGTGATTGCCTATTCGCCATGGACTGTAGCAGCCTGGTGCCTGAACTTCTGTTGAAGAGAATGACTTTGAAACTGTGGTAATCAATCCTTCAAATGTTTTGGTAGATCAATAAAACTGCTGTCAGTCTCTAATACGTTCCATAATCAAAATGTCACTTTATTTACTCAAACAGTCAGATCTGATGTGAAATATTAAGTGCGTGAATGCACAAATAGTGCCTGTGGGGATGTATTCTGGTCTTTTTCAGTTATGCATCGGTTACTGATGATTTCTGATTTCCTCTGAGGATTGCTGAGTGCGTATGTTCTGTAGTCATCTCTATAATGAGACAAGAATATGACCACAGAAGTCAGTGGGGTGGGGTAAATAAGCCCCACCTAGCACTAACAAGAAAGGATTTAATTTTTCTCTTCTGTTTGTCTTGAAGGACAAGGTGTTGGGTTGCATTGTGTATCTGGTGATATATATCTTGCAGCACACAAGGCTGTGTGCTGCAAGGGTTTGAGATACGAAATCAGACAGGAAGAACTGTAACAGAAGAGGTGTGAACCTGAGAGAAAGTAGGTGCTGTGTTAAGGTCTGATCGTGCAGAATGTTATTTAGATGTTTTTGTTAGCTTTTAGCTGTTGTAATTTTGTACATTACCAAAGGAATAAGGATCTCCTCCTAATCACTTAGCCAAGTTGCTAATTTGCACCTTAAGAAAAGTTGAAACTCTGCTGAGGTATGTACAATCCAGAGAGCTGCTTATCTATCATATATCTACAAGAAAAAAATCTTTACATCGATCTCAAAGTCATCCACTATGAATTTTCTTGCGTGTCTTTCTGAAGCGATGCCAAAGTGCTCAGTGGTCAGTTATAAGGAGAAGATTATCCTACCTCAGTCTGCGTTAAAGTTGCATCTTTTTTGCATTTCTCTTGCATCTTTCTCTTAAGTGATTCAGACAGACTGTTGTAAACAGAAGTGTATTGATGAGAAGGGCTATAATTCTGATGTGCTTGAGGCAGTAGGGTGTTCATACTCCACTGAAGTTGTGCTTGGGAGCCCCTGTACACTGCCCAAAGCATCAGCTCTTGTTTCCATGCAGGATTAATTTCTAAACAGACATAAATTGGATGACTGTTGCTTTTAGTATTTTAGTATTTATTTATGTTCTGTAATTTTGGTGTGGGCTGTTTAAGTAACACATCTTGCAATAATGTAGGAGTGTCATTAAAATGTGCATACATGCACTCAACTGCAATTCCCATATCAATTCTGCCTAATTTGTACCTATTTTAGAGTAAAATATCTTAAAAGTATGAAGTTTTAAGTCTTACCTTGTGAAAAAATTTTAGCAAGAGGTATTAGCTACCAGTGATGATCCCAATGTCGAAGGCAGTTATATCCAAGTAAGGGCTTAAGCTTGGGCCTTCTATAGAAAAGCAATCACAGCTATAGCAGTGCTTGTTACCAAGCAGGGAGAGTTTTCTTTTCCAGATTTGTACCCTTGTAAACATAAAGTCAGTCAGTTTTGATTGACATAATCTACTCCTCAAGCTGAGAAGTATTTTAACATGCTTACTTTTTACAGAGAATATTTTGGAATCTCTCTAAATTTGGTGATGGTGTAGATTTCACACACTAAAGTTAACTGTGTAAACTAAAGGTTTTAAAATTTTAATGGTCATACTGCATTTATTTAAAAGTATTTTCTAGAGGCGTATGAATAGAAGTCAGTGGGTTTCTTTAAGACCGCAGCCCTTCAATGTTTTACATAAATTTGTGCTGTTTCAAAATCACAAGGTGAGTGCAACTCCAAACCTTACTACTTTCCTCATTTTTCCTCACCCTATTGCTCTAATTAAATTATCTTTTAGAAAGATTTGGATTTGTTATCCTAAGTGGAATAGGTATGCCATTGGGCTCTCAGTTGCAAATTATCATCCTATGGGATGGTTTCAGGTATGTGGGAAGGTTTCTCCACACCATGCAGGCACTCTTCTTAAGTATTTAACAAAATAAAGAATTATATGATTTACAATGTAGCAGTGCATTTTCTTAAGTGTTACTGTTTTTTCTCTTGCCTCTCCCACTCCCAACTTCTTACGTGGCTCAGTTGTGTCTGTGGGGACCTACACACGTACATGAGTAGCAAAACAAGCTATACATGATTAGTACACTGGCAAGGCCATTTATTATATTGGATTATTTATTTGAAAACAGAATCTTTTCTAGCTATTTCAGAAAGGAATAGAAGTGCAGAAGCAATCTCCTGTAAATAAGTGGGCAGAATGGACTGTAGGCTTCTGAGTTCCTTAGCTGTATGGATATGCACAAATACATGTCTGTATTTATCTGTTTTGAGAACTAACTCTACAATATTGCTGACAAGGCCATGCAGTTAATAAAAAGCTGTACTGGATCTGAGGTAATCCCTCTGAGAAGAGTTGGTGCTGTGAAATTTGTATCTAGATAAGTGTTCTTACTCTTTTAGCAATAGGGCAGAAGTTCCTTTTCTTTATTAAATTTTAGATTAACAGATTTTGAGGTCAATAGGGACCATGAGGTCACCAGAGTTAGCATCTTCTGTGTCCATTTCACCCTGTTCCAAACTTTGTCTTTACAAGCATAACTGGTATCATGCGAAGTGTTAAATGGTTCTCTAAAAGATTCAACCTCTTCCTGAAGTAAGGTCAACCCTTTAAGTAGACATAAATATTAGAGACAACCATGGTGTGCAACGTCAGCATCTAGCTGTGACTGCAATTACAAAAATGGGGATATAGCCTGGATGACCTTGTTCGGGACATACTGGAAATCTTTAATTATTCCATATGCTAACTTCAGCTTAGGGTAGGTGATAGAAACAACAGCCATTTGCCAGGAAAGAAATATCCATGTGTGCTTTATTTCTTTAAAATAAAAAGTCACCAGAGAACTTCAAATAAGATAGTACACCAAACACAGGCAAGATAGTGTTACAACCTACGTCTTAGTTGAAATTCTGCATGAAAGATGCTTCATTTGTGAAATTAATTTCTGTACAGAGAGTCTGAGGGGCAAAAATATGCAGCACATCACAACCTTCTCCCTGCACATGGCCTCCTGGCCTGTGGCTGGTGTCCAGTCTCTGTGTGCAGGGAGATAGCTGGTGTCCAAAGGGCCGGTCAGACTTTACATTAGTCTTGCCCTGTCTGAGTGGATACTGTGGTGTGTACTTGCAAAAAAGCAATGTAGTCTGAAGATCCTAGAGTGAGATTTTTCCTGGTATTAACTGTGAATGCCTCAACAAACATTTGAGAGGGAGAAGTGGGTCACATTCATGTAGTTATTGTTCTTTTAACAAGATGGCAAGGGAGAAAGTTCAAATTATTGAGTTGTAGCAGAAACTGTTTTCTTGTTTGTTTTTCCTTTCAAAAGTCATCATGTTAAGTAGCTTTTGAGTTTTAAAAATCTCTGAAATTTTTGATTAATTGGGTTGTTAAATTGAAATTTAGGGATATTCCTGGGGAGATAGTTCTCAGAATATTTCCCTTCCAAAATGTTTCTTCTGCTGGACCTATTGGATTCAATATTCGCCATCTGCTGATGGTTATCACAGACTGGCATCTGAGGCACTGCAAATTTTCTCTTCTTGTGATGTTTTATCTGCTCTGGACAGAATTCATTATTCTAAGATTGTTTCTTTATTTGTTCATATTCGAAGGTCCAATTTTCTAGATAAGCAAATCTGCAGATGGTGACCCTCTAATTCCCTAAATCTTCATCGTCGTCTTTTTGTTTGTTTGTTTACTTTCTGTGGTCCCAGTAAATTTCAGGTCAAAAAGATGCCTCCTGAGTCAGTGCTTTTATTTTATTTTTATTTATTTTTATTTTTTTGCTTCACCATGATTTAGAAAATCAAGATTGGAGGAATAACCCCAGACACCAGTACAGGCTGGGGACCGACCTGCTGGAGAGCAGCTCTGCTGAGAAGGACCTGGGCGTCGT
>JAWLRI010000494.1:2744625-2773517 GCA_034781795.1 Crypturellus tataupa | reverse complement strand
TATTTTATTTTATTTTATTTTATTTTATTTTATTTTATTTTATTTTATTTTATTTTATTTTATTTTATTTTTTCAAAGGTAGCTCTGCTGTAACCTGTGTAGGATTAAAACAGAAAAGTCAATGCTTTCTCACGGACTCCCATAACCTCAGTTTCATTTTAGCAAGATGACTGATAGTGCATATAGGCACTGTCTATGAAGTTTGCCCCTGCAAAACCAGCATATAGGCACATTTCCTCTCGTTCACATTCAGAGATCCTACAGAAAGCTGCTTGTGTATATATCAGTATAATATCAAACAAGTCAATAGCTAGGCCAGATGCAGAAGGTTTGTTAAAGGGACTTGATGATTAGGATCTTTTCTTAAAACTACTGCCAAGAGCTCCTTAGGATGCCTCTAGGTGTAGGAATCCCCACTCTTCAACCCTGACTTGCTAACACACAGGAAGAAAAGTTGGTATGTCTGAAAGGCTGAGACAGTGTGGGCTTTTTCCTTAAGCCACGTAGCTGTTGGAGAGTTTTGGGCTTCTTGCCTTTGCAGAGTCTCCCTAATCTTCCTGCCTCCTTGGCTTGCAGAGTTTTTTCAGCTTCCCATGGTGTTCTGCTGTCAAGGCAGACCAGGCTGTGCACCAGGAGTAAGTCTGAGTGAGCACAGATGACCTGAGCATGCAGTAAACCAGAGCCTTACTCCACCACTCCAGGAATTAGTCACCACTGCTGCCAGCCCTTCCCTCATAGTCCCGACAAGTTAATGAATGAGGAAGAGCTAGCAACTCCTTTAAAGCTGGCTTATTTTGTGAGGTCCGTAAGTATCTATCTACTACTATGCAAGTCTCTACAGGAAGATTGTGTAGAGTAAAAATAAATAGTATATCTGCACATACATTCACACTTAGTTTAATGTAACTTGGTGGTTATTTTTCATTCAGTTACATTTAAGGTCGGGCAAGTATCTGGATCACATACTCAAAAGATTTCAGTCTGTGTTGCTCTATTGATTACAGTGGTGTATGCCGATTTATGTATCAGTGTACAGTGAAGCATAATAAAAGGTATCTTTATTCAAAACCAAAATCGAATACCTTTCAATCTGTCCTTCCCTTCTGTCCTCTAGAATGAACTGGAACTAATTATGCTGACTCATTTACCTTTCTGCCAAAAAAAAAAAAAAAAAAAAAAAAAAAGGACGTGACTCTGGGATGTATTATTTGGCTTTAGCATAAATTTTGTGCTGTGTGTTTGTCATTCCTCCTCACATTCGCTGTTGAAAATGCATCAGAAAACAAAAACGGGCCTCATTTGACAGCCACATGTGTGCTGAAGGTAGGATGACCTGAAATGAGGACTGTTCTCATAATGAGAACCAGCTGAAAGATTATGTGTGTTAGAACCACTACATAGATTCTCTGGCTCTTTTTCATAAGCCAGCAGATGGTAGCAGAGTATACAGATTTCAGAGAAGGCAAATCTACATTAAATATTGTAACTAGCCTCATCCGTTTGCCATTCATCTCTACTTGTCAGTCTCTTCATAAGTGTCTTCTGTAGTGCTGACCCTGAAATTGCATCATTTAATCTGTAATCATATATTGCCAACATTTCCCCTTTCTATCACATATCAACTGCATTAATTCTGCTGGACTGTGAACCACTGATAGCTGTAGGAAAGTCTCTGTAGAAGAGAGATATTCATAGAATGGATCATAGACAAGGGGAAAGTCTGACTTGTTGGATAGGGAGGGGCGAGGAGGAGAGAAAGTCCAGGGAAAGATACGTGTGGGCCTGGATTTGTGTATATTTTTACCTCTTCTTCGTGTGTACGTGGAAATCTAAATTTCCTATTAGTATTACTGTTATTTAAGAGCTGCCAAATTGTTTAACCCCTTGCATAAGAAGGCACAGAGGAAACACAGGCCAGGCCCTGCTTATGAACTTTGTTATTTAAACAGGAATGCAGTATACAGAAATGAGCCACAGGAATATGCTATCCTAGTTGGAGCCAGCTGGTATAATGAATATGTGAGAGCATTTGTAATTAAATAGGATTCATGCTTTAAGTGTTTTTGAGATGGGATTTGAAAGAGGAGATTGAATAATTGGTTTATGAAGAGCGGGAGGACTTGATATCCTTGAAGATGGCTTTGTATTTGCTTGCCATTCTTGTGAATGTGCCCATGGATGGCCCTTCTCAGAAGTTCAAGTGTTGCCAACAGTTAGTCATGCTGAGATGGCTGTTGAGATGTGAGCTCTGTGCTGTGAGTTGTCTGCAGGGACTGCTAAAAATTACTCTCTCAGGCCAAAGAACCCAACATGCTGAGATGATTAAGTGAAATATTCCATTATATCCATTGATCCATTTTTCTTCTGCTGGATCAGCCATAGTATAACAAAGCATCCCCAAAGTGACATATATGAAAAAGCAGCACTATGAGCTGCATAACTGGGTAAAGGATGCAAAAGGATGCAAAGAGCTCCATTCGAAATCTGGTTTCCATCATGCATATGCAAAAATAGAGGATTTCTTTTTATCCTCATAGACCCTAGCAAGACTCCAGGCAAGGCTTTCCTTACTTGGAGAGATGTTCTAACAGTCACAGGCTCTAGGTGGTACTATGTAATCACTCTATTGTGTCATGCCTTTTGTCACAGGCTTTTACTTTTTTTTTTTTCTTTTTTTTGGCTTCTGCAAAATGTAGGGAAAGCAGAATAGCAAAATGAAGTCAGCAAGAAACCTACCAAATAACAAAGGTCGTAGATTTTCATTTCAGACTCCATATTTGGATTAATTTTCATTCTTATAGAATGGACTTAGACGGTCTAACAGTGCTTAGCATATTAGGTTCTAGTATTAATGAGTTGTACTCATTATGAGTTGTACTCATTAAAAGCCAGACTTTTCATTTAATTTGCTATCACGAAAAGAGAAACATAGGATCCCCTAAGACAAAAAGTTGCGTTTTCTTTCTCCTGGGTCTCATTTTTTTTTCCATTATTGTGATGTGTGTGCACCACATACGTACACACATGTAACTTCATAGCAAGGCCCTTCTGCACAGTGAAGAAAATAGTTATTTGACAAAGTTGGGGGATGGGGTCATGTGTGCAGATGTGGTAATGTGGTCCTCCAAAGAAAAAGAAATGAGGCTGTTTCTAATAGCAAAATTTGCTATCTGCATATGATTTCTCATGATTTTTTCTCCAGAGTTTAGTAGTAAAGGAGAACCCTTTATTGCTTATGCAGGATATATGCTTTCTACAAAAGAACAACAGGTGTCCCTAATGTTTTGCGTCATTCTACTTTTAAGTTCCTTACTGAATTCAGAGAGACAGTAGTATAAACAGCTATTTTCTGTAGAACTGCAAAACACAAAAACTAAACAAAAAACCCACCCTGAGAGCATAATAAATGTAATAATATGGATTTTTAAAACTGCTAAAGAAAAATAAAATAGGAGCCTTAATGCATTTGCTTCCCTAGATATTCTAATTCAAAATTTATTTTTTTCTGTGAAACTCTTCTCAGTGTAATTGTACCAAAACTCTACAAAACACTACTTGAGAGAAGTGTGAATCACGATTGATGGTCTTTATTTTCCAAATATTATCACACCAAATTTCTGGTACTTTCTACTCTTAAACTTCTTTTAATTCTTAGCTTACAGTGCTTAATACATCTACAATTCCTGACAATCAACCAAAGGTTCAGACTCCAGTGAAATGAAGATAGCTAAATCAGACAACAAAAAATGAAGTAATTGAAGTTTTGTCCTTGGAATTAATTTTTGCCTCCCACCCCCAAGAATAGGCATAAATGTTGTAAGGGAGTTCATGAATAGTGAGGAAAAGGAAATATTTATTTGAGGTGGAGTGGTGTTTACACTGCCATTATCTCCAGCTGTGACTGCCTCAATTATTTTTTTCCATTGTTTGGATAGGTGTGTGGGGGAAATATCTGCCCATTGTCAATAGTTTCTGGAGGTGGAGATATACATTTTTAGCAATGAGAGAAAATGCTTTGTATGTTTCTAAAATTAGGTCTCTTTTGCCTTCATCATGTGCCCTTCCATTTTGTGCATGTATATGCTGTTGCTGTTCAATATTGATTTTTATACTTATCAGTCTCATCAGCGTGATATTGGGAGCTGTTCAGCATGTCTTTAAGCGGTGTAGCTGACATCTGTCATCATTTCTCAGGGGATAGATTTATGTTCGGTGTAATGCTTGGCTTTCTAATACACTCAGAACCATGGGTGTAGTAGGAAAGCCTGAAGTCTCCTTAGCCTTTGCAGTCTGCTTCATACCCTTCCTTTATTGCCTTCTACCAAAGTTGTTGAGAGAATGTATATCTGAATTTAGAATTTTTTTCCTGTATTCACAGTCCCAAGGAACCTTCAGATATTTTGTTTGTTTTTAATTTGTGTCATTATGCAATATCTATATGAATAAGTCATATATTCATTTTACATTTTTTTTAGTTTATTACAAAAATGACAGTTGAATTTTAAACTGTGTTTAAAACACTGGAAAATTCCAAATTTTCAAGAGAGAAGAAATTAAAAAGTTGGGGAAGGAAATTTAAAACTACCCAGAAACTTAAATGAAAATAGAAATGTCATATCCTACTGTGCTATATATAGACTCAGTGTTTATTGAGTGTTGAAGAATTAAGTGGATGAAGATACAAGTTTTGCAAAATGGCTTCAAAAGTACACAGGCGTGCGTTTGAGCTCTCTTGAATTTTATGCCTGTTTTTTTCTAGAAACAGCTAGAGTGTATCCAGCTGATACAAAGCACTAAAAACCTGGCTAGATGACTTCATTTTTCACTTTTAGGAGTGGAATTCACTGTGTGACTGTTTCTTGTTCTAACAAGCAAATGTGAAAGATATTGATCAGAACTGCAAATGGATGACCAGTGTTCAATGGTTACTAAACATCAGTGTATACATTTTTTTTTTTTTTTATTCAACATTCCTAACATTGGAGGAAGGGACAAAGAAACAAGAGTCTGAATTTGCTGAAGGAATGAAAATTGAAAATTATTCCAGGTAAAATTTAAGCTTTTGCGAAAGCTATTAAAAGCAAGCAAGATGTGCAGTCATCTGAAAGTGCAGAATATCAGTTTCTTCACATTCTTCCAGATCGAAAATGCCATTGAATGAAACTTTGCCTACTGAAGCAGAAGAGTGGAATATTGTTTGATCTTTCGAGGGAGACATGTTTGATGCTGTTGTCATCAACCCCCAGCTATAACGATTAAATCTGTGTAAAAGGCCTTTGAAGTTCGATTCAGTTAACTCAGGAGCAATGCTAGTTTATATCTGATAACAAAATAATCATGCTTTTGTGTCATGCACAGAGATACATTGTTTGTAAGTATAAATGTATAAGTGTGAAAGTGTGTATGCATGTCTGGAGAGACTGCTTTTATTATTTTCCACATTTAAACTGATTTTATTATTTCTCATTATTTATTATTTCTCACATGTAAACTATGTATTAATATAGGGAAACATTTCAAAATGAGAAAAAAAGTTAATTGCTTTTCTGTGTGTGAGCAAGTATTAATGCCCACACATTTCTGATCCTAGATCAGAAGTGCAGTCTCGCTGATCCTCTTTCTCAAGCACGGCCCTTTGGGAGGGAGGTGCCTTCAGAAGGGTGAATGAAACTCTTTCTTTCCTTGCTGTTTGGAAGAAAAAACGTATCCTTAATGTTAACCTAAAGCACAAGTCTTATATCTTATTCAAAACTGTTTTGAGAGGTAACTCTTAGCAGGAATGATCTTATTTGCTTTATAAATGTATCCTATATCGTTTCACAGGAAGACAGAAAGTCAGAGTGTAGAAGTTGAGAGGTGCTACAAGCCATTCTCTCCTCTCCGGGCTGGATCAGCTAATTTCATGCCTTTCCTGAGAGATGCCTAGAGGTTTCTGGAAACAAAGTAAGCAGTGATGGCCCCTCCACAACTTCAGTGGATAGAAGGGAATGTGACTTGTGCTGCAGAGGTCCCATGCTGGCTTCCAGCTTACGCGGTTAACAAAGCACATGTTAAGGGCATGTGTTTGGGGTGTGATGCTCTCTAAGCTCCCCCTTCCTCAGTACCGTGATACGAAATGCTTGGGATATTTGGCAGGGAGATTTCTAAAAGTGGACCTGACTTCTTATTGTGCTTTCCTAGAAAGTATTTTTTTTTAAATACTTGATTAGCACTTGTGCTAAACTAAAACTAGATTGTTAAGATTCTTTCAGGGGGAAGACACAGAAGGGACTAGTGGAAGTTGGACAGATTGACAGGGCAAAGGCAATACCAACTTCTGTGGTTATTTTGGAGGAAGATGAGGTACTTGCTGTGACAACACAAAATTAAGCTTCAGAAAAATGCCTGACATTTCAAAATTATGAGGCTGTATAAATGGACCTAGTCAGGCCTTATATTACTTAAGATTAAAATTTCTTGTAGCTACTTAAGGAAATTTGAATAAGTGGACTGGTTTATAAAAGTGCTGAATGTGGGACCCGATTTGAAATTGAGGAATCCTAAGGTCAAATTTTTTTCATTCAGACATCTGTGTCTGGATATGGATCCTTAAAATGAAGAACTCGGTGCTTGAAGAGCATCGGTCTTACCAGACGATGAAGGCTTTTTCATGCCAGTCTTGCAATCCAGTGTAAGGAAGGGGTTCTTGGTTAGCTCGGTAGCTCTCACAGAGATATCATTCTATGAGGCTCTCTGAGAGAAAACATCACATCCCCTATTCCTGTCCTAAAGACTGAAGCATGGGGAACTCATAAAGATGTAACTGGTTGTATAATGCTTACCTGGAAAGTATATTCATTTTGGGTGCTATTTGAGTAGCATTAAAAACAAAACAAAACAAACAAAAAAGAAAAAAAAAAAAACACCTTGTTCAAATAATCATAGAGGATACAAACATGGCCACTGTTCCATGAGTCTGGGGAGTAAAATCTCAGCAGCCCAATAAATTGTGTATTTTATTATTTGGTATTCCTCACATAAAAAGAACACAAATGAAAAGGCCTGACCTTTTCACGGGTAGCAGCAGAGCTCTGACAATAGTCAATACTTACAGCTAATAGTTGTGCGATTTAAGATCTGCTGTATAATGATATATTTGTAAACAGTTTTTTTTCCCCTTTTCCTAGAGCAATGTGAGTAGCAAACTACTGGCAGCAGGTATAAAAATAAAGTATCACTTTCCCAATGGCTGTTCTCCTCAGTCCTATAATTAGAGTTGTGCTGAACTGACTAGGGAAGATGCTGATAAGGGAGTCAGGAAGAAATCAGGCAGAAAGGGAACAGATGATCATTGTCTTCCTGTGGCCTGAGCACTGCACTGCACAACCCATGGGCTGCTATTCCTCCATGCACTTGTAATAAAAAACAGTGTTTTGGAATACATATATTTTTTTTCCTAATAATTTTTGGAAAGTAGTATGGTGGGGTTGGGGGCGGACACTTCAAAAACAAATATTGACATTTAACTGAAATATGATGTGCTCATGTAGCTATGCATCTAGCAATGTCCAGATGGACTATGAAGCCTCAAGAAATCTCCTTTCTCCTTTTTCCTGGTTAACCCACTTCTTAATGCCTTTTTTTTTTTTTTAATGATCACAATACAAACAACTTCTTTATTTTATTTTTAACTGGGTGCCCACCGGTTTCCCTATAGGTATAAGCTGGTAACAGCTATTTCAAGCCCTGCACATCTGGTGCCTCATAAAAGGATGTGCCAGAACCATCAGAAATGTTTAAAACAGTGCTTAGACCAAATACCCGCTATCAATTCAGGTGCAGAGAGAGAAAGAACCCAATTAGAATTAACTACGGGGCCAAACTCTAGCAGATGTTCAATTACCCTTGCTACCTACCTTGTGACAGACTGAGGGTGCAGTTGATGTTCATTTCAGGACTGCTTTTAAATTCCAGCATGTAGAGCCAGCTGCAGTAACACTCTGTGATCCTAGAATGGTTTTACTGCTATCTTGTTTGGAAAGTCTTCTTGCATGGGATGTATTTCATATTGCTTCAGCAACGTGCTTTGCAAGCCAAATGTGGATCGTGTTTGTAGGCCTACCTGAAATGTGAAGGTGCTGCTGCCTGTTCCCTTCAGGTGGGCAGAAATCCTTCTTTTCCCAAACTACAGAAAGGTTGACACTTAACCTACTTAAGTTACCGTTAAGCAATGTAGAAACAAGGCTCAGCTGCTCACACCTCTCCTGTGGAGTGCAGGCAGGGCTAGGTGCATGTGTCTCGTGCAGTATCTGACAGGCATGACTATCACCCTAGAAAAAAATGATGAGAAATAGCTCTGGCACGAGGAGACTGCACCTCCATTTTCTATTTGGACTCTAGGTCGTTCCAAGGAATATTTTCAGTACTTGGTCATTAACTTAATCTAGTGACAAATTAAAAAATGTGTTCTGTCCTGCCAGGGTAGAAAAATGACTTTTTTAATCCCCACACAGCTGCAACTGAGAGAAACAGAAATTAATATTGTCCCTAAATGTGGATCTAGGCTGGAGAGATGCCAAAGTCACAGGGTAAGGGTAAAAATCTGTTTGCTTTTGACAGGAGATAGGCTTTAAATTTACTTCCTAAACTGCTGGGTTATGAATTGGTGTTGTGGAAAGCTAGAACACAGGAATTAATTTTTACTGCTAAAAATGTGTGTGTGATGTTGGCAAAACAACCAGTACACAGAAGTGTGCCTGTTTTGAGAGACTGAAACATTTGGCAGTGAACTAGTTACAACTCTCAAAAGGCTGAGGAAAGATGACTTTTCCCTCCTGGGGAAAAGCTGTAGATTGACTAATAAGTGAAATAAATGAGGGTCTACAGCCTCTCTTTTAGAGGATATAATATTAAAAAAAAAAGAAAATTCTTCATTTTTTGTCATATTTTAATATTCCCAAGCCCAGGGTGATAAGGTATATCAATCTCAAGTCTAAATACCATAACTTTGGGAAAGTTTGCTTATAGTTTTGCACAGCAAAAGAGGGTTGTGAAAGCACCTGATGCGGGGGGAACAGGCTGGGAGGCTGGTAAGGATAGCCTGGAGGGGCTGGGAAGGATGGCAAGCTTCTCCTTTGCATGGAAGTGGTGATGCTCCCTGGCAATGGTAGTCATGAGATCTCATGCCCATGAGCTGCACTTTTCCTCATGCAACATATGTGGGTCCCTAGGAGTTACTGATAAGTGAAAATAAGTGATTCAGTCTCAAAAAGGAACAAAGAAGCTAGTCCCAATTAAATGAACAGCAGCGATCCTCCCCTTGACCTTGGCCTCGTCCCAGCCATGGGGTTTGCAGCAAATTTGGGTGTTCAGGTCTACATTCCTTTTTTCTGTGCTATAGGTTGAGAGTCCTCACAATTCTGTTGTGGGTTCAGAGAGGCATCTACTTGCAATATAGCTTTTAAAACACTGCTGTCCTCTGACCTCATGTTCCACGGATTTTCTCTGTACTGAGCTCTGTTCAGAATTATGTGCTTCTTCACAAGCTTTTACTTTTTTGCTTGCTTACCTTGCCTTTGTATGGCAACAGTTAGAAAATTGTATTCACAAGGGAACAGTGACAATGTACATACAACTTTAAAAGTTATTAAAAGAAAGGTGGCTGTAGCTTGAATTTTGTTGGGGAATACTAGTTCATAATTCCTTGGAAAAAAACCCCTGCAAATTCTGCCACATCTGAAAGAGATTAAAGAGAAAAAAAATCTGTGAGTACTTTTTTCAGTAATTAATGTGTGCAGAACTTGAGTGATTTTGTTACTATCTAATTTGATTAGTGTCAAAGATACCTTGGAAAGTGAAGATTGGGAAGCTTAGGGATTGTTAGTAGAAGTTCCAATTCCATTTTGCTACTATTCATCACTGCTTTCTCTAATTTGAAAAGCTTCTCCCATAAAAAAAACTCTCCAAATTTAGAACTTTGTGATGGCATTTTGCAGCTGAACTTGTAATGTGCTGAGTAACCAATGCTGAAGGTGGTGGGAGTTTACAAGCTCAGCATCTTTGGGGATCTGGCTTTGTGTACATATTCACTCTGCAAACAGCTAATCAAATTTCAGGAGCAATAGAAAGAAATGTTTATTCTCCTTTTTTTTTCTTTTTTTTTTTCTTTCCCAACAGCGGTTAATTTCCTAGGATCTACTGAGTCAAATGCTGTACTTATGATGTTCAGGTTCTCACTTAATCAAAACTAAACACTTAATTTTATACTTCATACTTCCAAAATGGGGGTGAATAATTTATGATGAACAGATTTATAAATTTGGCCTTTTTCTTTTCATGAATTATCCACAAGAGATCATGACTTCTCAGAGGTGCTTCCACACAGAATGATTCACTGAATGATTGGTCTGCAAGAGTTTGTTGTGAGGTTTCACATTTAATGTTCCAACTGTTTTGATTGGACCCATCACCATTTTTATAATTACCTACTCAGTATGTAGATATCCTAAAATGACGCTTCTAGGATGACTCATCACCAACTACTTCAGTGCTTTTTATAGATTGATTTTTTTGTTGTTGCTTGTTTAGAAAACTGCTGTGAGCAATCTTATTTTTGGAGTCATTGAATGCAAAAGAACCATAATTTAGTTGAAATCATCTGTTAGTGATCTTGATTGCAGGTATAGTAAGGTTGGGAAGTAGCTAATGCTTTGAAAGCTTGCAAGAGACTGTCTATAGGACAGTGTATTGTGGTGAAATCTTTTTCCAGTGCTTGATTTCCAGGCAGAGAAAGTGTTTTAGTCTCTCTCACACAGCGGCACAGATTGATATTTGGGAGGTCAAGTAGGACCTCTCATTACAGCTGTTCTTTAAATGAGCATACAGAGTGGCAGGTCATAGTTACAATGGAAGAATACCCTCTTCCCATGGGTGTCTATATCCTTCTGATCCCATCTGCTTAATATGTGAACTCCTTCATGTAAGTAGTTGTAGTGCCCTAATGCCAAGACCCGTGATGATGTTCAACTGTTCCTGGAGGGCAAATAGGGACTTCTACAGATACCAAGTTTCAAAACAAATGGACAGCCATTAATTCATGGCCTTTTATGGATGAATAAACATATATTCTGGAGCATGGTAACTTGTTTGTATTTTTACTGGCATTCTTTAAGTGTTATCCATCAAAATAAAACAGATTTTTAGACATAGACTTGTTCTTTGCTTATCAATCCCTTTTGTAATATGAGAATGTATTGTAATAGGATTGCCAGGGTAGCACAGTTGGTGGTATGCAGAATAGTCAATATAAGAGCAGAGTCTTAATTTGATAAGCTCTAGAGAAACAGATAATCATCCATGTAGCTGCTGAAGACATAATTACATATAATCTATATCCCTTATATAAAAAGGAATGTTTCCTGATTATATGTAGACAAAGATTGTCAGATGTTTTCTGTTTGTAGGTTAAGCATGTATCTGGACTGTGAATATATGAGCAACTAGCATAAAAACTCTAAGATTTGTGTTTCAGGACTGGAGGCCAAAGATTGAGGTAAATCCTATAGGAACCATGTAGATACTTTGTGTATGTTCCTTCACTTTTAAATTAGCCGGGTTATGTGTCTGATCTGTCTTCCAAGTCATGATCTTAGCAGATATTCTATCCTGCTTTTAAATACATGTGAGGTGCTACAAAGAAAACTTGTGTATATCGATTTATGCAAAACAGTCAGTTGATCACGGTTTTGGACTAGATGACTGCAGCTGTTTAATTTATGATTCTGTGAAATAAATCTCATTGAAGTAGAAACTTTGAAAATAAGTGGTTCAGATATTTACTTTGTATAAATCAACATGCTTCTGTTTGGACCTCTGTTCTGTCCATTTCCATAGATAAGGAATACCTTTACTCATATGCAAGAAAAAATGCCACAGCTCCGATGGCTTCGGCATTGACATTGGAACGTCAATTTTTGAATCAGATGCCTCCATCTAAACTCTAAATATGCTGTGAGTGTTTTAGTATGAATGTCTGGGTTTTACAACACAGGATCTTCTGGGATGTGAGCTATATGAAAATACAGGTGCGCATCTTTGCATTAAATGGATGCCTGATGATTGTGAGAGCAACTCTTGATTTGGGGAGTTCTGGATTTTTGCACCTGAAGAAATAATGAAGCTTGGTTATTTTATGTTGATATTCAAAGTCTTTCCAAAGTATATGAATGTAATGGACCTGTCTGCCAAAACATCTAAGAGAACCATCTCTGCAAAGTGATTATTTCTCCTTTTTATTACCTGCAGACAATTTTCACTGTGTGTAAAATAGTCTGACTCGGGAGCACCAGATCAGAGATCACCTTTTTTGTGTCCGCCTGCTGAAGCTGTTGTAGTTCTCTGGAGGCATGTGTTTAACCAAAGTAACAGGGCCGTGGCCACTGCAGAGAGCTGGGACTTGCCGCTTTTTCATTCAAAGAACTCAGGTTGCTATTGTTATAATGACATCAAACTATTTCTTTGTCACAGAGGGAATACTAAGTAAGTAAGATGAAAATGCGGTTCTCTAGAATGGTCTGATCCAAAGCAGTCCAATGCATTTATTAAGTGGCAATGACTTCAACAAACCTGAAGGGTATGACAGTGCCCAGATAATCTCATGGAAGTGTGCAGCATAGCCTGGCAGTAAATAGTTTTTTCATTGTTTACAAGCTCTTATAAAATGTGGGAAGCAAATGTCAGAAACATAAAAATATCATATTCAAATATACTTTAAGAATAACACTTTCAGTATTTTAATTTGATTTGTAGTTTGAGTAGTTTAATATTGACTGATCCTCCTAACATAACTGTGCATTAGGAAAGTGAATATTATTGCTGTTGCAAATAGGGACACTGGGGCAGAGAACAGAGCTCAATGCTCTGTTGACATGATATTTTTCTGTTAACAACCCTTTGGTCCCTCTCTTGCGTTACAACCCCAGAACTGTGGGATATGGACATTAACCATAAAGTTAGATTCAGATTGAGGGTAAAAAAAGTTATTTTAATACAGTTACTTTTTCAAGCTACTGTAAAGACCTAGGTTATGGAGGGGCACTTATATGGTGATATTCCAGAGTGTAATTGTTTAAAAGGTATTTTCACTGACCTTAAAAGTAACCACAAGCTGTTCTTGTAGAAGCTTCTGGCTATCACTATAACTCTTAACAGCCTGACATACACAGAAATGTTTATAAAGCAGATATACTCGTTAAATATTTTCTGTACTTCTTATTTAACCAAATTGCTTTGGTTTGAGTGGATTGATGCAGTTAAAGTGTACTTTACATTTCTATTGTATTAGAAATAAAGAAAAATGGTTTTAAAAAGCAATATGAGGAGGGAGAATTCACTTAAAAACCAGCTTAGCGTGTTTCCCGCAGCAGAGGCAGCAGCTGCCGGAGGCTGCACGATCTGCATGCTGTGGACGTGCCCCGTGTGCGGGAGAGACCTCTGCGCTGGATGGGCCGGGAACCCCCCAGTCACGACCTGGCTGCTCCCTCCTCCTGAGTGTGACCTACTGCCGTGCCCAGGTAGGGCTGGGGTGGGGTTGCTATGGAAATGTTAGGCATGAGGTGACTGTGGCCTTTGTTGTAAGCTTAAAAAGAAAGCTGGAGTTGCTCTTCTTCATTAAGACCTTGCTGCAGAATTGGAAATTAGCTGATGTGCTAGATTTTCCAAATATTTGGAAAGGTTTTTGGGGAAAATAAGTATTCGGTTAGGTAGGGAAGAATCACAGCGACTCAGGGACTGAAGGTTCCTATGTGTTTGATGATGAAAGCAGGTACTTGACAAGCATGGCATTCTAGTATCTTGGCTCTCGTTTTGAATGCTCGGCAAAAGCTTATTTTTACCACTTTTATCCATGGAATAGCTTGGAAAAACAGTGAAAGACTTGGTTAAAGGCTGAGCGTGATGCAGTGTTCACTGGCATGGGACTGCTGCTGGCACTGCTGGTTGCCCAGAAGACTGTCCAGAAGACTGTTCTCATCCCCATGCTGTTAGGATGTCTTGCTCTGTGGCCTGCTGCACCTGCGGCTGCCCTGTGCTTCTTGCTTCTTAGGACCTGAGCAGTCATGCTGTTTCCCAAGCTCTAAAGCGATCCAAAATACAAATATTAGGGGCTCTATAACCATGTTTTTTTTATATATATAAAATGAATTATCTGTGATCCTTCAGCTGTTTTTAAATGTTTTTTGCCTTTAAGACCACACAGAAAGCCCAGAAAATCATAGAAATAAAGTGAAGCAGAAAATATCCCATTCTTGTCCAATTTATGCTAGCAAGTGCAAAAGGTATTTCCCTGCCTCTCAAGGTACCTCTGTCTCTTGGCTACTGTTTTTTAAAACTTAACTGCAGAACGGTCTGTGAGAAATAAGGGTAGATGCAGCACGGCACAACAGATATGGTTTTCATAGCTGAATGGTTTTGGAGCCTGAGCTTAGAATACGGACAGAAATAACAGTTTGATGAACTCCGCTTATCTTGTTAGTGGACACTGACTTTTTTTTTTCCATCATCTGTTGTTATGTTTCATCAAAATGGCAGTTGCCAATATTCGCTGCACTAGTTGTAAGAAATTAAAAAAAAGAAAGAAAGAAAGATGACAGTACTTGTTAAGGTCATTGAACAAAAGTGTGTGGATTACATAGCTGCAAGTATTATGGAATTATTAATTTAAAAATCTATATATGAATAAAGCATCTGGTGAATGAATAAGAATAATTTCTCTCACATGGATAATTTAAATACCAGCTGTCTCTGCCCTAACCGTTTTTTCTCATAAAAGCTTTT
The DNA here is from genome assembly GCA_034781795.1 of Crypturellus tataupa. Lineage (NCBI taxonomy): Eukaryota > Metazoa > Chordata > Aves > Tinamiformes > Tinamidae > Crypturellus > Crypturellus tataupa. Next base: position 2,758,706 of record JAWLRI010000494.1, on the reverse strand, counting down.
AGAGTCTGTCTGGTTGTGAAATTCCAGGATTTACGGACAGGGTAAGGTCTATCTAAACAAGGATCTGTGTCTTTGCTTATAATTGAAAGTTACCTCTAATGAAAGGCCCTAAAAAAGTGCAAAAGACACCCATGAGAAAACAAACAATTAAGCTTTACAGCCTGACTCATTTAAATGTCTTGTCAGAACTGTAAGAGGTATATTTTAATGTGGAGGAAAAAATATGAACAGGATAAAAGAAAATGTGAAAATATTCTTTTAATTATCTGCTGGATAGGTGGAAGAATCTGTCAATCTCCAGGATGTTATCCTTATAATAAATCAATATACTTGATAAATTGCTTTGTTGTTGCTGTTGTTTTTTTCTGATAGCTTTTCCTGTACTCTTCCTCTTCATCCGTTTTCTTTCTGATACTAGTGATAATCCATATTATTGATCATGAGAAACTTCTGAATAGTCATTTAACATTTCTTAGCTACTTCTTAATGTATGTCAGCACACAACTTTTCACTATCTTATTCCTCTGCTTTAATTTGGGTCTTTCCAGCAAATGTACTTAAATGAGTGAAAAGAGATAGAAAATCCAGAACTGTTCATATCTAAAGACAGATTATATAGAATAAATATGAATTCCTATTTGGCTGCCTTTCTCCTGTCTGTATTATGTCCCCTCTTTTCAGCTGTTGGTGTAAGCCATTTGCTTAAGTTTCCAGGATCTCCTCAACTCCAGAGCCTTGAGGAGCTGAAGTATCTGTGATATCCAGGTGCTGAGGTTGTGGATATTCAGAGCCTCACATAGGATAAGGCTGCTCACCGCTGTGGGGCTGTGCTGATACCCAGGAAAGTGGGTTATTCTTGATGTGGGATTCTTGTCAGCTGGATGCAACTGGCAGAATGAGACACTTTCTACCTTGAACTCTTGGGGCAGCGGTTACCTGTAACATCATCTGGATGCTAGAAGACAGGTGAGAGGTGGTCAAAACCCCAAATTCTTATGCTGTGAGATGTCCCATCAATTGAAAAATGTGTTTGGAAGTATAAAGGGTTCCTGCAGGAGTCCCTCCTTAACTTTCCCAGAGGGGTATGCTTCTGACATTATATAAAAATGAATTATGCTGTTCAATATTTAACATGATTTTGACATGACCTGTGCAGCCTTGTGGCTTCAGGATCTACTAATAACAATGTTATCCCAAGCTTCTGCAAATGGATACTTTCATCATCTTCTTAACAATTTGAATTCTGTGTCCAGCTGAAGCCTTTCCCTAGCGCAAGGATTTTCCTCTGTAGATCCAATACCTCTGTCACAAGCAAAGTCTTAGCAAAAGGGGTCCCTTAGTCACAATGATGTAAGCACTGAGATATCACAGTGACTGATAAACATTGATGTGTCCTGGAGTTAGTCAATCTTTTTATTCACAGCTGCTAGGCATTTTGGTCACCTTTTCACAGTTAACTGCAATATCTACAGCTACATCCATGATTATGATACATCCATGGTACATCAGTATATGCTATCATATCATTTTATACTTATATCATACTTATATCATTTTATATTTATGTTCATCATTGGCTCTTCCTCTCAGCTGCTGGATCTTTTCCTCATCTGCTCGATCTTTTCAGCTGGGAAGATCTCATGGCCAGGTTCATCATGCCTTGAACAGAGCCAACTTCGTTGTTGACATTTGAACCTGGAATTGTGATGTTCAAGTATGTGGTTAATCAAAACTGAAAGACTGCAAAATCAGATGTTTTTTTTCCAGCAGAACTGCATCCCAGAAAGAACCTTTATCAATTTTCTACAGAAAAACAAATCCTATTTCAGGATTTATAAATAGATTTTTTTATTTGTTATTTTACCTAGCATGTTTTATTTTGTATTTTAAAGAAATAGCTAGGCATTAAATTGCATAATGGAATGTATAACTGGCATGTATTTTCCCAGAATTTCTCTTGCAGAAAATGTAGAAATCTTCTGTTATCTTTCAGAGCAAAGACAAATCTTGCAATTGCAATCTTGCAATGGAGATAATAGGCTTTAGCCACTCATATGATTTGTGGTTTCAGTTCAACTTGTTTTTAGCAAAATATAAATTTATGTTTTATTTCACTTTACAATTTAGAATGGGCATTATGAAAAAAAGAATTCCCCAAGGGACTTTGAATTCCCCAAGGGACTTGAGATTTTAGAAAAAATAACATCCCGATTGATTGTCTTACCCACATTGGACATGGCATTGGAAAATGGAACATTGCAGAATAGCTTCTGCCCTGATTTAATACTAATCTGATCCCTTTACCATGTGACTCAGCAGTACTTATTTTTCCCTGTATCAGTATTCAATGATAACAAAGAAAATAAACTAATTATCTTAAAATGCTGTATTTTAATTGAATGCACTGAAATTTTATGAACCATAATTCCATTGAATTTTTCTAAGTGCTTTCCCTGAAACAAAATGTAAGGACATTTGCATTTTACAAGGAAAGTGCATTAGCTACTTTTATGTGAGAAGGAGAGGTTAATTCAATTCTGGACTGTAATGGAGGTTAAATGTAAAGCTTTAATGTTCTGGAGTTCATCCCAAAATAATAATTCTGCTAATGAAATACCTTATTTCTAATTCATGCAGACAAAATGGAAGCATTTTTTGAAGCTGTGTCTACAAGAATTGATTGTTTAACACTTATGAGCCAGCTTAAATCTTAGCACTACTTGGACGATAAAGCATGTCTTAGAATTGGGTGGGTGTTTAGATATCCTGCTAAACACCACATATTTAAAACCATGTCCTGAAATTACTTTATAGTGCTGAATTATCATTTTTTCGATGGACTACTTACAGATCTAATATGTTCCTTAAAAGTACATGATATGCTGACTAGCTTATGCTGAACAATCTTTTCAGAAGTAATTCTGTTTCAGGGGATTATTACAAAACATATTTATTACAGAGTTAGGTCTTTTTTTCTTTTTTTTTCTTTCTTTTCCCAAATGATTTGTGAACTCCTTCTGAGCATAGGAGCATGTACATTATTTGTAAATGCTTATTGGATGCTTTGGTTTAAAAAAAAGTCAGACTATGCATTGGGCTATTGAATAGCTAGATTGCCCTGTGTCATGTGGATTTTATTGGTATCTCTAAATATTTGAAGGCAAGTAGTAGGTAGCAAATCCTGTTTGTCGTGCATGAAAGTCCTGTCTTTCATGAAGCTTTGGGTATGTGACTGAAAAACTGTCCTTCCTCAACATTTGTGAATGAACACTTCTTCATGCAGTTGAAAGCAACCACTAATCTATAGAGGAAGTCTAACCATGGAGTTGGCAGGGCTCATACAAAAAAGAGCACTTCCAAAAAAACGGAAACATGCATGTCTGAATTCTCCCTCCTTGAGGTAAACCCCAGATCTTCAAGTTTGACACAATAACTTTTTATCTTCCTCCCTCTCTCCTCCCCACCAAAAATCTAGGGGCCAGTGAAGTCTGTAAATCAAAAGTCTAGGCCGTTGTCTCTAGAATAAATAAGAATAAAAAAAAAGATACTGAGGGGAGTGTTGGTTTCCTTCAGGAAAAAGGAACAGCATTTTAATATATCACTCACAGAATCATAGAATAATAGTCAGATGCTTGGAGAAGCCTTGGCAGTTTCTCCGTGACATCCCTTAGCCCCTGGCAGGCAAGAGATCTCTCTGGACAAGGGGTCGGGTCTACAGGTTGGTGCCTCTGTGCCCTGCAGCAGGGAGTCACCCAGGACAATCATCCACCGCTTCTTCTGGGTGCTCACTCAGACCCGTAAACATAACAACCACACGTACGTGTGGTAGATGACAGTGCTCTAGATGACAGAGCTAAACTGGCTAAACCTGGCTAAACCTGGGGTTGGCATGTGTGAGCCGTCCAGGCAGTGACACTCGCCGTGTTCTGGAGAGGAGCATGTGCCTGTGCTCTGCCCTCGCGGCTGCAGCTTATCCTGGAAGACTGACTAGAGGTCTGACTTCCTTGATCCCTCTTCTCTGCTTTGTGAAGGCTTAAAAGAATGTGAAGATTTAAATCAAATCCCTAAAAACATGCGGCTGCTCTAGATTTCTGAAGTCTGTTTTTTCCCCCCTCCCCTGAGCCTATCGAATATCTATGTGACCCACTGTTGTGTTTCGTTTTTCTCAAGTCCCAGGTCTTTGTGCTTTCAGCAGTAGTATGAGCAGTGATATGCAACTGTGACATGTCAGCTGTTCTAGTAAAATACAATACTTCTCCCTACAAACCTTGCCTTGCTTAAATGCTATTAATGGAATCATGGGTTTTAAAGACCAAGGAGGCTGTTAGAAGATCCAGGCTGCAGAGAGGAGTCTGTGCACTTCATACAGCAACTTATTTGTGCCTACGTGTTTTAAAGTGCCTGATAAACCACCTTTTTAATGCACATGTATAAATACTTAGCCTGGTCAATGGAGAGTGATGGAGGCTTTCCTTCAGCAATAGATCATCTCTGCCTAGCTAAAGGCAACTACACTAGGTAGACAAGCTCTTCCTGGGAGCCTTTCAAAAAGAATATAAATATGTATATTCTCCTTTGATAAAGGAGATATCCGCATTTCCTATATTAATAAGGCCAATTCATCAGACTTGTTCTTATACCTAAAATCACGCATGAGTGCTAGCTAGACCTTGATGAAATGCTTGATGAAATATACAGTTTTACAATTGATCATCTCTAGCTTTATTTTTATTCTAGTTCACAATGAAAATGTTGAATAGCATCAGCCCTATTGCTAGTCAAATCAAGACTCCCCTGGGAAAACTTCCATCAGCAAATATTCCCTATTGGATAACTACTTCTTGGCCTGAGCTTAACTTCTCTAATTCACCTAATTTACCTTAACTCCTCTAACGTGTGCTGAATTTTACAGTGTTAATTTTAATCAGAATGTTCTGTAGTGCTACATCAAGTACTACAAAAATCCAAGAATCTTGGTTTCTCAACCTACCTTTATTGACCAAGCATAATCTTGTCAGAGGATGAAATCAGGTTTCCTTCTTATGATTTACGTCCTATAAAGTGATTTTTATTGCTGTTATTCATTTCTCTGTCCTAATTCTCTAGCCTAATCTTGTATTGGTTGAAGTGTGTTTCAGTTTTTCTATCATTTTATTTGAGGTCAGTGTCTGTCTAGCTAATCTGCTAGGTTACTACTGCTGAATACTCTTCTTTTTGAATATTGGAATATTCCAATTCCCTGCTGTTTTTCCCAGCATTCTAAAATTGTATTGTTTTAGAAACTAACAAGCAAAAACCAATAAATACACAAAGCACAAACAGCTCTTTAAGAGGCTCTTGTATATATGTCAGCCGGTCCAAAAATCTATGAATTAAACTTAGTTACTGTTTTATTTTTGATTAGATTCTTTTCGAAGTAGACACTACTTAGCATTCCTCTTGGTGACCAAATAGCATGCAGAGTAGCACTTCCATCACCTTCTTTCCAAATACAAACCAGGAATATTTTCAATCCTCCACATTCGGGTTACCATTTTTGCCCATGGCTAGACCTGGCCCATTTGTGGTAGTTCCCCAGGGCCACCCAGTAGCAAGGCTGAGGGTTTATTCCCAGTCAGTGCACATGTATGTACATCACACACATATGCACACGCACAGAGATGCATGCATATATATGCATATGGCTGGCCACGCAGATTAGTAGTCAGAAAAATCAGCACTGATCCATACACAAGCAGCTTAAACAGCCTGATCCTGTTCCCTCTCTGACTGATTAGGATGAAAACACTTGTCCGTGGAAAATATATACATATATATGTGTATATTAATATATATATTAATACAAAATGAACCCTTTCAGTAACTACCACTCCTCCTGTGCTGGCCTCTGGACTCTCAGTTGCCTCATACACAGAAACAAAAACAGGTCCCTCCCTTGCCTGGTCTAACCTATGGCCTTACCACTACTCACATACAACTGGACCCTCCTATCATTTATTCCTTCTGTTTTCCCACACTTGTTTCTCCCCAGCACTTGATCTCTCACTTTTCACCCTTTTGGTTCTTCCTTAAACGTCCCATGACAAGTCTTGTGCAATCCCCAAATGCTCTTCCCCTGCATCCTATTTCCTGCATCCTTGTTTTTACTGTTAGCTGATCGGGACCCGCAGCATCAGTTGCAGCATCAAATAAGTGTAGTTCCTAAATTGATATTTATTTTAATATCTGTTCTTCTTTTCTATAAGTGTCTGTCTTCATGCATGTAGCACTGTGAGTTTTTGGAGCAGGATTTCTTTTTTATGGAAGCTAAGTTTTTGATTTTTCAATTGTGTTATTGGAGCTCCCTTTTAGTTTTGTTTATACTTTTCCTCAGCTTTTGGAAAGTAGTGCTTTTGAAGTACTGCCTACCTATCTGCCTACATATAAAGCCTTCTGCCACTGTCTTCTCTTTGCCCATGTTGAATAGAATTGCATTGCTACCATTGATCTTTAGATAACTGCTAACTTCCAGTCTAGCGATTCAGTCATCTGTTTTGTTATAAAATGTTACCTCATAATGAGTAGAGCATGCTTAGGTTTTTTTAAAAAAGAAGCACATGTTATTTCAGGATCTCTTGTGATGACACACTATTAGCTGATTTGGACCTGCATCTGCAGCTGAAAGCTCCAAAACCGATATCTCTTTCCTCACGTTATTAACAAATATTTAAGGATTAATTCATCCTATTTACTAGGTTGTTTTGGTGGTCTGTAATGACCTTGCATCAGAATTTACTTGTGGCCTTTGTTAGTGAGCTCCTTGATCCATGTGTGTTCAAGATCCTGCTGTTCTGAGTTATCAGCCATTATAAAGCAAATAATCGTCTTCTAATACGAGCACCCTTCCAACCTCTTCTCTTGTCTTTTCTGAAGAGATTATTACAGGCTGTGATTTTTAACTTTCTATAAAATAGTTCCACCAGCTTCCAGTAATGCCAATTGTATTGAATTTCTTCTCATTAATAGCATTTTTTTTTGTTTGTTTACTACCTATGTTTCTTGTGCTGGCATAAAGTAAGGGAAATTTTATTTTCATTTTCTTTACTATATTACTTCCAAGTGTTTGGAATGTGCCAGCTTGTAGCTGCAAGAATTGTGTTTTGCGTATCTTTGCTTGCTTGTCAACTTTCAGAGTTTTGAATCTTCTAGGTAGTTACTAACAATGAGGATTATTTTCCCTACCTCTACGATATAGGTCGTTTCCTTTATATGGCTTATTCTTCCTGTGAAATGCATGCTGCTACTCAAAAAAATCCAAACCGCTTCCTCTTTCCTATTCACCTAATAATCTTCTCAGGTATTTTCTACCTTTTACCCTCCTAGTATTAGAAATAAGCTGATGTATTTGTCATCTCTTGTCCAAGATTTTAGCTTTCATAACCTGTGTAATTGGACTGATGCTTAGTTGTCAGTTCCAGAATGTATTTCTAACTCTGGAGATTTCCTAAATGATTGCATAAATAGTCCTAATCCTAATTAGGACTAAATAGTCCTAATTTTCATGGGGAAACAAATTGCCATTCTTTAGTTTTCCTTTAGCTTTGAATGATCTGAACAGTTTTCAGAATAACAATGTCATTTATGTGGACCGTTTGTATTCTAAAGTTGCGAACACAGTATCAGTAAACTCAGGGTACTGCAGTGCATGTGTTCCCGTTTTCTGTCTGTTCACTGAGATTCCTAGATATGTTGACGGAGCATCTGATAACGCTCATGAATTAAGACAGATGTTTCCTGTGATCTCTGTCCTTCTTGGTTATTATCCTGTCATAGGGCATAGTAGATGAGTTCTTGCATTGTACAGTTTGCCTCAAAGGTTTAGATTATTAGTAAATTCCTGTTCAAAGGCCAGTACAAGTACTTTTTAAAGTAAATAAAAATGTCTATGGAAGAATCTTCAGAGTTAGATCCCTCTCAAGAATTTATAGTGCCTCAATTTACTGTAATTTAAATCTTAGTTCCTGGATTTTACCTGTTTCTAGCCCATAGGTGAGCTATGTTCTGTTTCAGCTAACTTATTAATTTATGAACATGAGACAGGCAGTGCAGCAGGGACGAAGAATGCACATTAAAGTAGTGTCTCACAGCAGTATCACTTCCACCTGGGGAATTTGGTGTTGGAGTTATTACAGCTTCTTTCTGTAAAAACCACAGAGCTGTTTCTGTAGAAGCAGTGTTTTCCACCTGGTACTGCATGAAACACTTCCTGTGTTTTGAGTCACTAAGTTCTTTTCTAAGTGGTAAAAAATTGACCGTTAGCCTGGGTGAGCCAACTCAGTTTCAATTGAAGATAAATTGGAGTGCTTGCGGAGACTGGTCACTCAGTTTTCTATGGTGTATTATGGGGAAAAGAGTGTCGAAGCTGTCAGCAGGCTGAGATGCAGCAAGCATGCGTTGAAAAAAGGCTCTTAAACAATGAGAAAGAAATAAGCATTGTAGCAGGCTAGCTAAGCTGGTTCATGCTGTCAGACTTGCCTCAAATAAGACATCCTCTCTTGACTTTCATTGGCTAGTGTTTGTATTTCTGTTGGTTCCATTTATGAGCTACTGTGGTGACAACATTTCATACTGAAAAACATCTATGTCAGGGAAACCTCTAAGGTGCTTCCTTAGTGCTGAGCTGAGATTGCCCTGCTCGCCACAGGGGACACTTATGCTTAAACCTTAAGGCTCCCTGGCTCTTGCACAGCTTCAGGAGTCCTCTGTACCCGGCAGCCCTGACAGGGCTGGGGAGCTTGTATTCGCAGGGTTAGCCTCTTCAGTGTCTTCATGGAGAGCAAGGTGTCTCCTGATGTCCTTCTCCCAGATTTATGGATCCAAGCACACCAACAGACACCCGGAAATGGCCTGATTTTCTCTTAGAAAGAGCAAAGGGAAACAAGGACAAAGTAGGAGTCGGAGCAAACAAGGGTGGAAGCAGAAATCTTGGAAGAATAATTAGCAAAATTAATAATTCTCTTTTCTTCAGATATTTTCCTCCTCTGTTCCTAAATATTTATCAAAATACACAAATTATCAGAACAATGAATGAGAACCAAACTTCTGGCACTGCTCAGTAGTATTCTGATGGGAACCAAACTTCTGTCACGACTTAGTAGAATTCTGATATAGTCAGAAGATGGAGAGCACGGCCTATCATTGCTGTCTCTGAGTTAGACACTGCAAGAGCAAAGGGAAGCTGCTCCTGCCACAGCTTTTAAAGCTCCACTCCATTTTGGGGAAATTTTTTTGTCTTTAAATTTTTCTCTCTGTCCTTGCCTTTACCTTCCCTGCCTCCCTTCCCTTACCCCATATACACTAGTGCTTCCTCACTGAGATTCCTTGGTTGTTATCTTTGTGAAGTGTGTGAAGAAAAAGACTACCAGTACTATGAAATGGAAATTGCACCCTGAGCAGCAGCACTCGTAAAAGGGATATCTGTGTGTGATTACAAATGAACCGAAAAAAAAATATGAACTCACCGGGTTGATAACTTGTGCAGAACAGCGTTAATATCCTTACCTTCAAATACAATTTTCTTGGTTCTGTGTTGTCTACCTAATGCTGATATACTTGGGAGGAAGGTGGGATTACACTCCTTTTGTCTTCTCCCTTTGAAAATCTGTCAGATCTGTAACTAGCTCTAAAGGAAGCAGACAGACAATATGGTGATTTGGGGATATGATTAAAGGAAATTAGTTATCACTGTGGATACAGTAATTGTGAACTAGTAAACAGTGACTTTGCATAGTTAACAGTCTTTCAAAGCTAAAATCTCAATATAAGAGATGCAGGACTGCAGCATTTTAGGCAAATCTATGGGAGAAAGAATGGAACAAAATAAAAGGCCTCATAAGGAGGCACATGAATGAACACTACCGATTGCTTTTTAGAGAACAGCAAGAGATGTGTCCTTGTAGGCTTTTAAGGATTTTGATCCCTACTTCATTTACCTTATGTCCTCACTTTATGCAGACTAGAGCTAACAAGCTGATTTGGGGATTGCTTTTTTTTTTTTTACCTTCTTTCTTAATGTAGATTTTGCACATGAAGAGTGAAGTTTTTATGTGAATGGTCAAATTCTACTGTATAACATTGCACAGAACTCCATATAAATCATGGGAGGTTTATCTGCCTGTGTAACCGAGAACAGAATTTGAGCTTTTGGGTGTTTTATACTGAGACAAATTAGTTAACTCGGTAAAACCTTTCCTAAATAGAATGATTTTACTCTGCAGTATTTACCTAGTAGTGCAAAACTGTACAGAGGTACTGTTCATGTTGTTATTATTTTTCTCTTTCTGTCTCTCTAAATGGCTCACAAGATTAGTCATAGAAAAATGACAGCTTTGACTTTCTACATAATTACCTTAGATCTGGTCCTTGTTAACTACGTGGTATTTTACTGCAGGTTGTTACTGGAAAACATTTGTTCAGAGGGCTGCGCGGAAAAAGAAACAGATAACTGGCTGATATCTGCTTGTTTATTCTCCTCAAGAACAGATACCTATATCCCTAAAACCCAGCATTACAAGTGCATTAATTTAAAGACAAGGTCAGAGGTTAATAAGCATAGAAACTCTTTTGGTTGGAGATGGCGTTCTAGAGTAGGATTTAGGAGCATGTGAAAGGGGTGGTATTTCTTATAGCTGTAAAATTACAAAAATTGAATACAGACATTTCTGTGAGTTCTGTTGTTGGGTGACCGTGCTGCTTCTAACAAGTGAGACAGAAGCCATATCGCGCTTCTGAAAAAAACAGGGCAAAATCCCTGCAGCTCCACCACCGAGAGGGCTGAGAACTACTGTGCCCTGGCTCGTACACACTGAGTTGCCCTGCAGCAAGGAGCTGGGGCTCTCGCTCCTCGTGTTTCCCTGCTTGGTCAGTGATGCTACCTTCATTTCTGTGAAACTCTGTGTTGGAGGGTGTCTTTCCCTCAGGGCAGGCTGTGCCTGTAGTTACCAGCTGCAGCCGAGCTGGGGTGAGTTACACTGAGAACAGGGTATGTCTGGCCTCTCAGGGCAAGAGGTTGAGGGCTCGGAGTAAGGTAGGTGTGAAGCTCAGGGGAACATCTGCCGGGACGATGTCCAAGGTACGGGAAGGAGCTCTCACTGAACAGATGGTGTTCAGCTGAACTTTCCTTAGATGTTGGGTGAGTTCATGGGAGAAACTCTTGTCTGTCTTCTCGCTCTGAAATAGAGTGTGGTTGAGAATTTGAAAGAAGTCCAAAATGACACTGAAATGATCAGAGTTATCTGACGTGTTGTGTGTTCCATCTGGGTGTCTCAGGGTGCTGCTGTGTTTTGTGAGGAAGAATTAACGAGAGGTGTTATCCTGCTAACTGCAGCACTTGGAGCTTAATACAAAATGTCCTGCTTAGCCACTGGCAGTGAATTGAGCTTTTGTGTGTTGTACATAAGCAGTTAAGGAAGTTTTAGTTTCTGACACATTCCCCTTTGAGCTCTGACTAACACTCTACGTGCAGACCTATTCTTTTTTCATCAAATTTTATCATTACCAGAGGCAGGTACTGATTATACTGTGTCTGTTTTTATCTCTGCCCTTAATTCATCCATCATATACAGTATTAGCTTCTTATATTTGCCATTTATATTCCATTGTGCCTGGTAGTTCAGGCTTTCTTTTATATAACTTGAGTAGCTGTGAATGTAGGCTCTGTGGACTTTTGCAGAGAAAGAGCAAAAGTAATTTCATTTCTATATACAGCCTGCCCTTTCTGAATTTCACATGAGAAATACTTGCTTTTGAGCGATCCAAATGAGAGTATTTTGGCTTAGACCACTGTGGCAGGTCACTTACGCTACTTGTCAGCAACACATTGATGTAAGCCAAAATGCATTGCCTCTCATTTGTTTTTAACCTTAATGAAAGCTTGTGTAGAAAAGGTATGCTGGCATAGCAATGAGAAATGAGTCACCACCACCCTCTGCTATCCAGAAACAAAATGTCAGTTCTGCTGCTCAATCTTCATTTCTTTATATAACCAAAGGCCAGCCGGGTCTTAAAATTTTGTTTTCCATAGAACCTCTTCCTCTCCAGAGCCCTTGTTTTATATTCATAGGTGCATGAGGATTATGTGGCTTGAATTTCAGCAGAACTGCACAAAACCTTAATTCTCACTCCCCTTTCCTCCCCTTACTTCCTGTCTGAGTCACACAGACTAATTTATTAGCTTGAAGGTAAGTGGGTAGTTTTCACCTGACTATTCATAAGACCGTATTATGCCAAAAGGAGCAGTCAGTCACATAAGAAATAGCCAGCCTTCCTTTTCTACATAAATACAGGTATTCGTGGTAAAGCAAAGAGGGCATAAGTCATTTTGGCATCTGAGACATCTAATAAACTGTGTGTGTTTATTGACAAAGTTATTAAAAAAAAAAAAAAATAAAACCAATTTCCATAGCGTAACTCTGAGGCTAAAGGGACCTGCTTTACTGTGATGGGATGTCTGCGGAACCTTAGGTACTTCTAATGCCGGAGTCGTGGAAACGCAGCTCGTGTTTTCAAGTACGGATCTTACTGTACTACCCAAACCCAGCGCTGGACCTGTGCCGTGGCCGACAGGACGTCGTCTGCTCTGCCTGCAGCGTGTCTTTGGTGGGAGACTTCTAACAGTTTCCTCGTATGCATTTTCCTACCTAGATCAAACATATTGGTCCTCAGAGCACTGCAATGAAGATATCTGTCTTTATGATTTTTTTAAGTATCTTCAGGGTTTTTTTTGCAAGGGTAGTGAAGCATTTTAATTTTTATTCCAGATTAACTTGGGAGGAGGGATCCAAGAAGGGGACTGTACATGTTTAAACAGCAAATGTATTTTTATAAATTTTTTAAAAATAATTAATCTTCAATTCCCTTTCTTCCTTCTTGCCACCAGAGAGGTAGCATATTACAGTTTGTTTTACCAATGAAGTAGGCTGAAGCACCGACAGGTTAATTGCTCCCTGACATGCAGTGAATCACTCATGGAGATGAAGCCTTCCCGACTCCTAATGGAAAGTTCTCTGCTCTGACTTTTGAATATCTGTTGCTTAGTAGCACTTTTTTAACTTTTTCCTTAAGCAGGTTGCATCTCTAGGCTTCAGAGCTTTGCAACAGCATTAATCATGGAGAGCATAAGTCAACCCGTCTTTTTTTTTTTTTTTTTATAATTCAAAATACTTCAGTGACCACTTCTCCTTTTTCTTTTATCTTTGGTATTTCATGCAAAATTTAAATATCTTATACAATAGTGGAAAAGAGTAGATTTTGAGAACAAAAAGGAGTTCCTTATTTGTTCTGGATAATTCTGATACTGTGAGCTGACATGAAAGAGAATTATCAAAAAAATAAAAAGTAATATAAACAAGCAAGAGCATGTTTCAGACACTGTTAACAACTCAAAAATTTACTTCAGAGAGTTTGGATTAGATGCATGCAACTTTTTTTTTTCCTCCTCAAATGTTGTTGGTGAAATGGCAAACTAAAGTTAGGATCCAGGGGGTTGTGGAATTTTTATTTTGTTCTAAAGCGAAAAAGGCTGTAGGTATTGAAAATCATTCTGGATACCTCTTGAAGGCTGTGCTATTTTTTTGTATGTAGGAAAAAATTATGCAATGTCTGTGCAATAATGTTTTTCATAGATCCTTCCAGCCAAATCCTTTCCATTTCCTTTTCTATTTCCTTTTCCATTTCTTTTTTCTTCTGTCTCCTTCAGGTTGTGGGATTTATTTATTTTGTGATATTAGTATTATTGGTGCGAAACAAGGCTGCAGATCGTATCCTTAATTCAGAAAAGATTTAAATGATGGCATTCCTGTTTACATGGTAGGATTAAATACTGAAATACATCTCACAAATATAATGAGGCACTCTAGATATTTAAAAGCTTAACAAGTTACCACTCTTGGCAGCAGAAGGAGATAACAACAGATATGGTTGGGAAGTCCTTGGCAAAAAGTATTTCTAGTCAGAAAATAAAGATGTACTTAAGGAAAAAATTTTTGACAGTGAGGGTGACAGAGCACTGGAACAGGTTGCCCAGAGAGGTTGTGGAGTCTCCT
>JAWLRI010000494.1:2706494-2738851 GCA_034781795.1 Crypturellus tataupa | reverse complement strand
CTCTCCCTTTCTCTCCCTTTCTCTCCCTTTCTCTCCCTTTCTCTCCCTTTCTCTCCCTTTCTCTCCCTTTCTCTCCCAAGCATCACTGATTCATCACCGAGGAAGAATAATTAAATGATAGATGCTGCTGCAAGGTTTTGTATAGTAGGTGGGCTCTTTTGCAGATTCAGTAAGACATTGTGTGTGTCCTGGTCAGTGTGCAGGTCTTAATAATTTGTTTTTCAGACTCTGTTGATTGTTTTCAGGTTATATTCAGTAATGAGCAATGACTCTCTCACAAGACATGGACTCATATGTAAAGGAAGAAGGAGAATTTATTTCAGAGGTTAGCTGATTTCTATCTAAGTATGAAAACAGAGAAATAATAAATAATAAATCACTCTGTGATATTTTAGCTACCTGTATTTTACTAATATTGGTCACAGTCTATTTTATTTAAGAGGCAGTTTATATTCTAAGCCCCTGTGATGGTGTTTTTATTTTATTTTACTTTTTTAACCTCCTCTGGTAGGTTACTAGAAAGTTGCTTCTTTCTGTGTAACTTTGTTCATGTGTTGCAAGAGGTTCAGAAGAATCGCAAGCCGTGCTGAATGCTGAATTATTCACTCAGAACCTTGAACAACATCAGCATGGTCAGGATCTCCGTCAAAATGTTACCAGAAAGTCTGTGAGCTGGTAAGAGAGACATTCTTCCTTTATTCTTAACACAGTGTTCTCTTAAAGTGTGCCCAGAAAGAGTGTACAGCAAACGTTTGTCTTCCAAGTTTTATTTGTTGCTCTCTGATGAACAGCTGCGAAGGTTTCCGGTGGCTTTGCAATGATTTGTCTTGTTAAAGTACACTGCTTTCAAAAGAGAAGGCAAGAAACGGAAGGGATCCTCCTCCTCAAAACTAAACTTAGCCATTTTTTTTTTTGTTAAGCAGCCCAACTCACTACCCATGCAAACAAAAGCAATTTGTTTAATGGAGCAAATTACAAAAGAATGATAAGAAAAGCTCGGAGGTTAGGAGAAAAATGTATGTTCCGTTCTTTGTACTTGTAACAGATTCTCCAAAATAAAGTGAAAAAGAATGTAATTTCTGAAGGCTGTCTTGCTGTTTTATGTTTCCAAATGTTTAGATGCCTGTTGATTCACCTCAGACTAAGTTAAAATTTATTATCGATTCTGTGTTCAAATCCTGTTTGGATGATTAGAGTGTAAAGGCTGTTTCCCTAAAAATCCTGCAAAGTCCCTTTTTCTTTCCTTTTTTTTTTTTTCTAAATTAAACAAAAATGGCAGCACAAGAGATTGAGGAGTATAATGTAACAATGGCAATATTTTGTTTTTACTAGAATTATTCTTGCTTAAGGAGAAAGTTCCAGTATCACGTTTTTATTAATTCATGATGAATTATTTAATAAGAAACGCGTTAGTACTTATTTCAACTTTGGCATGACTGCAACGCAGCATGGGCTGCACTCGTGCTGGTTTTAGCCGCATCTATGGATAATGATTATAGGCCACATTTCTCTTTGGTTTAATTCCCATCTGTTCAGTTACTTTATATTAGGGGTTCATGGATTTATTGTGGCACTCTGCACATTTATGTGACTCAGCAGAGTCATTGTGCCTGAATGCAGTATTTTGTTAAATCTAAGAGAAATCTGGAGTTCCTTTTCTAGTGGCTATACAACCTTATATTAAGGCTATACAATATTATATTATATTTTTTGTTTGTTTGTTTGTTTGTATTTTTATATCAAAACATTCCTTTACTGATGACAGCATCTTTTTTGGTGGCAGCTCTTGGAAGACCGAATAAGATTTGACATTGTTATTAGAGCAACTTTACCAAAGACAAAGACACATTAGTGAGTAACAAGTTTCTGTCACATATAATGAAAAGAGACTAGAAAAAGGCTCTTTCAAAGAAAGTAAGGAGCGTGCTTCCTGATCTGATGGCTTTCTCTCATCTATGTGAAAGGCAGAACTGTGGCTGCCAGTGAAGATTCTTGGAAGTTCTGGAATTATTTCCACTTTGGCTAGGATCACTTTTGAAATGCCACATGATAAACTGAGAGCTGATAAAAAGCCTGTTGATGTTTTATGAGTAGATATTAATTGTAGGTAACAAATCTGAGTGCTTCTTCTTGTCATAATAGTAGTAACAAGTCTATATGCTAAGAAAAGTCTAAGCTCCTCCACATTACCTATTGCTAATTATGGTTCCATAATTCATGGTGCTGAATTATTTCTGTAGAGCAAAGAATAGAAAATACATCCACCTGTAATAGATTATGTTGATTGGTTTTGTTGGCAGATGTGAGAGCATCATTGCTCATTAGACAGTAAGCTTAATTGGTTTTCTCCAGAATTACACAGACAATATTCTCTTAATCTGTTCACACACAGAGTACTTAATTTCAAAATCTCTGAATTATTGTTTAATTGTTAACATTTTTCATACAGTGGTTATTCTATGGTATTGATTTATAATAGAAATGCTGATTTGTCCTTTATGTGGGAAGGTGTTATGAATGACAATGTTATATGGGAAATATTCACTGTGACCTGCCCCCTCCACTATTCGCTTGAGAACGAGCATTTTTGAGGATGTCTTTTGTCCCTACTTTCTACAGGTGCTAGTCATGGTGCAATGTAATAGAAGCAGTTTCTTCTTTCTATTGCATTTTTTGGGAGTTAGTAAATAAACAGAGTATATCATCAAAATCAGTCTCCCAATGACATTTAATAGTTTGAATTAATTCCATATCACTAAGGGAGCTTCTTCATAGAAGATTTTCAGAAAAGGATTCCTTTCCTGAGATTTCCAGAGAGGTCTAATTTTAAATCTCCTGAACTACTTAGAACATTTACCTCCTTTCCTTCCTAACCCCAAACTACGTTTCTTTGGCTACAAAAAAACAGTAGTTCCAGTTTAGGCAATGAGCCAAGTCTGTATTTATCATGGGGTTGTTTCCTTGCCATAAAGTTGGGGAAAATTCTCTGCCATAAAGTTGGGGAAATCCTTCCAAACTGGAGAATGATGCAGATAGGTATTTTTGATTAGAGGGACAATGCTTCCAACTGCAAATGGGTATGTGCTGCAATGTTAATGAACTGATGCTGTAGTTAGCTTTTTGAAGCAGGGAATGGTTTTGTCTCTTGATTTTTTTTTTCTCTTTCTCTGGAAGCTGAATTTGGCAATGTCTGAAATGCAGGAAGAGAAAAGAAGAGAAACAAAAGCATTTTATTCTCTTTAAAATAGCAGGATTAGAGATGTAGATGATATATAAAGAACATATTTGTGGTCCTCTTTCCCTCTCCCTCCCTGTTTATTACTTGCAATCTGCCTAGGTCAGAGACTATTTTGGTGGGTGACTAGGAAATACATAGTGGTGTTAGGAATAAAGGAGGCAAATGATTAAAAATATCAAAACCCTTTGGAGAAGTAATCCTGGAAAAAGCACAGCTGGTGTGCCCTGCAGGGAGAACTGTGTCCTGGGCTGTTTTCAAAGCCTCATACTTGAGCCCACCCTGACTGAACCCTAGCAAAATGCCAGGAGTTTGTCATAATTTAGTCCAAGCCTGCTTTTAGAAAAGGGAAATGAAACGCATAGCCAAATGAGAAATGTGTCACTACTATAAAAGGATATTGGCTATAAATACAGTTGAAGCTAATCCTTTAAATAGTGATAGATAAATCTTAGCAAAGGAGAAGCAGCACATTTTAGGTGAACAAAATCAAAGTCTTCAACATTTCAGGAGGCAGGACTGTCTCAAAAAGAAAAGGTTCCAGAAAACATCCTTAAATTTTATCCTAAAAAAAACACAAATAAGAATTGGTACTAGAAAATGCCTGAGTAATTTAATTGGTTAGACTAATGCCTTTCTACCAGCTGGCCTGGCAGAATGGAGAATTTTGTGGAACAGTTTGCAATGCCATTTGCAGGATTGCTCTCTACAGATGTCAACACCTTAGATGACATTCATGTATCAGCTTAGAAGATGGATAATCCTGGAAAAAAAATATGTGTAGGTGTAATGTAAAGAAACTAGGAAGGAAGGAGGAAAAACTAAAACCTTTTGAAATGGGCACTATTCCCAAAATGAGGGCCTTTGGCATGCTCATACTCCAGAGTAGCAGACCTAGGCCAGTCAATTCGCACAACAGAATATTTGCAGTTTTACTAGAAAAAAAGAAGAAGTTTGCAGACAGCAATGACTTCTGGGCTCAGAAGAGCTTGAGATGCATCTGCATGCTCAGGCTTCTGAGGGTAGTGTGGGTTTAACTTGTTCAGCTGGACTTGTTGCTTCTCTCAGAGTAAGAAATTCCTTTTGGGAACTCCCAGGTGGAAGTAGAAGAGTTAAAACCATATTTATTATTGTATAAGTGTCCTGGAAACAAAGAGGTAGATTCCAGACTAACTGTTGGTTGTCCCTTGCAACAGCACATTTAAGGTCACTAATATTCATGTAACTTCAGCAAACACTTTACTACCTTCTTTCAAAATGATACTCATCTCCAAGGAGAAAGGCTGCACCCCCATTACTGTTCTGGTTTGGAGCAGTGGTGTGCATGCCCTGATGGTCCCTGCTCACCATACACCCCAAAATGCACCAAATGCACCATAACCTTGACAAGGAAATGCAAACCAGATGCATATTGAGCAGATACACTAAGCCTTGTGCATGGTGGGGGTGTCCAATCCAGGGGACCAGGCTAATTTTGTCTGAGGTAACCCTCCCAAATTGCTTTTAATTTTATTTATGGATCTGTCCTGTTATGCCAAGGTATTTGATGCTGTAGACATAGCCAAAGTTGATCTGTGCAGTTCAGGTGAAACATCCATATTAGGCTGCACTAATCACCCACTGGCAGGAAAATAACTTTCTGAGGTCACCTTTCCCTTGTTCTAAGGGACTACACAGTCCTGATGTTAGTAATGTCTAAATCTGAGAACATGTGTTATTTATTTGGATACAATCCATGCTGGTATAATTCAAGCTGAGTGTTAAATATTGGTGAGTAAATTTCACAAAAGGACTGACAGCATCTTTTTGGGGAACAGACACCTAAACTATGTAAGGTTGCTTACGATAACGAGTCTCATTAATTAATATCAGGAAAAAATAATCATAACCATATAAAACAGACATAAAACTGCCGAACTAAATGAAGAGCTTTTTTGGTGCATTAAAATATATGATTACCTGAAAACAGTGAAGTATCTGAAGTTCTTGATATTTGTTTTCCTGCTTCCAAGTCATTTGCTCTATTTACTTCACATTACTATCTCTTGTCCTCAGCTGTGCAGGTTAAAATACTGTTTTTAACAAAAGCTGCTGATGTTCTCAGAGACTTAGTCATTTAGGTTCTGACCAGAATCTAATGAAAAGGCCAGAAGCATGACAACACTGGGCAGCACTAATTCAGCAGCATCTCATGGCATTTCCCCATGACTCAGACCAAACCGGTGCCCTAGTCTGATGTCCTAGATGCATCAGGTCACGCTGGCAAGCCCAGCCACTCTTGGCATGTGTGTCGGCCGCTGGCGCAAGGGCCTTGCTCTCTTGAGCTTAATTAGAGGCTTTCAGCCAGCAAGGGAAACGCCTTCCTTTTTCTGCAGAAAGATGTATGAGGGAGAAAAAGATAAAAATTGCCTTTTTAGAGGAAATGAGTTGGTTAGGGGTTGCAGGGTAAGTAATACACTTTGTCTCCTTTCCTTTCGCGTGGGTAGTACACACTGTATTTATTTTAACCGGAAGAGCTTTGTTCTCCCTGAAGTTGAGCTGTGATTTTGCTCAACAGTAAAATAGGAGAAAAAGTATCACTTCAGGTTTAAGAGTATTAAAAACCTGGAATTACCTGAAATAACCATGGTAACAAGCTCTGAAGTAATGGCAGTTGCTCGTATTACCATAGAAACGGGACCTAAAAAGTGGAAATTACGTATAATTTATCTCTGTTGCTTACAGTGACAATAATATAACATATATTTTGTGCAAAGTACACACATATTTGGCTATAGTAACTGTCAAGAAGTTATTCAAAAATTATTTAAAAATATTCAAAAGGTACCATTTATTACTTTGTTGCCATGGTTATTTCTCATTATTAGTCCCCACAAGAGTAACATCCAAAAAAATGGACAATTTTAATAAAGGTAAAATTTTGTAGATATTGATATAATAAACAAACAAAAGATAAAGTCAGATTGTGTTACTGCTAAATAGGCTAAAAATGTCTCTTGTAGTTTTTGATAAATAGTAGTTTCCTATCAGAGTGGCTGTCTATTTGTATAGTGCATTTGCTGAAATAGCAGGCAGTGTAGTTGACCAGAAGTTGGTGCCACAGCCCAGGGAGCTGGGGGCTTCCGGAGACATCTTGGCCATGACACGCCTGAGACCTTCATATGCAACTTGCTGTGATTTTATAGGAAACTCTCCAATATCACAGAGTGTGATACCAGACCTTCAACTCTTATTAGTGCGGATTTCAGCGCTATAGGGATCAGGGCTGTGGGGACTGTGGAGATAGGTCAGGTGAAGGGCTTGCAAAAGATATCTTAATGTATCTCTTAGTACTGGTGATCTTTGGCACAGGGACCCTGCGTAGACGGAAGCGAGGTGAGAGAGATGCAGGTGGGTGTTGAAGTTGGGGTGAACTGAGGAAATAGGTGGAGAGCCCTAGAGATGGCTCAGGAAATAGGTGTAACAAAATAGACAGTTTAGAGAGAAGTTTTTCTCAGGATGCATGGAGGCTTAAATTGGAGGAGGAAGAGAAGATAGGGATGGTGGAAAATCTGGTTGTAAAATAAGCTGGGCAATCCTGAAGAAGGGATTTATTTTGAATTCTCCACCCTCAGAACATCTGAAGGTGGAAAGGGGAAGAGAGTGGAGGGTGCGCTGAAGTTGGATAAAGGCCAAAGGAGGCACAAAGCCCTGATTTTCAAGATGATCATGCAGTGCACCAGGCATATCTCTGCTCCTCCACATCTTTGGAGAGGCAGCTGGTGAAAATCAGAGAGGAAGACATTGCCGTGATTCAGCTAGAAGTTGTGCTCTTCTGCCTGGAATATACTAAGACCCGAACGGCCACAGTCATTCAATTGTAGTCTGGTTTGGAAAACTGAGAAGAATAATTATTCTAACCTGTTGATATGTTTCCTATATTTTTCCCACCTGCTTCACAGTTTAGACTCTTGCTTTGTCTGAGATGCTGCAGCTGGGTACTCTGAGCTATTTGGCACAGTAAGAGTGGAATAGATGTTATGTGTGGCAGAGGATGCTTAAATCAGAAACACTTTTTGTGTGTGTGTGAACTGTGGTGCATGTGGATTAACAATTTCAGTAATTTGTTCCAGCTTTGCAGCTTCACTTATAGTATGGACAGTAAGAGCTGCTATCAGTATAGGATAAATTTAGCACCTCCCTTGTCTTTGGTGGCTGTTACGCGAAGACTGAAGTGAGAGCTGCATGTGTGCAAGGACTGGCAGGGTGGGTGGTGACCCAGAAGGTGGGTAGAAGTTGTCCTGGACAGTTAAGAGGGAGGTGCATGTATGTGGTTGTAAACCGATGAGGTTTCAGCAAAGGAAACGGGTGGTTTTGCTTCTCCATCAGTGCAGCAGGGCTCTATTCTACAGGGGAGCAATTAACTGAAAAATTTAAACGTAGATGATGTCTTTGACCTAGCCGAGAAGCTCTAATTGTAACACTGGGAATTGAGGTGACAAAGCAAGCCGATTGCATTTTAGAGTCTTGGGCAAGACATTTAAGGAATCAAACTACTCGGAGATTATGCAACACCTGAAGTCTCTATGGTATGGACAAGTCTTTTAAAAAGCAAACTAAAAAGCAATACAGTTGGCCCCAGCATTTAATATCTTAAAGCTCCTTATCAGGCACCAAGTGAATATTTATAGTTGTGAGTATAGTATATTAAATGGTGCTTCTTGTTAACTATGCTAATGTTGAGATTACATTACTAAAAACTGTATAATAAGGCAGTGATGATAATACTGTATAAGTCTTAATAACAATAGCTAGTTGAAACAACAAGATTTCACTCTTTCTATTAATGTCTACAGGCCTAGGATTAGATTTAACTGAATTCCTAAGGGCAGGAGTATTCGCAATTATTAAAATTATTTAACTGCTGTTAAATTATGCCATTGAGTAACTACATGGTAGCAGACAGTCGGGGAAAAAAAAAGACCATAACACAATTCCATGCAGGAATAAAAGATTCAGCTTTGATAATTCTAGCATTTTATAAACTCCTTGTTTTTATATAGTAATGAAAAAATATACACCTGCATATATTTTATTGCAGAGAAAACAAATGAAGCCCAGTCTAAAGAGGACTGTTTTTAATCACGAAATGCACAATATTTGACTGTAGTAAATTAGCCATTTGTCTTACCGATGCAGTCAAGGGAGCTGGAAGCCCAGTGGACAAATTCAGTGCTTTTGTTTGTGTGCCCTCTAGGGACCTTGGTAAGAATTCTGAAAGGACGCAAGAAGACCTGCTTTCAGCGTCCCTACTTGCGTCTTAGTTAATGTGATCCTCTGGTTGCAGCACAGCTCCCCTCCCCTGGTATCATCAGCATATCACTCAAAACGCTTTGCATGATTTGGGTCAGAGGAAAATGAATTAGCACAATGAGGTTTTGTTATAGGATGATTTGTCGTATGGCTTCCACAGATAAGAAATCCACTGTAAGACTTATCCAAGATCCCCCCTTATCTCAGAATCCATAGTCTTGTTTCCGTGTGTTAAGCAGGGTTTGCTTTGCTTATAGGGCTTGTCTTTTTCCTTTTTTTTTCTTTTCTTTTTCTTTTTCTTTTCTTTCCTTTTTTTTTTTTTTTGGAGAAGGAGAGAGTATTTGCTGGACTTGAGTATCTGAACACTTAGAAACATTTTTTTTTCTCCTAGAGTGAATGTTTTGATTAACTCATTTCTGCTTTCATTAACACAAATCGTATCGATCAAATTGCTTCTGAAAAAGGCATTAATATTTGAAGTCTCCCAGATAGAAAGGCAACGGTGATATTAATCTTTTCATTTGTATAACACCAGTTAAATTATCAGTATTCTATTCCATCAGGCTTTCCAGAAACCCATGCATTCAGCTCCTGTGTCCCAGCAGTACCAGTTAATTTTTGACAGAATTAGGAGCCTACGAATTCACTTCTTGTGCATCTTGCTGACCTGATTTTGGCATTTATTTCTGGGCATCTCTTTCTATATATCTATCCTTCTCTTCCTCTTTTGTGGTGGTTGGATCAGTTCAGGTCAGATATTGCTTTTTGATTTAAATTAAATTATTAATTTATCAAGCACATATTTTTGTAAATGTAGCCATTACTAACTTTTTCATACTTGTTGAGGACAGAAAGATCAGGCATCCTGGTAAAGTTTGAACAGTGGAACTCTTAATCTTTCAATTGTACTAACTGCATCGTACTCAAACTATTGTCTATAGGCTTTCATGGAAGCGTGCAGAGTTGAATCACTAAAGAGTTGTGAGTCACAGGACTGGTGGAATTGGTATGATAGGTATCAAGGACTTTGTTGCTTGTGTGTGAGGATGGAGGAAAACTGGGGGAACATTGCAGAATCACTGACACAAGCCATCCTCACCTTCCTTCCTCAAGTGGCCACATTCTGTAGCACGACTGCAAAATTGCTAAATGGCACAGCAATAGCATAAGTCCTGGAACGACCTATGAAATTCATTCCCTTTTATGTTTGCATTGAAGAAACTACCCATTAAAGTCATAAGACATGCAGTAACTATTTGAGTGAGGCAGCTCTAAATTTTAGTGTATTATAACCTTGCAGCTCTGTAATACAGTATTGACATTACTAGTAGCAGGCCATAAGATTTGTACTGAATTTGAAAGGCCTCAAAATTGAGGTTTGCTCTGACTGAACTTTTCTTGACCCATCAACAGCTTTGTTTTACTTAGTTCAGCTACGCTTGCAATTTCTCTAATTGACCAGTTGTCTGAATAATTTATTTTATTTTTCTTATCTTTGTATGGTACAACCATAGCTTTATACAGATAGCAGTAACAAGCAGATATTCTGTATAGAATGAGGTGTTTATGGCGCTAACATAATGATGTTAGAGAAGAGGTCTTGAGAATTGTAGACATGGGATGTGGTATAGAACAGTCGGGCGATAAGACGTGAGTCTTGGTGCTAGAGACCGCATGGCTATAAACAACTCAGCAGTGATCTGTTAAAGAAATGCAAACCTGGGGCAGGACAAACTGGGGTTAAGGGCAGCAAAGAGAATAAAGTAATAGTACCTAATATACATAAAAAGCATCACATATAGTAAATTTGGATGTGGTGTGGAACTGTAGATAGATGAAAAGAACAAACATGCAAAAATCTATCAAAAAAGATTTTAAAATGACCCCGAGTGGATCCTAGGGTGAGAAAGAAGAAACCACCAAGATGCAAATCATACTCCTCCTGGCAAAGAACTAGGTGGTGATGACTTGCCCGGTAACACTCACCATCACAAAGGGAAAAACATCAAAATGTAGGACTCAGAGGAGCAACGATGTAGAAACCTGACAGGGTTTTGTACAGCAATTTTTGCTGTTTATTACTTTTAGGCATTTCCTGTATTCTAACTGTATTATTATTTTTTCTTTTTCTGAAACGTTAGTTTCTTTGTTAGTTGCTTTGAAGACTGCAATTATATTAACATAACCTCTTGGCATTATGGGCTGTATTTTCTCTTTTTTCCATAAACAAGATATTGAATATAACAATATCTCCTTCCCTCTCTGAGAAGTGTGGTTAGGAAGCTTAATTTTAAACCTATGAAAAGGTTGTAAGTACATGGGGAGTATTCATGTCTGTCTGCGGTGTCCAGAACTTCACTTCCCTATTTAGGCTCCCAAAGGTGTCTTTAATCACTTCAGTAAAAAACATGCTTGTGTTAAACTAGCCTTCTCACTTAGGTGCCTAAGTTAAATAGTGTGAATATGCCCTTGGGAGATGCAGAGCTGTACTTAGGACACCTGCATGAATCTCGGGGGGAAAACTTACAATCTCTATTTTGTAAGTATATTTTTCATGTTATCTGCCTAAAATATATTTCCTTAGGGCAATGGCTCAGTTGTAGTACTTGTTTGTATCATGTTGAGCACAGTTTACTGATGAGAGTTACAAGTACAATCATAATGCAAATATATTAATGTGAATAAGGATGACGTGTGTGTGTGCTAGAAGGAAAGGATGGAATGGCTATAACTTGCTAGTACTGTTTCAAAGCTGATGATATCATTTTTTGCTACAAAATAATCTCTTAAAAAGTACTTTAATTAAAATTGTGTAAGTACTTTGAAAAAAAAAAAACCATCCTGCTTAGTGGATTAATAAAAGAGGAATTAGATTTTCTATTGGCACCTTTAAGAAGCTGCAACAATCTATGTTGTAGTGGTATTATTCTTTTAAGAGGCCAGGGAAAGAAGAAAACAAGCTCTTTATCAGTAGAGGAAATAAAAGAATGACCAAGCTCATTCTTCAGACACTCATGACCTGACTGGCCCACTGTTCTCTCAGAAGATATCGTGTAGTTTTTGAGGTTTCCAGAATTTCTGTTTCTAAAAAACACATGTGACCTTACATCCACTCTGGGCACTAGAAGCTGAGAGTCTGTACTCCAGGGGAAGGTAAAGCCCAAGTTAAATGACTGAAAGGAAGGACTCAGAAAATTTACAGTGAAAGAAAAATCAGGTAAAAGGGGAATCCAGGAAGATGAAATCAAAAGCAAAACAAGAACATAAATGTGAGAGGGGCACAGAGAGGGGCAAATTGCTTTTGGAAACAGCAAAAGTTACCCGCGACTGATAGCTTTCACTTGTGCAACCATCTATTTGGTCTCTACAGCCTAGATAGTGCAGATTAGATGGGCATAACATGGAATGACCTTGGATGTCTTTTTTTTTTTCCCTGGATTACCAAGTCTTGCTAAAAATGGGTGTCTTGCTAGTTTGGCGTTCCCACCAGGAACTGGAGGTGTTGTTGTCTAACAGGCTTGCAATCTTCAGGAATCCTTTAGCATGTCCTCAAGTTTGGGTCAGTCAGCACAGTCCTAGAGCATATGCCAGACCTCTTGCTGGGTAAGGGCTTTGTACCAAAAACATTAGAGTGACTTTTGTGGCTAATGGTAAGCACAAGCACATGTTTTTTGATAAGATCCTCAAACCTTAGGGAGAGGATTCCATAGAACCAATAGTCATTCATTCTTTTCCACTTCCTCCCCCCCTTTTTTTTCTAAATTCAAACCTGAAAAACAAACAAAAAAAAAAACCCAAAAAAACAACAACAACAAAAAAGTTGTGCTTTTGCTGCATAACTTCTTATGCATTTGCCGTATCTTAGATGGACTTAGCTCAGAGAGCAAAGATAGGACACTCCATCAGAAAACATATCTTTTTTCCTGGGTCTACTCACTCAGGGAAGTTCGGATCAAGAGCAAAAACACTGATCTGCCCAGAATAGGTACCTCTCAGTATGGCTCTTTTTTTCATATTGCAGGTTAGAAGTGAAGGGCTTGAAGTCTGCTGAACTTCCTGTAAGCTAGTTTGGATCTGTTTCCTTAGCAACATGACATTTTTTTCCTAGACTTCCCCATTAAGGTTCCCTCTAACAAAGGAAATCAGAATAGCAGTGGTAGCAGTATTTACTTTTTTTCCCACTAACATAGTGCTTGTTTATTCTAGTAGCAAAGAATAGGGGCTTCTGATGAAAAGATAAAAAATATGACATGGTTGTAAAGAGATGTGTTATCTGTAAATGCAAAATGAACGTATTTCCATGGGATGTTGTGCAGATGGAAATTCTGCAGAATAAGCCTCGCTCCCCAAACAAAATAATATTGTTTCTAGATGTAACCTATATCTCGTGTGTAAGGCAATATCTCATCCAATGTTTGTATCTGCACAGATAAAAATTGGGAGAGGCTTTGGGTGGCACTGATTTGATCTCAATTTGAGCAACTTGTGTGTTTTAATAGCACCAACCTGTTTTATGTGTGTGTGTGCACTTTGTTTTTTTATTTAAACCTAACAACATCCTCCAGATCCTATAGTTGTTTTGTTGCTGTTGTGTCAGCCTTCTAGCCTACAATCTGGTTGCTAAAGAAGTAGAGCAAAAAAAAAATCATTTCTGCTCCATATGCAAAAGTGTCCAGTGTCATACACTTTCCTGAGGATTATTTCTGCCGTCTGGAGGCAAAATACCAGCAAGTGTGGCTCATTTAGTTGTCTTCATTCTGGCACGTTCTGCCGGACCACAGCCATGGAAATTCATCATTAGATATAGCTGAATGGGCAAATTTAAGCTAAAGGAGTTGATCCAGCTCCCTGTTCATTTTAGAAACACGACTCTAACTTTAAAAGTCTGAATAGAAGTCCCTCTTTTTTCCCTTTTCTAGCTTTTAATTAATTTTGCTGTTTTACTGTGGACCTTGAGCCTTTTTGCAGGTTTGCTCAGTGCCTGTATTTTAACCCGTGATCTTCTGTTGATGGAGGAGGTCAGTCTTGCTGAAGTGCAGTGAGAAATGTCCCAGGAACCTGGCTGACCACGGAAGGAGGGACCTGCTGGGGATGAGCCTTGAGGACACCCAAAACCAGCCTGGGGGCTACTTCTAGCGCCCCCCCCACACCTGACTTTGTTTTCAAAGCTGCATTTGACCAGAGCTTGCCTTGCCCTTACAGGGATGATTCACTGCTGGTATCCCCATATGTCCATAGTCATTCTCTCAGCTGACATTTTAAGCAGCAGATGGTTTACATAGTTGCTGCATCTTTATACCAGATTTTTTACTACCTTAATGTTGCACATTATCTATGGAAATCTGGTAAGTGAGAATGATGATCTCTAATGATAATCAGAATTGAACTTTTGTGACTCTCACTGTAACTGTGGTAGGTATCCAACTTCCAGATTATTTTTGCCTTATGCTGCTTTCTGTCTCTGTTCGATTTCAGCAGAGATACAGGACTTTAAAAAAAGATTTTTTCAGACTACTATTTTCTATTCCTCCAACTGGCACAAGATCAAAATAAACAGGAACAAAATTATTTTGTTTGCAAGAACAAAATGAACCTCTTTATGGGGTGCAAGTAATAGACATCCTAGTGCTAAGAACTTAGACACCTAATTTGATATATGACTCCTTTAACTTTAGCTGTGGGGTAAAGGTGCATCAGCTTTTCTCTGTTTTGTTTGTACTGAAAAGAGAACAGTATCTTGTTGCCTTTGTAGTTAGTCATGAAGATTATGAAGAAAGATCCACACCTGTATTTACCGCGCTACATGTCTTTTGTAATGAACACAGAATGAAATTGGAATCATCTTGAAACCTTAGGATGTGTTAAATTAAATTGTAAGCACTATAGTTTTTTGTTTGTACCACACATTGTAAAACTAGCTGCAGATGTGAAGTTTGTATAGTCCTGGGTGGATAAATACTAAAACAAAGCACCGACATCTAAGAACTGGTGGTGCTTTCAAGGACCTTGGATCAGTTGGTACTGCATGCCCTTATTATTCCAAGCAACTCTGTTTAAAAGTCAGTATTCTTGTTCACATAGCCATGTGAAAGCTATGCTACTAGACAAACATGGATTCCGAATACGACTTTCACCTCTCGAGGCATTTAATAAGCCCCAATTCTGAAAACAAATGTGGAAGTCTGAGTATCTTTTAAACACTTGCTTTTGGTCTCCTGGAAGCAGTCTATTTAAATGTTTTTCTAACAGATTAGAAAATTATTTAAAATATTCGTATATTCTAAAAGAAAATGTTTTGATTGTTTTTCAATAGAAATGTTTAGAAATGTTTGGAGACTTGATATTATTATTCAAAATGTTTTAAATTCAGTGAATTTTATGGTATTCCCTAGAAAAAAATGCTACTTTGTTAGAGGAGCTCTTCCTTTAAATCAGATTTGGTTCATAAAGCTGTACGTGCCTTGCCATGTGACAGATTCAGATCTGTGTGTATTTATCAAAAAATTGCTAAATACTGCAGGTTTGTGTAGCTCCATTTATTAAGGTTATAGGATGACCTGTTTAAACAGCTATCTTTATATCTTTGAATGTAAAAGCAAATTTGTTGTAATAGAGACATGCTAAGTAGAGAGTTATAGTTTCGTTTAAAACTGTAGTAATTTAAGGGATTTTGTGGTTAGCATATCCCTTAGGTAATATGTATTATATTTAAAAACATTGTAAAATATTATTACGCAATCTGAGCAATTGAATCTGAGCACCATAGCTCCTACAGTTTTGTGTTCGTAGTGAAGTTAAGTTTGACTTTATATGAATAACTTTAAAGCCCTCCCAAATTCAAAATAGATGAATCAGATTAATGGGAGTCACCGTGACAATAGGCTGCAGTTGGCAGGGGCTGAACAGACGCCTGTGCAGATCTTCCACCTCGCAGTTTCAGCAGCTGCAGGGTTTCTGCAGCAGCAGTTTGAAGGGTGCAGGAAGGGGCAGGAAGGAAAGCTGTCAGGTAAGAGGAAATAACCCCTGATAGAGCCCTGTGATTTCCTCAAGCATCTATTAAACTTGGCTCACCCCAGTATTCTCCCACTTCTCCAAATATGAAAGCAGCTGCTAACTGCTGGCTTGTGCCTATTTGCCAAAGTCTGAGCTAGTAAGAAGATATGTGCGAACAGCCACTAAGAACAGTGTTCTTCAAATGCACAAAACCTGTTTGTGTATTTGGCTCTGATATGATTCTCTCAGCCAAATATGAGAATCATATCAGAGATACGGCTGAGATGTGATTCTCTTTAGGTTCTGGTACCGTGCTCACAGTTTTATTTGGCATTTTCCCATCTGGCACCTAGATATACA
Source organism: Crypturellus tataupa (assembly GCA_034781795.1). Classification (NCBI taxonomy): domain Eukaryota; kingdom Metazoa; phylum Chordata; class Aves; order Tinamiformes; family Tinamidae; genus Crypturellus; species Crypturellus tataupa. The sequence continues at coordinate 2,722,971 of JAWLRI010000494.1, read as the reverse complement.
GAGGTCAAAAGTGGAGCCTTTATTCCAGGTTTATCAGAGAGCTGTCTTTGATTTCACAAAGCCACAGATCGAACTAGGATCTCAGCTGTAGGAGTAAACTTCTCTGCACGTTGATTTTTAGGTTTGAACAATATTATCCTTATGTTAAAATGGCTATCTTTTATAAAAAGTGATCAATATTTTAATCATGCTAATTACAGTTACACAGTTGCTGTATATTTACCAGAAATCAGATAATATTATGAGCCACTCCTTCACTTGGCATAGGTATTTCTTCCTTAAATGCCTGTGGAAAGGTCTAGAAAAAGCTAAATAATAGTCTGTATTAGCAGTAAGAATTGGGGCGTTTGACAGAGCAAATTTTGTGCTTGTAACTTTTTGCAGTTGCTCTGTTACATTCAGGGAAGTTTGTACCACATAAAAGCCATAGAAACTAACATTTCTTCTTAGAGGAAACCTGCTCTTACCTTGCATTCTAGCTAGGGTTTTGTGAGAGCAATAATATGCTGCATGTCATAGCCTTCTTCCATCCTGCTTAATGCCCTTTTACAGTTGTTTCTCAAAATGCAAATCCTTTTAGGCAGCATGGGCACAATGAAATTTTCATCCATAGAACATTTCATTTTTAAAGTATTCCTAGCCTAAACCTTGATTTTTTTTTACATGATTCAAAATATTTGAAGATCTCTCTCTCCTATTTCCCTGCTTATTGCTTGAAAGGGTTCTATCTGCTTGGTGCTTTTAAATCATGAGTCCTTACTTCCAGAAAGTGCCATGTGCTATAAACATCGACAGGGGCTGAATTCCTTTCCCATGTTATTTTGAATGTTTTTGTTTGTTTGTTTGTTTTTTTCAGTAGCGTGCATCTGTATGGGTGGTATGTATTTGTTCTGGCACAGGTCACTGTACGTGTGTAGTTGTACATGTTGCCTTAACACAAGTTGTGTTACTTTACCCTTCAGGCTTTTCTCTCTCTCTCTCTCTCTCTCTCTCTCTTTTTTTCCCCTCATTTCTTGTTTCTCAATCTCAGTTTTGGCAAGAAAAATTCACTCTCAGGCTAAAGTGCTCAACAATGACAAGTTCCATCTTTGGCCACCTGCCTTGGACCTCTAAATTTGAGGGCAGGGGATTCAAATGCCTTTCAGAACAACTGGAAAACATCTCATAGAAAGCTGCTGGAACTGCAGCACTGGTAACTGGAGGCCCAAAATGAACTGTGTAATGAAAATTTTCCCCCCGCTGCCCTTGTAATGAGAGTCATGCCTTGGATTTCTAGAAGACTGAGAAGTTTCGGCTGCTATTGGCATAATTAATCATGAGAGGCTGCTAACAACGATGTAAAGGGTGATGCTAGCAGGAAAGGGAGTCTGCACCAATTAGGAATTTACCTAATTGAATTCTCCAAGTGGAGAGTCTGCAAAAGGCTGTGTTTGGTTTGCCAAATTGTTAGCTTTAGATGAGACATTTCAACAGCTCTTGCTTGTATTTAGTGAAGGCAGATAAAGTATTTCATTTAAAAGCAGAGCAGAAACACAAAAATAGAGCAAATGATTTTCAAAAGATTGGACTGATAGCAGTATATTAGCTTTTTATACTGACAAAGTAAAACAAAATCAGTAATTAACTTGCCTAAATGGAAGTCTTCTATGAGAAAAATCATTCCCAACTTCCCCTTTCCTCCTTGCTTTTTTTCCTAAAGCTCATGTCACTTGTTCCTTTGAGGGATAAATAAATTCTGTACAGTGACAGCTGATTTAATATTCTGTAGACCAGAACAATACTTTTTTATTATTGCACCTCTGTAATCTTACTTCTGGAGAGATGTCCTTGTGTGGAGCACCTGCAGTCAGTGAGGAGAGGCAACAAATCTTATTCAGATAGCCATGTTTCTAATACACCCACAAACACACCACAATCCCTTTCTTGAGACAGAAAAACTTTACATCTCCCAGCGAATCCCCCTCTCTGTCTTTCTTCCCTTCTGCTAAGCATGTTTCCAGAGAAAGGCCTGGTGGCTGTTTTCTTCTCAGTGAATTTGCAGGAATAAGCATACTGTCTTCTGCAATCCTTTTATTCTGTTTTGGGAATGCAATAGGGCCTACACATAGTGAAATGTCTGCTCCTCCCCAAGGGCCTTTTCCCATCTAAGGAGAGCCTGGAAATGCCCCAGGGGTGCTGCTATCCCCCATTTGCAAATGGAGGTGGCTCTAGTTTTTCTCATGCCAGTTAAGAATAGGGACTTTGAAGTGTCCATTGGTAGAGATTAATGAGAAGTCTGTTGGTGACCACCATTGCAAAAATATGGCAAGAAGAATCGTTAAAAAAAAAAGGAAAAGCAGAAAAGGATGAGAGAGATGTGGCCTGTCTGACCTCTCTAGCAACCTAAATTTTTGAAGATTTTGGAGATGAATTTAATCACATTTTGGGGAATTCATACGATTTTGGGAATGAGACTGCTGTTTTATTAGTCCAGTAGGGGTTAACGTGCAATTCATGTGCAACCTTTTGAGATATCCCTAAATTGCCATAAGTAGGTCTCTATGTGCAGGCCAAGACAATAGCAAAAATATGTGACCTAGGCATGCTACCTGCTCATGCCTTTTTTTTCCCCCCCCTCACCTGTAGGCAAGTGAGGTGCTCAACCAGTCTGTGGCTTTTAAAACGGGGAGAAGGAGAAGCTGGAGGCAGTGGAGGATTCACCTCTTCTGGGCATGGCATTCTCTCACTGTGAGACATCCTGAGGCATAAAGCCTGGCCTTGCATAGATCTTTGCCTTAGCAGAGAGCAACTTGAAGGAAAAATCAGTCTTTTTCATTCAAACAATGAGAACTTTTCTGTAGGCTAAAATTATTGTATTTGCTAAATTGTCACGTTGTGTCTGAAGGAAGACATAGCCCTGAAATGGAGTGACTAGAGACTTTGTGTAGGTTTAATTAGCCCTCTAAGCGCAAAAATAATAAGCACACCTGAATACTGATAAGTGTAAATACATAATTTGATCAATGAAAATGTCTAACACAGTCTTGTTTCCTGTTGGATAGGCAGCTTCATCAGGGTTCTCATGTATTCACATTGCCTGCCAGAAGCTACGGCTACTCTGACTTGCCTTTTTGATTTTTGTAGAGATTGCTTTCTGCCTGAGTGGGGGTAGCTTTACCTCTTTTTTTGTGTGTGTCTTAAAGAAGGAGGGACAAATTCTACAACCTTAGTTTGGAAGGTTCTGTGGGTACCCTTAAGTCTTCCAAGATATGTACTGCAAGCCTAACAGTTTCTTTTTCTAATAGAGTCGTTTGGTACAAATCCATGGAAGTGAAGTGCATGGCAGTAAATAGTTCAGAGGTAATTAAAGACATATCCTATACTTGAGTAGGAAGGATAATTACCACTGTTTTAGGAACTGCCTGAACATTTCAGAATGGTGATTCATCCCCAGGTTCTCCTACACAGGCAATGTAGTTTTCTATCACAATTATCTTGCAAACAGCACATTATAATTCCACTTATACTTGTGTATGTCTATCCTCTGTATGGCTTAGCCTGTCTTAGCAGTGTGTAAATACTACTGAGTAAATAACAAATGAAAGGTGAGCCTGAAAAGACTCTGTTCTATTAGTCATTATAAAGCTCAGACAACTGGGGTAGAATTTTCATGAATTTCTTTTGCGAGGGACTTTCAGTGAAGGGTGAATGTCAGTCACCTTGAATACTGATTTGATAACAGTTTGGATGCATTTCAGATACTTGTCTGTAAATTAGGCTGGAAATGTTGAGTTTGGAAGGAAGAGGAAGTGGATTATTTCAGGAGATTTATGAGTATCTCTAGTTATATTCTGTTTTAATGCTGATGTAAATCAACTTTTTCTTATGACAACTTGACAGCCCTCCCCCCACTTTGAAATAGACTGGAGGTGACAAAAAAAAAAAGAAAAGAAAGAAAGGAATCCACTGAATAGTTTGATATTTCTAGAAGTCGATTTTGTTACTTTAAAAAATGTATATTCTATAGTGCAAGGAATGCTGCAAGCATATGCATGTTTTTATCTTCCCCCCTTCCTATTTTCAGACAAACCCAGTTGTTTTCAGCATTGAGCACTAGTTTTATGAGGGACATTTTCACTGACTCCAGTAACGTTTCTTGCAGTCTCCTGTGCGGTGCCTGAGAAAAGTCGAATCTTGCTGATTTAGATTATTTGATTTCTTGATGGTTCTGACTTAAACTGAACTTGCTTTGTGGTTGTGTGCATCTCTTGCTGGTCACACCTTCTCAGCCTCTCCTTAAACTGCTTGTTTAATACTTCTCCTGCAATGCTTTTGCTGTTAGAGAGCAATCTTGAAGTGGGACCGCTCTCTATCTCTCCAGTTGTGCAGCTCCTGACACAGCAGTTGTGGCATATATTGACTTTCAGCCACTTCACATGCTCCAGAGCAATCCTAAAAAGTGACTAGATTCTTTATGTGCCTGAAGACGCCCTAGCATCATTAGTTCCTAGGATAATATGCAGATAATGGTTCTTGATCTAAATTTTGCACCTTTATCCAGTTAAAAGATCAGGAAGTGATTAATGGTGTAAAAGTCCCCTAACATCAGTGCAGTTTTATCTGAGCTTTGTTTGGCCTGTTTATTTCTTCTTACTATGTGATTTCTTTCTCCCCCCGTTCTGGAGCAAAGCTGGATTTTCAAGATAGAGCAGCCTGAGAGGAGCAGCACACAGCTGCCTCTGAAATCACTTGATAAATAGAGTGATAGAGGGCTTCGGGGGAGCACTCTGTCACTTTCAAGGGGAATAAAGTGTGTTTAATTAAAGTAATCTCTGTTTAGATTAAAATAAATCATTTTAATGCCAAAGGTGTTTTTTTTTGTAAAAACTATGGGATGTCATTCAAAGGAAAGGCAGGAAGCTGATAAAGTACTTAAATCTCTATTTCCTAGGCTCTTATGATCGATCACTTGTAAGATGTGCTCTGCCAAGAAAATGGTGGTGTTTGTTAAATAGTGTTCCCCAGCACACCAGTAATTGATAGGGCACGTGGCACTGGGGAAAATCAAGAATTCTGGACCAGAGGAGTTCAAAGAGACAAGAACTTTCTGATATCTCAGAGTACTTTTCTTAAAGTAACTGTCTGTAGACCTGTTTGACAAGTCTGGTCAGTGCTCTAGTAGTTGCCAGCAAAAGTGTTCTGTAGTTAGGCAGCCTCAAAATATTTGGTCTACAGGTAACACATAGGAATACATCTGCGCTAAATGAACTTGGAAAAGATTAATAATTCTGCCTTCACTTGTGAGGGCAGTTTTAATGGTACTATAGTTTCTCATTTTAATTTCCTTTCTTCCCTGCTTTTTTTTCATCTGCTAGCCCAACTCCTGTACCTTCTGATATCTCCATTTATTTGTGTGCCTTCTCTTTCATGGGAGAACTCTGAAGTATTTGAGCCTTGCATTGTCTGCAGCAGCAGAGTGTACTTAATGTCTCCAAGTCACTCCTTGGTACAGCTGAGGGTTTCTTGTATTGAGGCATGGTGAGAAACTTCTGGTTCAGGGACTGATACTCTTTTTTTTTTTTTTTCACCCCAGGCAGGACTAAATCCATTAACTTTTTATTACTTATATATACCCTAAGATGTTCTATCTAGCAGGAAAATTAAAGGTGCTTCTCATCAAGTTAATGTCTCCTATGAGGCTGGGTTCTACAAAGCCCTACAACAAAATTCATCCATTGACTACAGTGAAATAAGTACAGAGCTGCTTCATTCATGTAACTATTGTAGAGCTTCGAGGATGGGTAGCTTTTTGTAAACGTTTAATAATCCTCCTTAGCTTCATTCAGCACTGAAGAAACCATTGATTTCTGGGGATGCAGCATCCCATTGCAAAATGTTGTGGTGAACAAAACTGAACAGTGAGGACAGCAGAAATATACCTCACAGAATCAGTCATACTTTCCTGAGTATTTGAAACGGCAACAGCTGCTCTTCATGAGGGAGTCACCAAAAAACTGTACTCTGAGGAACCACTGTAAAACAGGGTCTACTGGTGACAGGTTGACTTGCGAATTCAACGGCCAGAAGCCTCCAAGAAGATGTGTGCTGATATTTGGCAGGTTCTGCAGAACCACAGGTTAAAAGGAGAGAATTCTGGATATTGTCTATAGTGTATGAGTAATATGTGGAGAGAGCCCTTCTTCTGTAATTGGGGGTTGTAAAGGTTGGTGAATTTCCCCATTGATTTTGTCTGTATTAGTCAGCTATGAATTTCTCCATTCTTCATATCCTCAGACATAAGACCTGAGTGGAAAAAACTTTTACATACCTAGGATAAAATCATTCACTTTCAAATTATTCTCTCCTGCAGGATAGCCTAAAAGAGAGCCTTTTGTTTTTAACTATACTTAATTGAAAATATTTGCAGTTTTGACTTTTCAGTGCTAAAGCCAAAATGACAAATATGGTTAATGACTGCCTGCTCCATCTGAAGCTTTCTCTGGTTTTGCCTTTCGCTTGAGCCCTCCAAAATGAACACTTCACATGATTTTTTTTTTCCTGAAAATTGGTCCTTACCAAACTGCATCTGTGTGTGTAGTTACAAAGTGATTGTAGTGCTGGACATTTTTGCAGTACTGTCCTCAGGAGGGCCCCTTGTATCAGGAAACAGACATCATGGAAACTGAATTAGAAGCATCTCTTGATATCACTGTCCCAGCAGACTTCTACATGCATGGCCCAAGCCATTCTGAGCAGCCATTAAGAAAAGCTCTCCTCTGTATTTTGTTTGTTGGTTTTTCTTGTTGTTTCTTTTTTGCTTTCTTTCCTGAAGCAGTCTTTTATCAATCCCTACTACTCACTTCCACATCACAAATACCATATTAAAAGTAAAAAATAGAAGTGAAATAAGAGATCTGGGTAAATCCTAAAAGTTAGGATTCCAACTTCGTAGCATAATCAGGATTTCCTGGAAAGCAGGAGGAGATACAGTTGACCTTCTTGAACAAACAAAAATATTAGGATCTTCGTATATATATCGAAAAACTAACAGAGCTTAAAAGCTTATCATGTACAAATGAATTCTTCCCCTTTTGCACAGGCAGAAGTTCAACCAGCATGAATTCTCTCTAGTTTACCTAAAACTTTTGTTTTATGTGAGCCCTCACTGTACACTTGAGTGCCAAACCATTCATCTTTGTTTCCTGAACTGTTTTCCAAGAAAACACCAGAGAGCTGAAAATGAGACTGTACACAGCAAGTCATCAGGCAGTCTTAGCCTGTGCTTGCAACCATACAGCAATGCTGGCAGTACCAAAATGAGCAGCCCATCCCAAAGATTTTTGGATCAGTCTGTGTCCTGATGTTTCCCGTCTCTGATATGCAACAGCGAACCAGACCAGAAGCAAGTTGCTGTGGGATGTTCACATCCATTGCACAGAACTCAGAAAGGCTCCGCTTCTGGAGGAGCCTCACGGATGCAACAGTGGCTTGCAGAGCTAGGAGGACCAAAGATCTGAAAAACTCTTAATGTTAACTGAAATGCAATGAATTCTGAGTAAAGCTGAATAAACAATCAAGTAGGCTAGGAGCAAAATGAAAAGTTGTTGCTTCCTCATGCAATTCTGCAGTTTAAAGCTGTGTTATAGTGCTGCTTATACTTGCAGAAGACTGATGAAAAATTTGTTTTGTTCAGCATGGTTGGAAGCAGCTGCAAGCACTTTGCAGAATTGACTGCCGAGTTTGAGGGCCTTCATCTTATCAGCAAAACTTTCGGATGCCTACATGACTTCAAGATCTGCCTGCTGCAAGAAGCTGCAGATATGCTTACTTTCAGCTAAATGGTGAGCAGGACTATGATGAGCTGAGTTTCTGTTTTGACATTCAGCAGCTGGTTAGTTCCAGACTATTCCCTGTCTGCCCATACTGAAAATCTTCCAAGAATAAATCATGCAGGTGTGAGGTAGGAAGAGACCTGTGGAAATCACTGGCCTGCAGTTGCCCAGGTCTTCCTCCTTGTCTTTCATGAAGATAGGAGTGGCATTTGCTTTCTTCAGTCCTCAGGAACTTTCTCTGATCAGGTGACATTGACCAGATACATCAACATTTGTGGTTGCATGCCATCTGAGCCCATGGGTTCCTTTCGTCAAAATTGTTTTAGTGCTCCTGATTCAGTCTTCTTCCACTGAGGATAAGTCTGACTTGCTCTAGACATGCCCGTTGTGATTCCTGAAGGTTGGTTGTGGGAACATATCTAAGAGATGGAGGTTTTCCCATAGGAAGCGACTCCGAAGAGCTGAGCTAAAGAAGATAGTGGATACTCCCTGATCTGAAGAAATGTAATCCTGGAAAGTCCTTGAACAGCAAGCATGAGAAGTTGGGCGAGACGGAGCTGTAATTAAGCTTGTCAGTGTGAAAGAAGGACTTGTGCACAAACCAATGGTGTGAATGCATGCCCGTTATCCACAACCGACCAAATGCAGTAGAAGATGCGTGGACAGTAGCATGTAGCCAATCGTAGTGTATGCGTATGTGTGGCTAAAGTGCATGTGGAAGTGTACTTGATATATAGAATGCTGTAACGCGGAATAAAGCCATTTCTGCTTGACTCATATTGAAGCCTTCAGGAGTCATGTCTGGCATCCCGCAGTTGGTCTTACCAGTACAGACTAAGGCAAAGAAGGTGTTGAATAACTTTCCAAAGGAGGTTGTAGGGCGCCAGGAGTTGATCTCCGGAATAACTACCAATAGGACACGAGGAAATGGCCTCAGGTTGCGTGAGGGGAGGTTCAGGTTAGATATTAGGGAGAATTTCTACAAGGAAAGAGTAGTGAAGCATTGGAACAGGCTGCCTAGGGAAGTGGTGAAGCCACAATCCCTAGCAATGTTCCAGCAACATGACTTAGGGACATAGTTTAGCAGGCATAGTGTTGAAGGGCTTGCAGTTGGACTCAATCTTGAAGGTCTTTTCTAACCGTAATGATTCTATGATTCCATGTACTTTGTCACCAGTTTCCTTGCCCCATTCAGCAGCCCTAACAATGACAGCAACACCGAAAATGCTTGTGGAGTGTCCTGTCTTTGTGGGAGCAGTTATCTGAATTCATTGGGTTCATCTGTTTCCTTAGTACACTCTTAACACTTTCTTCTGAGATTTTAATAAAATTGTATCCTGGCCTCCAGAGTGACTGTAAGCAAGGACTTGGAGTGCTGCTGTAGAATATCATGATCCAGAGGCTCTTGTAACTTCATGTCATGTGAGCACATATACCGTTGAGCTTCCTTCTCACTGGTGAAGTCCCACTGTGTCATTTACCAGGCATCTGACTTGTATCTGCTCCACATTTGTGCAGCTTGCCTGTAAGTTAGACTTTCTATATTTCTACAAACAGAATGTACTCAGGGCTGTTCCCTGAGGCCATCTGGCATGAAACAGCTTGCATCCATGCTATTAAATTCTCTTAATCTTCCAAAACAGGTGATTACATGAAAACTGCCTGCTGGGAGCTGTTCTAAGCCTATGTTGACTCCCAGATCATGCTTGGGAATTGTCTGGGAGAGTGATAACTGGCATGGGTCAAAACCATGCCAAGGACAGCTCTAAAAATTTAATAGTGTCGCCAATCAGGTTCCATGGCCTGCGAACATTTTCTGACACTATTTAATTTACAACCGTTAATGTAAACATGGTTCTTATCATATAATGCTACAGAGTATTAGATGGGCTGTGGGGCAAGGGCCACTGTCTGAGTGACAACTAGCTCAGGATCTGTGGTCTCATTAGCAAGAAGAGAAACATACTTGTGTTAAGCTTTTTTTGAAAATTGTTGAGAATTAGACTAGTACACATTTCACTGAATTTACCATAAATAGCAGGTCTTGTGTGCCTTGTTTCTGCCACTCAACGTCATCTTTGATACTTCATTGCTTCTGGCACATAAATACAGAACAGCATGGGAACGGCTGTCATTCTCTCTCAGTTTGGAGTCTCCGCATGCTCTTAGGACAAGGTCTTATCCCTGCAAAGGACAGTTTCTAGTGTAGCGTGAAGTTTAATCACTCCTTGGGTCTGATATTTTGCGTCATGTCATTTGGGTGCTGTTGGCCAGATGCCACTGTAGACAGACATCCTCTTGGTTTTGCTGGTAAGACTGGCATTTTAGGGAAATGCTTGAGCACATCTCTCTAACTGATGAACTTTGCTGCATGTAGCTGGTCCCAGAGGCTGCTTGCCAATTCTGTTGCTCCTGGCCAAGACGAAGGGTGCTCATTATTTGCAGACTATGTCATGCTGGGCAGAGGAATGAGCAAGCCCTGCTGAACTTCAGTGCTTTACTCCTCAATGCATCAAGAAAGGCAGAGTGCAGAGCACAGGTTCATATATTCTTAGCTGTTGTTGTAGCTTAGAATTTTGTGTATGCAGACTCCCCTAACTGATTGGTGTGGAGCACGCCAACTCGTCTGATATTTTTGTGTGGTTTCCAGGGTGGCACCGTATTGGGCAGAGCTAAATTTTGTGCCGTCACTAGCCACTGGTTCAACTGTTGCCCTTGTTTTTTCTTCCCGTCTTTTATGACCATGGACTGTTTTTGTGGTATTCTTCAAAGGCCTTTTGTTGTCTTGAAATCTTGGGTTAAAATTCTAATATTTAAAATGATGAGTTGCTATTTGTAACCTGTAAATAAAAAATACTTACTTAAAAGCAGAACCAGACTTCTGAGTTACTGATCTATACAAAATCCACAAAATAAATAAGTTTGATTGTGTGCGTATCTTGATTATCGTTAAATTCTCCTCCAGATCTAGCGTAGTGTGTCTAGGGGAGACCATAATTCTATCTTTGAATAAACAACCATTAGTATTGTCCCAGGAAATGCCGTTTTTGGTATGAGAAGCACTTGACTGACTTCTTAAAATCGTTTTAAAGTGTTACCTTTCTTATTCTGCACATCCATTTTAATACAAATATAGTTTTTTTTAATTCTAAGTAATAAATTTCCATTACTTGACTTCTAAAGCTGATTAAAAGTGTACGTCTCTCTCTATTCTGCAAAAAAGTATCTTGCGGTATGTGTGTTCTTCCTGCTGCTGCCCTTTACGTATACCTAATATCTGATATTCCAGGATTTGGCTTTGGTGTTTATTTAGCCAGTGAGATTCTTTCAATTTGAATCAAGCAGCAAATTGGATTATCTGAGAAATCCATTTCAATGAGAGAAACCATAAATATATACATACTTCTTTCCTTACTCTATTCCCTAGAAGCTCCCCAGAACCATGTTTTTTAGGTATTCTCCCTCCCCCATCCACACTACTCGTTTTTGTTTATTTGTTTATTAAATGTTTGAAGGGAAGGCTGCAGCTTTATAAGTAGAGTTAAACTAAGATGGTAGGAGAAAGGGAAAAGGTAAATGAAACAAGGTAAAAAAAGAAAACACCTAAATGTTATCAGTTACAAATGGGAGGAGAGCATGCTCTAAGAGAGAGAAGCTGGAGAAAAAGAAATGAAAAATCATTGTCAGCTGCCTCAGGGTGGACAGGATGGCTGTCTGCTTCTTAAAAATATTTCATTGGCATTACTATTCCTGCTCAGCTGGGGAGCAAGGGGTTAACATGAATGTGTGAGCTGAAAAGTCCTATTAAAGCTCTGTCTGTAGAATTAACAAAGTGTAATACTGTTAAATCTGCAGTTTACTGTGAAAAGTGACACTTCTACATGCTAAACTCTAAATCCAGATTAGAAACTGCTCATGAATAGTGAACAAATCCTGCTAGAATCATCCTACACCATCCTGCCTGTCCAGAATTAAGTGGTAAATTCATTTCAAAATCTTACAGAATTTCTGTTTCTGTGAATAAAGACCATCTGATAGTAAGCAAACCCATTGCACCTGCTTTGTGGATTTTTTTTCTAACATATGGAGTGCTGGTAGTGGTCACATACCTCTGTGTTAGTCTGCTGTGATCTCAAGTGTGTTGCTGTCAGTATTTATTTTTGGTGCACTGTGTAGCAGCAGATCTCCACCAGTTTCCTGAGTAATTTTGTATGAACAAAGGCTTATCATTAAAAGTGCACCAGGATACGATGATGCTGATGGCTTTCTTTTTTGGTTCTAATAATAGTGGTAGCATTAATGTTATTATTATTCCTACTAATAATGTATTAGTAAATTGTGTCAATCAGCTGGTCCATCTGGCTATATTTCTGTCCTGATTGCTTGTTCAAACTGCCATGTTTTGTCTGGAGCCAGCGACTCTGTTTGAGCTGCTGTTAAATTATTGAAATGACTGAACATAATGCAGCAGCAATAACAAGCTCTATGGTAATTCAGCAAGTGACAGGCTCCCTGTCCAGATCTCCTGTGTCTAGTTAGCCTTTTTCTTCATTTTTGGTATGTGCTTTATTCTTTGTTGGTCCAACTGTCAGCATGAGAAACAGGTTTAGACTGGTGGTAGGAGAAGTCTAGTGGACATGGGAGAACTGCATTCCTGTAGACTTCTTGGTATGGCGTGGGCTGAGGCTGATTCCCTGCCTGTAGAAAAGGTAGCATGTGATGTTTGCCTTGCATATAGAATCCTCTGTATCTCACTTTCAACTTGCACTAAAGTAGGAAAAAAAACCTCACACTAAGCTCTTTTGGGAGCCAAATTAAGGAGAGGTTAGTAGTCTATCCTTTAGGTAAACACATGTGGGTATAAACAGTCGCAGTTCATTAAACTTTTGAGGGAGACAGGGGGAATGTATCTGTGCATACATGTTGATCAGTGGAAGACTGCTGTGCTCTAATCAGTCAATTACTGCGCTACACGTGAGGCTCTGAGCTCCCACTGGCAACTTCTGTTTAATATTTATTTATTTATTCTACTTTTCTCTCACATGCTGCTAAACCTGCCTTAGCTAGCTGGTGGTTTTCTCTTTCTTATCCCCTGCCACTTCCTGAGGTCTTTCCCAGACTCTCCTATTTAACAGTATATTTTTAAGCAGTTCAAGTGTGTTGCTTGTGCTCCAGATACAGCTTTCTATCTAAAATGATATTTGAAATAACTGAAGATAAGAGCACTTTGATTTATTATTTACAGTAAGTGTATGTGTATTTGCAGCTGCACTGATGAAATGCCCTTTTGAAATCGTGGAAAAATAGTAACTTTCATACCAAGTGCTACCTTTGCTAATATAAATACAAACACTCATGCCCTTCAGAAGGTACATGTTTTGTATTTTTTTATTGGTTGAATGTGTAAAAAGTTTATTTCCAAACTCCTCTTGGGGAAGAGAGAGGTGGGCAAAGCCAGGTAGGACAGTTGCTTGACTTAATGAACATTTAAAAGGTTTTTAGATACCATGGTTACATCTACATTTTACTTCATTTCTTATATCAAGTTCTGGCCTCAGAGTAATTAGAATAGCTTGAGAATATGGCGAATGTTATATGTAGTGCAAAACATGACATATAAAAATAATAGTAACAATGACCCCTTGTCTGAGTCAGTGAAATATTGAATTTGGGTTGGTATTCCTCCATGCTCAAGTTGGTGGGGCACAGTGGCATAATAGGTATTTGACAAAACATTTAAGCTCCTTCCCAAGTTGCTATAAATGAACTTTGTCACCTGGTGAGCGAGAGACAGGGATGCAGCCACGATGAGGGAGCAAGCACTACTACCTCTGCCTCCCTACCTCTGCCTCCTGGTGCTGCCTCCCCCCAGCTCTGTCTCTTCCATCCCTTCCCCTCTGACAGTCTCAATTTTCTGCCCATTTGTTCTGTGCCTTAATGACTTAATGAGGCAGTTCTCCTTCCCATGGCTGACCGTGGAAATGTCCATCAGTTTAAGTGGCATGGCTTGACTGTCTGGCTGGATTCCTTCTCCTTCCCGTTAGGGAATTGTTGGTTGAAGCAGACCTGCATCACAAGCAATTAAAAGCATGTTATGTTTGAGCCACCTATCCTTACTGTGAAAGCATCTACGACAGGCTGCAACAGTCATGCCTCTTCTGCAGTAGTAACTAATTACACCTACCTTCCTTTTTTTATTTCTCTTTTTTTTTTTTTCTCTCTCTCTCTTACCACTGTTGGAGGGGGATTCTCTGAAAGTCAGAGGTGCTGCTATGCAATGCCTCACTTTGCTCTCACAACCCATACCACTCTCTAATAAGCTGGTTTCACACCTAATGAGAATGCTTCACTACGAGCCTCATTAACCCTCTCTCTGCCTCAGGTGCCTATTAGCATTCTCCTCCTGTGTGTTTGCTTGTCAAATAGAGAAGTGAGGGAGGCATTTCAGGGAAGTGAAGGTGGTGTAGAAATGCTGTATTGAGCTTTTTTGGAAAGATCCTGACTGGGGGGGAAAGTAACAGATGTCGTATTTCATTGCATCTTTCAAAACAGAGGAGTTGTCAGTGCCCTGATTTAGTTTAAAGCAGAGAAAATTACCTGAGCTACAGAAATGTGCTGCTGACACAAGCTGCCCTCAGAATAGACTAGCATGGGCTGGATTAATGAAATAATGTTATTCTTGGAGAATTTACAATACAGCTGCTGACCTGAAAAATAAAACCAGGCAAGAAAGAACATGTGAAGGATGGATGGGTGGTGTTGGAAAATAAATGGCTTTATATGGCCAGAGAGGGGACAACTCAAACATAATGTCTTATAGGGCAGAACCAAGAGCTCTCGATCCCTGGGAAGGGTGGATGTTGGCATCTCCTGGTTTGCAGCATATCAGTTTTTGCCATACTTGAACTCTCTACTAATAGCATCTTTCTTTACCAAGATATTATACAATGATCATTAAGGGTCTCATACATTATGTGTCTGTCTGCTCAATGGTAACTTGAGGCACTAAGTGATAGTACAAATGTTTAAGCCCTGGAATTTGCTATGTTGCAGAAAGTTTCATCTGTTTTCTTTGGCTATTAAGAGCATTATCCATTGTCTACCATATATGTCTCTTTGGTCTTCTACCAAGGGCTCTCTGCATTAGGCAAATCAATTTTCTTTATTGTTTGGCAAAATAATTCAGATGGGACTCTGCCAAATCTGTGCAGGATAAGTTGAGAGGATGAAAAGGAAAATTCCTGTAGTAGAGTTGAAAAGATAAAAAGTTCCCTGCATCAGACTGCATAAGGTGTGGTCTTTCTGTTTAATATTAATATTTGTTTTTCCACGCTGGCTGAGATATATGGTTTCTTATATTACTGCTATATCAGTTGGTGTGTGTTGTGTGTGTGTGGTAGCTTGTCTAGGTGGTGAGGAGACAGGTTGGTCCAATGTAAAGCCTCCTGAACAGAGAATCTTGTGGAAGTGGTTCGCTTCTCAGATGTGGTACAAATTTATTGTGTGACTTTACCTAAGTTACAAAGTCTTTAGAAGTGTGTGAAATAGGCATAAAAATATTTAACAAAAATGTCTTTGGAGGTAAACAGCAACCATATGTTATACTAATGAAGAAAAAAATGAAAGGCACTGAGTGCTATTATGGCAGTAGTTACAAAATCATTTTTTAGCTTTTTTAGCTATCCTTAATTGTTGCAAAAGTTTTCCTTGACCAACTTCTACCTTTTTGGATTATGTTACTTCTTAATTCATTTATTTAGAGGCATTTCTTTTATGCTCACCACCATTAATTAAATAGAAACTATGTGTAGCCAGGAATTAATTTATCTAGCAGCAATTTATCCTGACTGAAGCGGAAAAAACATTAGGAGTGGAAGTTGTATTTTTAAGTACCAGATGATTTAGTTTCAGAGATCTTGATCAAATTAAATGGAAGATCAAATTAAGTGCCAGCTGATGACAAAATTACATTGAAGACACTGTACTTACAACAAGTAGTTTTCCCCATGCAAATGCTTATGACATGAAAGTGGGTAGTTTTTCACAGTTGTAGTAGCTGTGTCCCATATTTTTGCCTTTCTTTCATCTGCCTCTTAAGTTGCTTTATAGAAAATATTGCTTCTCCAGGAGACATGTTCAAACTATATGTGTTCCCCCATGCAGCACTTCAGCCTCCTTCCAAGGAATGTCATATAAGCATTGCAGTCACGCTGTCTGAATCCTTCCCACGAGGAAGGAACTTAATGAAAAGAAGCCCACCAGAATTCTCTGTGAGCACAGGCACGACGTAGACAACTATCATAGTGCAAAACATAAAAAGTTCAGTATTATGTAGTTCTTCTTATGATGTACTGCAACCACCTCTTGTTCACATTCTTAATATACATGGTTTAAAGCTTTTTTTCCAAATAGCTTAACATTCCTCATTTGAAAATGTAATTGATTTAAGTACTCTGTGGAGCTCTATGCCTTTGTTAAAAGAGGCTGTGGAGGCAACAGGCAAGAAAAATCAAGTGTGGGCTCATAATGTGAGAAACATTAAAACCAAAGTTGCAAATGGAGCATAAAACATTTAGCTGAGAAATGCATTAATGTTCACAATACTGTTTTTCTGTTCTAGTCACACACCAGACTCCACAGGCCAAACTCTGTCCTTGATACACTTC
>JAWLRI010000494.1:2656860-2706394 GCA_034781795.1 Crypturellus tataupa | reverse complement strand
TAATGTTCACAATACTGTTTTTCTGTTCTAGTCACACACCAGACTCCACAGGCCAAACTCTGTCCTTGATACACTTCCATCTCCTTTGCATGGGAGCAGGCACAGCTGGTGATTAACAGCTAGTAGGCTGGTAAGGGTAAGCAATACCAGCCTTCCGAACCAGCCACTTTAGACAACTCTTTCTGGTGCTATGTGGATCCTGACTGAAGAAATGGGCCATTTTCATTTCTGTGTGTGTCTAGTATAGATTTATATTTCCAAAGATGTGAGGACTGCAAGAGCTGCCATTTGGTCTCCAATGTCTTCTCACTTGTCTGCACAAGTCAGCCACCTGGGCCAATGTTTTCTATCTGTGGTGGTGTCCTTTGTACTTGAGCTACTGTTTACTGAGAGAAGAGTGAATGTCTTGTAAAAAGGCTGGAAATTCCTTTGCGGCATTGGAATGTTTCTTGCTTTTAAATATCTCTTAGAAAGTGATCCACGACACGCTATTTCATGAATGTATAAGAGAGAGACTAAGAACAAGTCAACCTTGGTCAGAGGGCTAAAGCAGAAATGAGCTAAGATGAACCTGGAGGTCTGCTGACACGTGGAGAACAGTGGGGTGTTCCTGGGGACCCTGCAGGACCTGTGGCCTGGGCTTGATGGGGTCCGCAGTCACAAAGGCAGTCTCCCTCACTGTTCCCAGTCCCTTGGCTGCTTTAGCACTCACACAATGCTCTTGGACTGAGCAGTCACTGGTGTATGGTTGTCCATATGTAGTCGAGGATGCTTCAGCTAGGAGCCACTGTTTCCTTGTGAGCATAATGCTTACCCTGTCTGGAACCCACACATTGTGTTTAACGAGTGCTCTGGTGAGAGGGATATTAGGATAAATAGAAAGCAAGACTGAAACACTAAGGATTTGCAGCTGATGGTGTATTGATTTAAGGAAAAAAATGTTGAATTTATTGTAAGAGATGACAGCATAAAAGCAGGATGGAAGATGAATGTTAGGAAAACTAATGGGATGTGTAATGGCTTAGGAAACGAAACGATGAGAAGAGCAAGGTGATAATCCTTCAGGTACAGGGTATCTTGGTTATATTCTCTCTTAGCTTACTCTGATAGTTAATCATAGTTTGGGATGTTCTTTGGGCTATTTATGAAGAATCTTATAGTAAATGGTCATGAAAATTGTAAAATATAAGAGGGATTACATCAGAAATGATGCTATTTTGGTGGTGTTATATTCTTCTGGACTTTGGACTCCAGTCTTTATGTTCTAGCTATTGATGGAATATTAGCTGCAGCCAGTTGATTTGTTTAATGGAAAACTTTTCCTTTACTGAGTTGTCCTAATGTATTGCTTAGATCTGTAATGTAAATTATAATGTATAAAGCTAATTACTACAGTGTGCTGCAGAAACCTAATTTCTCCAGGGCCAGCAACAAGAGGATAGCACCTTTCACCTGCAGACATCTGCTGTTTTGTGGTAGCTTTCAGTGATCTGGGCAATACAGATTTGAAAAGGTTTCAGTCCTGATCCTAGGGAAATGATCAAGTGCTCAGGGTTGTTTTTGTTCTTTTTTTGTTTGTTTTATTTCCCTCCCTCATCAAAACTGACTGCAATCACAAATGAACTGTTAAATTTCACTCTTGTGCTGAGTCACTCCTTTGCTGACTAATGAGTACAGTCAACTGTCTCCAGGCCCCTTAAATGGCCAGAGGGTTAAATCCTAGCAAAGGCATTTTCCCCCCAAGTTTCTTAGATTTTTGGCAATGCTTGTGAAATGCTGGCAATAGCCAGCCTATGGTTTTTCAAATTG
This sequence comes from Crypturellus tataupa, assembly GCA_034781795.1. NCBI lineage: Eukaryota > Metazoa > Chordata > Aves > Tinamiformes > Tinamidae > Crypturellus > Crypturellus tataupa. Next base: position 2,704,585 of record JAWLRI010000494.1, on the reverse strand, counting down.
CCCACTCTCAGCAGACATCCTGATTTAAGATGGCCAGCTGTTCATCATTACTCATGGCCCTCATTAAAGCCCAAATCTGCTGGACTTATCATTACACTCAAGTTATGGAGTGTAATGTAAATCAGAGTTAAAGTGAATGCTTATACTTTTGTGAAAAGTCTTAGAATTTAGGGCTTTTTTATTATTTTTACAGCTTAAACAATATGCCATAGTTGAATGTCTTATGATGTGTTATGATTTATATAAAGCAAGCAATGTTTTATGATTTTACTAGAGGAGATTAGAGTTCAGTTGATTCTTACTTTATGGTCATTATTTTAGTTTTTCAATTATGGTGGCTAGAGAGATACTAGCAAAACTACTGTGTATTATACTGCCTATATTACAATTGATTATGGATTTTATGGTAACAGGTAGATCACGAAAGGTTTAACATATTGAATAATACAGATGTATTAGTACATGCAGTAGGGAAAGCTATTAATATGTCTGTAAAGCTAAAGACTGCAAGGATTTGGTTTGGCATGCAGTTACCAAAAGGACAACCTGTGTTGCTAAAGTTGCAGTAGTGAAGCAGGTAGTCAACCAGTTTTAGCACTCCAGCGATCTCAGAGTATTTTAGTTTCCTGGACTCCACCAAAAAGTGTGTCTTTATTGCTTGACAGCAGCAATACCAGCAGAGTACAAACGTAAAGGCATGCTGTTAGATGAAATCTGGACTGAATTTTCTGCCTAGCCATTGTGAAAAAAAGACTTTTTTAGAAGTGTTTATTTGACTGGTATTTAGCATACAAACTTTATTTTAAAAGTTACTGAGTTAGAGCACTGGAAGTACAATGTGCCTGAAGGGCACTTTTGTCAATAAAAGATGAAAGGACAGCAATACACTATTCACATTGAATAAACTGAAACAGGAGAGTAATAGAAACAATGCGGTTGTGGGTTTTTTTTCCATAGAATTTTGAATTAGAGGAGGTGTCCCAAAGCACAGGCGGGAGCACCATGCTTCCCCAGCTGTCACCATGCCGGACCAGGACAGCGGTGGTGGTGGCTGAGAGGGAAGTGTCTCCAGTGTCCCCTCCTGTGCAGGATTGGTGGCAGCAGCTGTAAAGGCAACGCAGCCAGAGAATTTCCAAGTCCTTTGGAAAATGGCAGGAGGCCAGATAAATGCACACACATGAGGGACTCGCACACACACACCACATTTAGGCCTGTGCTGTTCTTAAGTGGTGTGAGTAGCTAGGGGCTGCCTACCACGATCTAGACCACAACCTACCTCTAAGAATCCATGCAGCTCTGGGGAACTGACTACACATCTAACTGTTTTGTTGCCTTGATTGTTCCTTAAAACCATCCCTGTTTTCTGAATGTATCTAGACAAAGCTTCAGGATGCTGGATTTCATCATTCCTTTGCTAAATTGAAATGTCCCATTTTATCAAACCAACTTCTATGTGTAGGTTGGTATATATTCAAATCACATTAATAGCCAAATAGATTGAGCATCTTTCACTGTGCATTATAAAGCAGGTTTTTCAGTCCTTTAGCCATTCTTAGGGTATTCTTTAAACATTCTCCTATTTTCCATTCCTTTTTTTGCTAAATTGGTGCCTGATCTCGATGCTTCTATAGGACTTATCCCATCAGAACATAAGAGTTGGCTCTTTTCTGAGTATTACAGTGTTGACTGACTTAAAAGTGACTTGTTTTGCAGTAAGCTTTGGGGGAAGAGTTCCTGGGATACCAAACTCTCGTGGACAGTGGCAAATGGCATTGGATGACTAAACTGATAGTAGGGGTCATGTGTGACAATACTGAACTGCCTGGCCCAGAAATCTATATTTGTAGAAGATATAGAACCCTATGCTTAGGTACAAAATATTGTTTCCAAACTTCCCAGGTGATCCAGGTGGCTTGAGACTGGTGTCTGCTCTCCCTTATCTTTTGTGTTTTCAATCTGCAAATTTATGGGCTATAATATGGGATGCTTCTCCCTTCACCTGACTTGTTGATTTTAAGTCTTGAAATAACTTAGGTTCAGAATACATCTCCAGAAATTTTCTGTTCAACAATGGCTCCACATTTAAAACAACATTTTAAGATCAATCACTTTTGTATCCATGTGAGGCATGTCATATTGACTTTGCCTAATTGTAATTCATTAATTAAGGTCAAATCTAATACTTTACAGAAATCTACTCTATTAGCAAGTTTACTCTCTTATTAACAATAGTTGAATTTAAAGCAAGGTGTAGTTTACACAAGCCCACATTTGTTGTCTTTGATTACACTGCATTCTTTTTATGCCTAACTGTGGCATAAATTAGCCATTCCATTATTTTGTTGGAATTGATGCCAGGCTACTGTGATCCCCAGTCAGCTAAACCAGTCAGCCCATTTGCCTCTGTAAAGTATTGCCTCATCACTATTTTTTTTCTTCTGCTGAATTTCTAGAAGCTGTTAAAGATCTATTTTAATGGTTCAAGGAGGTTTTCATCCATCTCTTGTAGTATGTTCGCAGACTTTTTTTTTGTTTTGCTTTTGTTTTATTATTTTCTTTCAAGCATCTTGTTTTTGAAATGTTAAATTAGTATTTACATTCCAACAATAACTAAAGATGATGCATAAGTATTTTGTTATCTTTAGAGTATACAAATTCATTTCACTTTTCCTTGATGAAATTCAGGAGAGAAATAACACCTCTGCCCTTTTTGTATTATCATACATAACTTTGCTGGTAATATGTATGTTCTGTTACTAGGTTTCGTTTGTGTTCTTGCTGTGCATAAAAACCTTTGAGTGTGAGAGAATTACTCTCATGTCTATTGATTCTTTTATCAAATTTCTGGTCTGTCTACCTCTTCCTTCATATTCACTGCTATAATTCTGTCATCTATCCTCTGTGAGCATATTTATTTATTTATAGATTTTTTTTCTCTCTTTAAATATGAGTTTTCTTAGCCCCTATAGCTTTCATTTATAAGAGATGGATTGTGATTTTTGTGGATATTTGCTACTTGTTTTAAAAGGTTCTTAACTATACTTTGCATTTCCTCCCCCACTAAGCCATTGATACTCTTGTTTTTCAGCTAGGGAAACTGGTGTATTTATACCCGTTACAGATAGACTTACGCATTGACTTTCACTTGTATGCAACAGGATAATAACATCTGACCACCTCTATCTAAGCAATGACTATTTTTGTTTGTTTGTTTCAGGAAAGCATCACCTGTCTAGGTGATGGCTAGAACAAAATAACCATGTGGGATGGTCATTCCCACAAGGTATGTGTGAGATCATTTGAATCAAGAATTGCTCTGCAAACAGCTACAAACTGCAGAATATTTCAGTACCGATGTTCTCTAGTATTCAGAATTAATCTTTATTTTATTGATTCAGCCAGTTTTTCTCTTTGTAGCACATAGTTATTCCACAGGAAATGTTTGTCTTGTACTCCAGTGTGCAATGGTAGTCTGTAGCAGATACCATTTAGTATCTTAGATTGCAGTGAATGTCAATCTGTAAAATTAGTTTATTTTAGAACATTAATCTGTAAAAATTTGAAAAATCTTGCTTCAGAAATGCCATATGTTTGTAGAGAAAGCAGTGCTCTACAGTTTTCTTTACCCCACTGGGCCTTGGTGATCACCCTTTAATAATGATTTTCTAAAAACATTTTGTTTTTCATTCCCATAATCTAAAAACAACCTAGTCTGGATCTATGTGCGTGAGTAACTTTACTTCTTGTTAATGAGTCCTTCATTGGTATTTCAGTCCTCAATTTCAGGTCTTATGATAAGTACAAATTGATATTTTGGGAAATTCCTGAGACACTTTCTTCTCAAGAAGCAACCTGAGGTCTCTGTATTGTCTCTGTATTTCTTGAATAGGACATATTAATATGTGCTCAGAGGGAAAGAAAAATGTTAATCCCAAAGGGAAAAATCCCACTGATATAGTGGGGTGAGTGAATTTATCAGCTCTCAGTCTGCCTTTAGTGTTTGTCCTTGCATATTTTCTCTGTGCAAACAAGGAAGGGGTAATCCGGGAGATTATATTTGCTCAAGTAGATGCTGATTCAGACAAGGACTTAATGTGCCTCATTCTCAGGATGCAAGTAAGCTCATTTCTATTCAAAGAAGCTTTTATGCTTCTACTTAAAGACAGGCACGTGCTCAAGTGGTTCATTGAAATAGAAATGTAATTATTTTCCACGTTTTGACTTAAATGCTTTGCTTAGACTGGCATTTATCATGTCTTTAGTAACTGGTACCTAGTTCCCAAACATAAACCTCCATGTCCTTTTCAATAAAGGGTTTAATACTGAGTTTTATGATACACAAATATATTTTTCTGCATTTTCAGTGATGAACATGAACTTCAAAATATAGTTAAAAATATAGTTTCTCCATACTCCTAACTTCTTAATCAAGAGTAATGTAAAAAATTCTAAATAAAACCGGATGTATTTGCAGTATCATTGCTATAAAATAGTTTTTTAACACGTTAAGGTTTTTGCCTTTGGAAAATACTGCTTGTTTGCCTTTTTTTGCTTTTGCTAGTGGAGTGTGATGCAGTGTTTGTGTGGTCTTCCTCTGGTGGATTGTTTTGGGAAAAGGGAACTGTACTTGCACAGTAGGGCCCCCAGTTTAATTGCTGAGGCTTGTATACAACAGCGCAGCACTTCTGCTCATTCCCATGGCAGAAAAAAAATGACGAATGGGACATTCAAAGCCACCCAAGGCGATGTGAGTGTGAAAATCCCATTAATCTCCTTTTTTAAGAAGGATTTCAAAGATGCTACTCTAAGTGTTTTGGGGAATTGCTTTTGTGGGAATTAATGTAAATGAAGTTTTGTAGTGAAAAAATAGATTTTTTTGTTTTTCTGATGTGCTGTTATGTGAGGAGTAGTGTAACCGAAAAGAAAATACATTGGAATGTCTTTTGAGCAGTTGAGTGGAGGAAAGATAGCTTTTTATGACTAATAGAAATGTACCAAAAGTTCAAATCTCCCATAGACCAACAGAAATAAGCAGGAGTAAAAATAGTTTTTCTGGTGGGACCTCTAGCCACTATCTCAGGAAGCTATTACTAGGATCTCTATTAATTCTTAGTTCCTAATGCTCAGTGTACCTTAACACTTTAACATATCCCGTGCAGTATGAAGTTAATAAAGCAAATGGCTTTGCACAAGGGAAATGTGCTTGCCTGGTAGGCAGCAGTTTCATCAGGCTTGAGGTACAAAGTCTGATCTTGGAAAGTCTGTGCCTGGAATTGGCCAAATGCTGTGGCTGATGAGCTTCTTTCTGAGAGGCTCTTCCACCCGCCAGAATGGCTTGGATTTATTGGATTCTGGTGTAGATTCTTCCATGCAGATATGTTGGTCACCAAAGTCACCCCACGGGCAAAAATTTCCTGGGTTGCTTTAGGGGTATTATGTCTTTTCAAAAGGTTCTGCTGTCAAATAATTATATAAAAGAGTCTGTAGCTTACATATAAAGCTTTATAAGTCTTATGTTTCTTTAACATAGACAAGAGAGAGTGCTTTTGTTCCTATATGATTCTTAAAAGCGAGAAAAACGTTGATTTTTTGGGACATATATTCCCCTAGGACTACTTCAGTTCTGAAGTTCATACAACATATTTGAGAGTGATTCTTTTTAAGCAATATTATGTAGGTAGATAAAGAGTCTTTTTATAGATTAGCACTATGCACAAAAAAAAAAAAAAATCTGGATACTGAAGAGAGTTTTTTTTTTGCAGCAGCATGTAATGCATATTAGGTGCAAAACTCCCATAAGGGCATATGCATCTAATCCCCTGTGCACTGAATGTGTTCTAGCTCCTTTACATTTTAAAACAAGTACATTTGCTTATTCTTTATCCACATGTTATGCTCTGTGCCCATTTAATCCCTGTGCATGTCTGGGATTCCTCATAGCCAAAAGCATTACCAATACCCTCAACAGTGATGAATCACACACTCATACTTGTGCATGGCTGTGGGCTCACGTGAAGGTACTCTAATGTATTTTATTCTCCAGCATTTTGAGATGAGTGTGAACTCTGAACTGAAATGTACGTTTGTGTCAGGTTGCTTTTCAAAGTCATTCATATTTTGTTGCCTCTCTACTAATTTTGGCATCTGTCCTTGTAATATACATGGGCTGGTCTGAATATATACTACAAAACCACAGTGGCTGTACTAACACCATCACTTTGCACAGTGTGTTTATATGGCAAAAATATCTAAAATTCAGGATATCTCAGCCATGGGAGTGCCATGGGGGAAGGGACGGGACAACAGCAAATCCACAAAATACTGCTGAGGTTTAGGGAAGGATTGTGCCTTTTGCCTGCCCCAGCACTGACCTTGATTTAAACGCAGTAAAGAAAGGTGGGCAGGTCAGTGAGGCTGTTACAAATGTCAGTGGCACTGCTGATGATATCTTAATGCTATTTGCCATGCATAAATGACTGCAGGAATTAGGAGTGCCCCAAACTTGATATTTTATGGTCTGTATTTTGATAAGGAGCAGCACTAAAGTGATATTTCTTTTAAGATAGTGAGACCATATATTTGGGGTTTTTTTTGCATTAAGACGTTCCCTTGTCTCTCCACAAATTTCTCAGCTCAGGTTTTCAATGACTGTTTTATTTTCTTAGTGGGTGCAAGGGACATCCTCCAGGAAGGATCTATGCTTTTGGGATAGAAACCTCTCCTGTCTATGGGGAGGGATTACAGCGTCACCCCTGACATCCTGGTGACTACCCCTTAACAGTGGGAGGAAGAGAGGAGAAAGAGCTAAAACACAAAAGTAGTTTTATCAGTCTTCTCCCTTCACTTTCCACCCCTAAACTTCCAACAGGAGGTGAAAGACAGAGAGGTAAATGGGCCTCTAATTTCTCCATGGGGAAGGAGGTGGCTTGCTGAGAAGTTCTCTTCTTCGGATCCTGGTTACTTGCCCAGGCTGCAACATGCTCATGCCTTAGCATCCCACCAACTGTGCAGGACCCAGGTGGAGAAAAATCCCTCTGTTTTTAACATTTAGCTGGAGATTCATGTTTCTCTGCCCAGGAGGTAGAAATCTGCTCTTGTTTACACCAGCATGTGAGCACACATAACAAAACCGTGGACTCCTTAATGCAGCAGTCAGGTGTTCTGCTCCACATGTCAGCAGGTTATGCCTGGGCTCAGATTTCTTTTTAAAGGGCTTATTTCTTCCAGACAAGCCCTTTCAGCCTACAGGGAAAAGGAAAGCTTGAATCTGTTGGGAAAAAGAATAATCTCTAGTTTATCTTATATTCAGGTAATGAGAGACCCACAAATTTCCATTGAATTCAGTTATGACAAAATTGTAATTTGGGCATGGACATTAAAAATAATTCCTCAAGCATAAGTGGCTAGAAAACAGCATGTGTTACACAGTGCCTTCCCTTTTTCTCCACATAATAAAATTGTAGCTCTTTCTGTTGGTGTAGAGCTTCTCTCTGGAGATTTCTGATGTACAGCAAGATTGAAGAGAAGTCATTCGACCATTTCCTTGTGAAATGTCATCATTGCAGCAGGTTCTAACTCAAATCAGATTATTAGAATGGAGAGATAATCAGTATGTGCATCATTATTTCACAGTCATCTGTCTGAGTCTTAAAATACTGAGTAGATTATAAATTAGTTGGGAGGGTGGGGGGAGTATGTACCCATGCCAAGTCTAGACTTCTGCAGTCCTGCTAACGCAGCAGTTCACGAATTACACAGTGCAGGACACAAGGTTGGATGGGCTATAAACTTTAAAGGCCCTCAGTGGGATATGTTTGTTTTAGACTCTTAATTACGGCAAATTTTTTCCTGATGATTCAGTGGGTTTAGAAATACAGTTATCTGTGCTTGGTGTTCTGGATGGCAGCACACTGTGTAGCTATCTAAAATGAGACCTAGTTGGAGGCCGAAGCTGGAAAATTAGAGATATTGGAGGCATCAGACATGATCCAAATGAGAATTGATGTTTCTCAACTAAGGACTGGCTAACAGGCAGGGTTAGGGCAATAAACGCTCACAAATATCTGGAGGGCTTCCACACCAACCAGAAACAGAAGTGTTTTTTAGGGTAGTCCAAGAAATATAATGAAATGAAATTTGGCAAAGGAAAATGTTAGCTGAATATTGCAGAGGATAGCAGGACAAAAATTCCCTGAAACAGCAAAATTCTCTTAAAGACATTAGCATCATTTTTATCATTTTGCATTGATGTAGCTGGCTGCTGGGCTATCTAGTCTGTTGGAGGGTCTTTGCCCAGACTCCAGCTTCTTCATTAAATCTAGCTAATCTAACTGTAAGGTAAAGTTTTCGTTAACATAACTGAAAGTTTTCAAATACTGGTTTGCTGTATTACTCTTGCTTGGGTACAATCCTTGAAGTTTGGGAATATATTTTCAGTTTCAATGCAGGACGGCATTGAGGGGAACCATCTCTATTTTGATGGGCCTATAGTAAAGGACAGATGACCAGTTATGGAAAAACAACCTGCTAATCTGTGAATGGGAGGCTGTGGCCAGCCCGTTGCTGGTCCTTCTGGACTGCATCCAATCTCATGTGTTTACAGTAGAGGGTTTTTCATTGCAGTGCCAAGGCTGTTTGTGCTCTCCTCTCTCCAGTTCCCAGCCTCTTCCTCACTGGGCAGTGGTGCTGAGTTCAGGGAAATGCTCCCTGCCTCCACAGTCCTGAGCTCCAGAAGAGTCACTGTGTGTATGTGATAAATAGGTGCATATGCTGAAACAATACTGCCAAAGCTTGAGCTGCAGGTTACTTGCTTATTTTTCATGCCTTGCTGAAGTGACTTCTCCTTTGGGTTTCTGCTGCTGTGTTGGTGCTGGGTGCTGCATAAGCCTTCATAAGCCTTCCTGTGCCACTTGCTTGAGCTTCTTGACAAGCACCAAGTAACGATGAGAACCTCAGAGAGCCAAGCACATGCATCTTGGCAGCATGAAGTCAAAGGTTCATCTAAAACTAAGCTGCAACGTTTTTTTTTTTCTTTGCAAGCTGCAAAAATGAGGTATGTGCATGAGGTATATGCAACCTGCTCTGAATGTATCCCAGCTCCTCTGGAAAAAAAATAGGTCATTCTGACTGGTCTGAAGGGGCAAGCAGGAGAACTTGGAAAAACTATAATGTGCTGAGCCAGATTTCAGTCTGGAACAAAGTAAGGAAAAAGCTGAAATGGGCTTAAATAAAAAAAGAAATGTAGAAATGTGAATTTTGTAAGTTGCCATACAGAGTTGGGGGGGGTGAATGTAAAAGTAATTTTTTCTATTTTAGAAGTGACAGCCTCATGAAGAAAGATGCTGTAGAGTTGGTGTTGTCAGGCAAATACAGACTTAACAAAATACATTTATGAAATCTGCTCTCAGTAAGAATGGGAGACATTGTAAGGCTATTGACTTTTATTTAGTATCATGCGGCAAATTACGTAAGACCATAGAAGTGCTCTCTGCGCTAAGTAGTATGTGCACTTGTAAACTGGCAGATGTCAAAATTGCTATCAGCAATTTGTGACTGTCATTGAGGGGAGGCATTTTGAACGAGGCTGTGTATGCACCAGTACTCAGAGCAACCCCACTCAGTCCTGCCGCTCTTGATCTAGAAGTTAACGTGTGACTGCTCCTGACCTGGGGAGCCATCTGAAATGCTCCCTGGTAGTACGAGAAGAAAGATTTGGGCTTATCAAAAAGTTCTCTTTGGAGCAATTGCAGGGCAGTGCACAAAAACAGAGAAAAAGAATGGGTACTAAAATGTATTTAGCTTGGTGGGGAAAAAGGCAAAAGTTGGGCTAATGTTTGAAAGTTTAAAGACTTCAAACTTAAAATGGAAAATCAGTGCGCACACACACACACAAAAAATGCTAGTGAGAGGGACTGATCACTGGAACAAATTACCAGCAGAGAAAGTTCTGTTTTTTCATCTCTGTCTTCACAGCAAAACTGTCTGGAAGATGTATTTTAGTCAAGGACTGCTTATTGGTTTTAGAAGTACCTGGGAAGACCGTGATTTTTTGGTAGATAAAAAGGTGGGCGGAGTACCTTATTTTAACAGTTTTCTCCTGTCTTTAACATCTTTGAAACTGTAAATTTGATGCTATAAACCCCTGCTATTCGTGGATAAATCTCTGCTACCTACTTTGTACTGCTGTATGAAGGAGGAGGTGATTATGCTTAGGTGTAAAATTCCAGCAATTTAAATAAGACAGTATTGTGCAATGGGTAGGAGTAACCCCTAGCATGAAGGTTGCTTTCAAGTGTAAGAGCTGACTTTATGCTAACAGTTTCCAGGAGTTTCCAACTTTTAGGGCTTTGCTGTGTCTTGGGCAGGTCTGAAGAATATTTTCACAGAAATATTCTCACCATTCAGCAGCAAAAAATGGAGCTGTAATGATATGGTATTAATGTGATAGACTCTTATTCAATGTTGTCTTCCTACTGCTAGCAGTGCAGGTAAACAAGCCAGCTTTCAGGCAATGTAGTTTTAATCAGTATATAATTATATAATGATGCAACAAAGATTTGTTGAATAGGTCATGAAACACTTTTTGAGAAGGAGAATTAACTGTTCATCCCACAGTTAAGGAGTGTAAAGGAGTGTAAGGAGTAAAACTTCTGTGTTTTGGAAAGACAGTGTAATACATAGGATGTATTTTGTATGAAATAGCACATCCCCAACAGAAACAATTGTCTCTCTTCTTCCATCTGTTCTGAGAGCACACTTGTATTTGAAAAATAATTCAGGTACAACACTGTGTTTCTTGTTAAGTACAATAGTTGTTTCTAAATACCTCCAAGGGAAGACAAACCAGTAGGGCCTATGGAAAACTATATCAACAAAATAGGGTGTTTATTTCATGTGCTCAGAAGACTTTATAGAAATGATCTGACTTTTGAGATTCAGAAAATTGAAAACTCCAGTGCTGATTTGTGACTCGAGATTAGGGTTCACACAGCCTTAAAAAAACTAGTAGTACATGGAAGCACATGCACTCACATGTCTGTGTCTCTGCCATCCTACAGGCTTTGACAGGAGTAAGTGAACCGTATAGACAGTATACCATGGAAGCATCTGGCCGGTGGTTTCAGCTGAGTGCCCTTCATTTCATTGTCTGCTTGCTTGTGTGTGATGGATTTCATGGACTGGCTCAGGTTGTTCACACTGCCTTGCAGGCAAAGGATGTTCCCCTCAGCATAGCGTTCAATGTCCTTCACAACAGATTGACTTCCCTTGAGAAACACAAGCACCATTCAAGCAGAGATGATACAAAAGAAAGCACATTCACATGGGATGATTTCTTTTGATTCACAAAACCATTTCCAGTACAAATGAGCATTCCATATAAAAAGCTTGGCATAAAGGGACCCAGTGAAGAGAGAGAGGTGTTATGGGGTCATATGCAATTCTCAGCTGAAAGGAACGTGGCTGACAGTCTTATTGCAATCCTTGAAAGAATGAAAGTGAAACCAAATGTCTCTTCTGTCTAATCAGAACATTATCTTTTGTATCTGAATATTAAAGCAACCAAAAAACAAACAACAACAAGAAAAAACAAATAAAAACAAAAACCTACAGGCGAGAAAACAAAAAAAAAAACACACACCACACCACCACCATTAGTGTAGATAAGAGTGGGACCTCTCCAAAAACTCAAATGTGAACAGCACTTCATGTTTAATCTTTTTGTGTATATGGTCAGCTCTCCAATTGCATGGAATGAAAAATCCCTGAAACTCTTGCTATTCAAAGTATGTTTGTGTTTGGGTCCTCGATCCTCTGTGAAGAATGGGATCAAGAGCAGAGCAAATGCAAATCCCCCCCCAAAAGGGAAAACTACCACAGCCCAATAGGACATGGATGCCAGGACAAGTCTCTGAGGTCTCTGAAGTCTGTACTTCTGTCTCTCTTCCTAATATTTAATAAGAGAAAATAAATGTGTCTTGGCAGAGGGAGCTGTCTAGCCCCCTCTGTTTTGGTAAGGTAATAGAGGAAATGAAAATTTTGAGAGGAGTGGAGAGGGCTGTTGGAAAGCTGTAATTAACCTTTGGCACAGTGATTTGTATCCTCAGAAGGACATTTGTTAAGGTATCCCAGTTGGTAGGTGGAGAATAGAAAATCAGTAAGGAATATGGGAGCTTTGCATAAAAGATTAGTGGGGGTTTAGTCAACTAATTTGATAGAAGCCTGTGTTTTGACAGAGATGTAAACTCTTAAACAGCTGAAGTAAGGAAGCTGCAAGCTTTTGATTTTATTTTTTTCCCTCCTGTGTAGTTAAGCTAGGATGCTTTATCTTTTCACTCCATGTTATATACAAAATTTATATTTAAGGAAGAGTTTGTATTTTTTACATTCCATTGTCTTTTATAACACAGAACAATTTCCTTCCCTCAAAAAAATGCTAAAAATCTCTATTGAGCAAAGAAAACTGCTTATTCAAGAGAGAGTTGCCTAAGTCTGCAGTCTCAGAGACCTAACGAGCTTTCAAAACATGTTTATATTTACTATTTCCAGAGTCTTACATTAAAAAAAGGGCAGAAAAAAGTACATTTGATTTTGCTGAGTAAGCATACACATTAGGAGATGGATTTTTTTTGTAGTCTTCTAAATGTAGGTGGGAGTAGTGACTGATAGATGAAATATCGTACTTTAAAACTACAGAAAAACAGCATTATGCAAACTTTAGTTAGATATAATCGTAAAAGCTGTTCACAATCAAGACAACTTAAAGTGCGTTTTTACTGTAAGTTACATAAATGGCCACTTTCATATATTTCACGACTTTCCTTATTTGAAGTCTCAGTAAACTTAACTGTAAAAGTTCTGTCTGAGAACCTCCTTGCAGGGGGAAGGGAAACAGGAATACAAACATTCAGATAAGATTTATGTGCGGTATAAAAATTCAGATAATTTTTGCTGTGGAATGAAAGCCATTTTTAATCTACAAAGAATAAGAACATTAAAAACAAGCTCTAACAATGGAGACAGATCAATATTTTTAGTTCCATCTGCAAAAAAGTTTAGAAATAAATTGTTCACGGTTAAACGTCTAGGCACCAAAATTGGAGATTTTTTTTCTTGTTATAGATGAAAAAGTGTCTTTAGGGTATGGCTTAGAATGGGACCTTTGCTGCAGTCTTTCAAATGGGAATGTTATCAAGCACTTCCATAGTAAAATTGGAAAGGTATTTTCATAGTTAAAAGATGTATTTTCATTTTTCTATTTCAGGCCTTAATATCAGACCCTCTATTTCTTAAGCAGATAAATTTTTGAATACATGGAGACTTTTATCTTAAGCTTTGATTTCAGTGCTTACAATTTGAAGTCCTTAAGTCTTCATAACAGATAAAGACCTATTTTCAGGAGAGGAGGGTCAAGATAGGGAGCAGCTCCAGCAGGTGATATGTGGTTCAGGCTCTTATTGCTTTTTCCATATTCCCTCCTCCCAGTCTTCAGGTGAAATCAATGAGTCCTCCCCTTGTGGGTGGTGTTTCCTTGCTTGTCTGTCAGCTAAGACATGTCCTGGTGTACGTATGTGCTACGCTGGGTTCCTCAAGCTTCAATGTCTTGTGAAGAGAGGTGAATTGTGGGTTACAAATGGGTCCTACAGTCTTTAATCTTCATGAACTGGAACAGTCTCCACTGCTCATAGGCAAGGATTTGAGAGGAAGTTAATTTTTAATGGAATTGAACCCAGCTGTCATGGAAATTACTGAAGTTTTCAAAAACTTTAGAAGGTGATGGCAAGCATACAGCTGTAGTAGCGCTTTGTTCAATAGGGCCATTTATCTGCACAGTTGTCTGGATGATGCTTGCATGCTGAAAGTCTTCAACATAGACATCGAATGCTGTTCCGAACAGAATACATCACAAATTTGGTTACTTGGTTAACAATGTTAATGAACAGTGCATCTCTACCATAGCAATGAATTTGCTTCTACTGGAGAATAGATAAAATGGCTTTCCTAAAGACTGACTTAAAGCGTAGGTATAAAATAAAAATTCTGCAGTCATCGCCTATTGGCTACCTGCTGTCTTTTCTAAAAATTATTGCATATGACTTTTATCTTTCATGGTTTTATCTTCCATATACAGTAACATGGACTAAAATCATAAGCATTCTTAGAAGTAGCTAAAAGGTGGGAAAACTTTGGAAAGCTGGAAACTTTGGGGTTTCTCCTCAGAGACTGAAGACTAAAACCAGTCTACACTAGAGGGATGTTCCTGTCACTGTGGCCCAGAAATGTAAGTGGTATTTTGTGAGCGCAGAAGACTGAAAATGTCTTTCGTTTATGGGCAGGAGTTTCAATATTCTGTAATTATTTATATGTGATGCTTGTAGCTCTCTTTCTCTTGTTTATGCATACCTGAATATAGTGGAAGCAAATATCAAGAGAAACTGACAAAAATACCCCTTCTAGCAGTCACTTGGAAAATTCTTTGACTTAATGTTATTCTGTTTCTGTATGTGTAATGTTGCCAGGGTATTGGAAAAAATGTCATACCACTGCATTTCTAGTGGTTTATATGAGTGTTCTGGCAACACTAATATTTTCTTCTTTTTTTTTTTTTTTTCATCTTTCTGAGGACTGCAAGGAATATAAGCAAATCTATAATTGGTGCTCTCTCCATTAGCATATTTGCACAGTACACTGCATAGTCATCAGCTTAATATGCTGCCTGTCCTGTGTTCCATACATCAGTGCTTTGACTTAAAAATGACTGCCGAGGTCTTTTAAACCTTTGATAAGAGGGAGCATAATGACTGAGCAATGCCTCTGTGATCTCTTTTTGCTTAGCTGTCCCTGCTCTGCTCTGCAGTAGGCAAGTTTTAGACTTCTTGCATTTGAAGATGACCCTATTTTTGCTGTAGTAACCCCTTACAGACTTTGCTGTTTTTAAGAGCAATTTCAGTGCATCCTTCCCCAGATATTTTGCTCTTTTAAAAACACTTCTTTCTGTTCAGCATTTGTGTCCTCAGCTCTTATGTTAACCCAAGCCTTTATACTAAGATTCCTTTGTCCTTATTTCTCCCCTCATAAAACTCTGTGTTTCTTAGGATATCTAATATAGTCAAACAACTCAATTTGATTTGAAAATTCAGATTGATTGAATGGATTCAGGAGACACTTCCCTTTCAAATAGGGGGTCATGTTTTATGGGCTAATTTGTTACAGGAAGAAACTCTTCTGATTCATGAGAGTAACCAAATTTGCCTGAGCAATTTTGCTTTACACACCTGATTAACCTGTATGTGCTAGCAGGAACTTTCTTTTCCTCCTAGCTACTTATAGAGCATTTTATAAGAAAATCTAAACGTAGTAATCTGTCCATAGGTTAGAGCCTCAAATGGTATGATGTGTTATGAGCCATATTGACTCTGCTGTAAGTGATTCTTGATTTATTGTGACAATGGTTTATGCTTCATGGACTGAAACAATAGCTAACTTCTTTGATTAGTACTCATCTTACTTGGCATGAGACAGTATACTTTGATGTGTGGTGGTATCCACATTGAAAATTATGCTAATGGTTGTGATTTTCTGTTTTATGCATAAAAGCAAAAGCTTTTGGAGTATTTTAGACAGTCTTATTTGCTGTGTATTGCAGAGAGAGAAAAGATTTTAGACTTGAAAATATTGAGAGAAACTAGGGTGTTGCAGATGCCAGCTGATGTGTCCCTGGCAGAAGATATGACAGGCTGTACCCTGCCTGTCCCATGGGTAGGAACCCAGCCCAGGTGTGAGCTGTGCTTGGGGTCTTGGGGCAGCCTCAACAAGGTGGCCATTTGCTGTCATAATTTATTTTCCCTGTTGAGAAGAGAAAGAATTACCCTTAATTGCTCTTCAGGGATTTCTACCTTGATACATCTGGGATTATTTTTTGTCCTTTTTCTTTTTTTTTTTCCCGCTGTGACAAATGATACACCTGTATATATAGGCTTCTCTACCTGCCCACTACACCTCAGTGGGCCTCCGCAAATGATAGACCTGTAATGAAATGGAGAATCAGTAAGGGTTTGAGGGTTTTGCTTGCTTAGTCTGAGTCCAGCTTTTATTTTCATGTAGCTGTGAATCATCTTTTTTTTTTTTTTTTTTTTTTTATTAAGAAATGTCATGAGAATCATTTAAAAATAAATTTTTTAATTAAGAGTTCTGCAAAGAAGACTACCCGATAGATTGCTGTAACTCAACTCAAAACTCTTGGAAAATTTAGGTGCATCTCTGGCATTCTGCCAGAACTCTGTAGGAAGTTGGCCCAGCAGTGTTTTTAGTCATATTCTTTGAACAGTCTGTAGCTAATGCATTTTACAAGTCCTAAAACAAACATAAAAGAGAATGGGATGTGCTAAATAATAAACTAAATAAGTATTTTCTTCCATTACTGTATGAAGTTCATAGTTTGCTGTATCTGAATAGTGACATAGACACAAAAAAGATAAAGTAGCACTTTAGCAGTGTTGCTTTGAAAACAAGACAGTGAAAATAAACCGCTAATTCAAAAAAGAAAGATCAGCTGATGAAAAATAATTCTAGCTGCTGAAAATGCCTCAGCATTCTCTTGAGGGAGATTTTCAACTCTGTCCTTTTTAATTCCAGCTATCACAAATGGCTTTCCCCGAGCACAGGTCATCTGTGGTTCTTTGGTCGTAACTGCATTTTTGTTTTGTGCTATATATGTCGTCACTGTCACTTCAATTGTGACTGGACTGAAATCAGAGGAAACTATACTTTTAGAATTGTTTTCCTTTTACTTGCAGCATAACCAGCTTATTTTCTTGTGATAATTTTTGTGCTTTGCTTAGGACAAGTTTCTTATCCCAAGTCTCTTAATCACTGTTGTAGAACTTCAGGCAACAGTCTCATTTTGCAATTGTAATAAACGGTGTATGAAGTTCTGAGCTTTGTATGTTGCTGTAGTTTGAAGGAAAATTGAAAATGCATGTATTTCTAGGTAGGTCTTTATGAGGTCATTAAAATTCAGCTCTGCTTTATTACCTATTTTGGCATCATACATTGCCATTCATGTTATCATTTGTTTCAGCAAATAGGGCACTAGGTTAACAGGGTATACTGCTCTTTTTTTATTTTTTTTTAACCTCCTCTCCAAAATACGTCTTTAGTTACTAAGGAAAGATCCACTTTAATTCAGTGCTCATGAAACACAAGCCAGTAAGATATAAAACACTTAACCAAACTTGGAACACCACTAGATCCATCATTCTAAATTTCCTCTAGCATGCATTGCTCTTCATCAAATGACAATCTGAGGAAGCCATAGATTTCTGGCACGAATAACACACCCTTGGTGACTATTCTCTTATTTACACATTTAATAAACAATATTTAATAAATCTCAAGCTTATACATAAAAGTATTTTCATTACAGTATTAAACAAGGAGATAAAATTACATTTTCATTACAGAATAAAACAAGGAAATATGAAATTAAGGTTGGCTGGAATTGCTGTCGGTGATAAAATATTATTTAGCATTGGGAGAATCAGATTAACTCTCATAACAAGTTCATTGCTGATCTTTATGTGGAGAACAATTGTTTTGAAAAGTAGTTCCTTTTCTAGAAAAGTGAATCATTACCTGTAAAAGGAGCTGATGTTTAAAAAAGATGGGTCATCTGAGTGATCCTTCAGAGGACTTACATAGATTCGCTAGAAACTATACAACTCTACAACTAATGTCATCTCTTCTATTTTTTCTTTCTTTTTTTTTTTTTTTTTTTTTTTTTTTTCCAGGGGGGGGTGTTTTTTGTTTGTGTGTAAGTTTATTTTGAAAGTAATAGTTATATTATTTCAATGGGTTATTTTATCTGGACTAGGAGAAGAATTTCACTGGTTGTTTGCTGAAGTTCCTTGTTTGTGAGTGTGCGTTATCCATGCATTTTGTTAAGGTTGATGAATTGTTTTCCATATTGCACAGAGAATAGGAGATTTTAGTTCTGTGATGATGTTCTCAGCTAAAACCTAAAAACTCACATCACTTCTTATAAGACCACTTAGCATCACTTTCAATGTGACAGAAGGGTATGGTCCCTGAAGGGCCTTCCCACAGTTCATTAACATCTGCTGGAAAGCTTTAAAAAATATTAATGAGAATTGATTTCTTCAATAAGAAGAATCATAAAGATTAAATATGGACCTATGAAATGCTATGAACAAGCAGCAGTATCAAGAGTGAACCTCTATGAGCCTTTGAAAGTGAGTGTTAAGTGGCAAGTCTTTGAGCTAGCCATACACTTCATCTTAGATGAAAGCAATGCTTGGAAGATGACTCAAACACGTGGACTAGCAGAGCACAGGGGTAGCACATTCCTAGTCTCTTAATTTGCTTACATTTAGTTGTTTCTGCCCTTTCCAGACATTTTTAGTATTAGAGTTTTCTAGCTTCTTCCTGAGTTTTCTACAGCAGTAGGTGGTGTGTGCACCTTATTCTTGCTCTGTGACCATAGTTTACTGCAGGTTTTTTCACAAGACTGGACTGACTGTGTTTTATTTAGTGAAGCCATTCAGCCTTCTGGCTTACTGACAGTCTTGTTAAAGACTGTAGCTACTAACAACTGCGATTCCTAACAGCTGCCCCTCATTACTGAGGACTTGAAGGGATGCAACTACTTCTTGTTTAAACAGCATCACAGACCTGCATGCAGTTGAAAAACATCCTCACCTGGTAGGGAAGATCCCATGAACCAGAAGGTATGATGAACCTGCAATTTTCCCAAGTGTAGGAAATTTAATAGTATTTTTGCTCTCCCCAATAAGAAAGGTACAAAACAATCTAGATTAGCTCTCTCCCATGAGACTGCAAGACTCATTTATGAGACACTTCCATCCTCCTCTGTCTTGAATAGCCACCTTGTTCAGCATTGCCTCCAGTCGAGGTGGGCTGCTAATAAATGATGAGGAACCAGCTACAATGAAGTGTCTGCAGTGACAGGAAAATGTCCAGGGATCTGCTTCAATGGCACATAAATTCCTCAATGCTACTTACTTGAAAAGCTTCAAGTTTGAAAGCTTCAACCTGTTCATTTGTTAAGCTCTCATCCATTGTGCTCTTGTTTTATAAAATTGCTTCAGAAAGATGAAGAGAGATGAGCTTAGTTCCTGTGCTGGTGTTCATAGAGGCACTTGAGTGAGATGCCTGATTTAAACCTGAAGCATGTCTGGAGGAGTGTGAATAGTTATTTGCTTATGCACAGACTTCTGTAAGATTGGAAAACATAGATCTCCGACTCCAGTGCAAATAAATTTTCACATCTGCTTGAACCTTTGAGCAGCCATGGCCCAGGCAGTTATAGCAGTGCAAGAAAAACAGCACCAGTGGCAGAAGCTTTTAAAATGTTTTGCCTGGGCTTTGAACATCTTGCTGCACATGAACTTGGGTTCTTCTAGTACTAGCCTTAGCAGATGAGTTCCTGCCTACATTACAGCTGTTCCTACTTGTACTTGTCCGTCTTGGAAGATGGCAACCAAGATAAAGATCTTCCAAGATTTCCCAGTTCATTTTTCCTGTACCAGAGACAGTGTTTGTCAATACCACTGTTAAAATTCCACCAGTGGTCATTCCCTCAATGTTTCCCAGTCAAGCTGTTTGAAGTTCTGTCTTGAATTTAGCATCAAGAGAGATGTGGGTTAGTCAAAACCTTTACTACTCTACTACTCATTCACAATTAAAATTGGAAAATCACTTCCATCATATTCCAAGTTCAAGTGGATTTCTCCATAAAGGCCAGACTTTCTATTTTACTTTTTGTGGCTCTCATGTAAACTATCTTCAGATAAGTTCTTGACTTTCATACAGATCTTTATTTTCTAAATTATGGCTCTCATAGCAGTAAAATCCATCCTAGGTTTGTAAGTCCGATGGGAGGCATAGAGCTTTCTTGCATAAGAAAGGCTGTAAAATATCAGACAATTGCTGTACTAAAGGGTTTATTAAGTTTATTGAAAATGTGATTTTTTTCATGGAATAATGTTATGCATTTCCATAGGATAAAAGAGTAATTCTTTAAAATGCTAAAAAAATTGTGTATATAAATATATAGACAGTAGATAGGCCATGCCTGAGGGTGGGATTCATGAAAGATTTAGCAGATGCCAGAAGAATGATGTCTTGCCTGGGATGTCTCTACAGTAAACGGAATGTCTCTCAGGGAGATACTCATCTGACCATCTTGGAGTCTTCTGGGGCTGAATGGCTTAGTATCTGAAAGTACCTGGGTTTTCCCTTTGACTATTATTGGCCATATGTAACTCAGGGGAGCAAGATCTCCATGTCACCGTAGCTGAAATCCTGCTCTAAACTCTCCAGAAAGACAGGCCAGATGGGTACAACACATGGTGAGTTGCAAGTTCCTTTTGTATATCCTTCAGGGTTTAACTGTCTTGTAGCTTGCACAGCTCTTCAGGTACTGGGGGCTGGAACCTGACTGGGTCCTTGTAGGTTATTCTCTTATTTGCTTTTTAAATATTTTAAGCATCAGGGGAATGTCTAGCTGAAGGAGTATATTAGCAGAGTTCTGTGCTATATTTAGTGGATTTTTTTTCCTTCATTCTGCATATTATAATTATTACTCAGCTCCTGACTCTTTATGTGGGCAGCAGATAGGACAAGTTAGCATATAATAAATTTCTGAAAATAGTGGTAGACAAGATACAAGGACTAGCTTGGAGTGGGCAGGAACCTTGACTCATTGTAATTGTTACGGGTGGGAAGGAAAATAGGAGGGTATTTCCTCTGCACAGTTGACTGAGTTTAAGAAATACAAAGGAGTCTGAGAAGGAAAAAAAGAAGCTTTAAAAGTTTCTTTCTCCCCTTTCCTTGCTTAACTGATGCAGCCTGATAAAAGTACCCTCTATTGCTTGGTATTTGAATTCACCTTAGAGAATTAACAGAAATAAGGCAAACCTTGGTTTAATAGACCTCTCCTTAATTCTACCTTATAATGTAGACTAATAGTCCTTTAAAATAGTCACTTGGAATGTTAATGAACTTAATAACCCATTAAAGAAAAAAAAAAAAGTATTGAACTGCCTCCTAAGAAAGCTGAATTCTACTGTAGGCATATAAAAATGTTCAACCTCTGAAGAATTTTATTCTAAAAATTAAGGACTTGACTGGAGAGGTTTAATTTTTAAAGAAATAGGAAAGATTTGGCTGTACATCCCAACCAGTATGACAAAAATTTCAGACAGTAAATAGTCCAGGAAGTATCTTAAAAACAGGAAAGGACACCATACCAGTCTTCAATACCTAAAAAAAGGACGAGCTGTTCTTTTAAAATACGTTCTTTCCTTCAGTGGAGACACTGTGAATTCATTCTGTGTTTCTCCAGACTACCGCTGTGAAGGGTGCTCTGCCTTTGATGGGGGTTGTAACTGGAGCATGCAATTAATAGGGTTTGACCAACAGATGGGACTAATGACCAATAACCTGTTTCTGTCAGTGGTTACTGCTGGAATCTGCTTCCTCTTTTCCCTCAAGAACTTGCAGTTCCCTCCCTTTTCCTCAGCACCATCTTGCAGAGCCTCCAGAGCTCAACTTTCTATTTTTGATCCTGTGAGGAGGTCACTGGAAGCTTTGTGAACGGCTTAGCCGAGGCTCATGTTTTACCTTGACAGAGATCTGTCTGTGTCTGCGCTTTGCCGCTGGAGCTGGGTGGCTTGTGTCTGCAGCGCTTGATGGGCCAATAACTCACCGAGGTCTTCCTGGCTTAGGAATTTAAGAGCTGCTGCAGATCAATCGCTGGACTATTTGTTTTAGTAAATTGCTCTTCTGTCTTTCACATCACCCAATATCACAGAGAAATACCACTTTATTATAAACTGACAGAAGACTGTGAAGCCAAGCATGGAAATGTGTGTGTTTGTGGTTTCCTTGGATTTTCATGATCACTTTAAACTAGTGTGGAGAGTGCTGAGGGTTTCCAAGGACAAAGTCTGAACTGGGGAATAAAAACGGACAGGACATGCTTGTGACTCTGGAGATAGCTTTGTTCTGCTGTTCAATGCTCGGAGAAAGCAACTCTTTATTGCTGTATTAGCCATTACTCTGGGCAAATCCTTATTTCTGACACACCTGGCCAATTGCATAATCAATTTCTTTTGATATTTAGTCACAAAGAATGATATGTTTGCAAATGAAAAAAAAAAAGAAAAAAAAGGGGGTTTATTTTCTGATATCTTATACCTTTTCTTGGGTAAATATTTCTAAAACAAACAAACAAAAAGTGCTTTCCTTCAGTCAAAGCAAATGTTAGATTTTCAATTCTTAGATTTCTTTCATTGTCTCCAGCAGTAAAATAGAAAGGAGTGAAGGCGGAGGAGAGATCAAAACTCTCCAATACATAAACGTATCTATCCAATTAAAAGCATACAAATATTGCAAAAACAGTGATTTTTTAAAAAATATTAATTTGTTTCAGGCTTCTCTGTGGAAATGTTTTATCCAGTTGCTCTATCTGACAGGAGAGCGTCTGAGTCTTCACATCCAGCTACAGAACCGGCTTAAGGTATTCCTAGTTCTACCGTTCATTTCTGCCTGCACGTCGCTCCACGTGGAGTGTACCATTTGCACTGTTCTGTGACTTTGTGCTGTGGAAAAGAATGGATACAAGTTTCTGCTGGATTATCTCTGTGATGTGGCTAGCAATCTACATGGTGTTGGCCAACATCATGAAAAGATGAAACAATACAGGTGGGAGCTTGAAATGCCACTGTGTCTAAAAGTGCACAGGACACTCTAAGACGGAGGTGACAGCAAAGGTGTGGAGAGAGCTGTTTTTTGCATGGCTACAGATGTGAGGAGCATTCAGCCTTTCTACATAACTGCTCTTGGTTGATTAGGTATTTGGCCACAAGGTCAACTAGCCAAAAATATTTGCAAGTGAGAAAGGGATGGCCAGAAACAGTTTTGTCCCTGTTTTTACAGTGTTTTAGTTTCTCTTTAGTGGTCACAGAAACTACTTTGACTACTTTGATTATATTGTGTTATCTTTTAATATTTTTATGGATTCTTTCCTTTTGTCTTTCTATAACACTTGTCCTTATATAGAGTGACAGAACTGCTTTCTAGTAAGATGGGGATTTCCTCACTTCTAAAACTGGGTTATTGTCAAAGATGGCAAAATGAAGATGTGTGAAGGAAAAAGTATCACTTTACTGGATGTGAACAGCAAAAGAGTGGGAGAGGGGTAAGAGTACCGCCAAATTTCCATTTCCTAGGGCCATAAATCAAATCCTGCAGTACTGTTTTTGGATGGGGATTTTTTCCGCATGTCTTTTAGTTTAAATCTCTTGGATATACTCCAAATAAATTTTGAAAGGTGAGGATGGAGAACATGTCTTTTTTCTTTTAAATGAAAGCTGGGATTCTCATTCAGTTCTTGGCTCCAGCACCTGAGTCTTTAAGGAAAGTGCTAATACTTCAGAAATACCCACCATGCCCAGGAGGAGAAGCTGGGGCAGGGAGGGAGGTAGCACGGATAGGTGTCAGTGATGAGCGACATTGATGAATAGCAGGGAGAGAGGGAGCCCAGGACCTGCCAAAAGGAGCCGAATAGGTAAGGTTGCAGTTTGAACCATAAAGATACAAAGTTTGAACCGGAAAGCAGAGCGTGTTTAGATTCCTGCCATGTACTGCTTCTTAACTACGCAAAGTTGGTAAAGCTTACACAAAAGGGAGAAAGGGATGTCATTTATGATTTGTTAAATGCAGTCAGTGATATTTCCTGACTAGG
This sequence comes from Crypturellus tataupa, assembly GCA_034781795.1. Taxonomy (NCBI): domain Eukaryota; kingdom Metazoa; phylum Chordata; class Aves; order Tinamiformes; family Tinamidae; genus Crypturellus; species Crypturellus tataupa. The sequence continues at coordinate 2,680,800 of JAWLRI010000494.1, read as the reverse complement.
AGCTCCTGCTGGAGTTTTTGGATAATTTTGCAGACTCAAAGGCCTATTTGAAAACTAGAATGTGGCTCTGTAATCTGTGCCAGGCTGGGCTCTTGCTTCAGGAAATAAAATGCTATTTTCACAGTAGGATTGATGAAGGAGGAGGTACAAGGAAAACTATCACTTTTTTTTTTTTTTTTTTTTTTTTTGGAGAGAAAGTAAGGATCACCATCCTGTAATTTTTACATCACACTGTAATTTTTCTTGGCAGTCAAGAAAAAATTCTAGGTACTTTTTAGTTCTGTTTTCAGAGGGATGTATTTTAACATAAATTTTCTTTCGTGAGTTATACAATGCGAAGAGAGTTGAGATGGAGTTGTGCATGAGAGGAAGAATCAGCTCCGACAGCATGCAGTTGACTGTTTCCTGATGTTTCTTAATGAAGAAGAGAATGAGACTGGGCCTTAAAATATAATTTGTGGGAGAGAGAAGAGAATAAAGTCCTCTAAACCATAATTAACTATAAAAACACTTTTCTATATTCATTTATATTAATCTTCAAAAGTGAGAGTAGAAGTGGAAGAAAAAATATAAAGGAACTAGGGTGAAGTAATTTTCCTTGCTTCCTTAACACTTACAAATTAAGTGTTGCTTAAAAAATAAAAGAAAAGGAAAGGTTGACTCCAAGTAAGGGCCTTCAGGGCAATAATATAAAATTATATGGATATTTGACTGCACGGTATCACGGTGCTATAATTAAGACAAAATACCATACAATTATTCCACCAACTGGGATAACGTATACAGTGACTGTGCATTTCAAAATAATATTTATTTACTTAAGCTTTATTTATTATTTATTTATTATTAAGATTTTTTTTAAAACTGAAACATTATGTAAATAGATTTGCTATCTCAGACTGGGAGATGAGGAATATGGAGAAACTACTAAGCACTGCCTGCGTTACAAACTATATGACAATTTGCTTATCTACTTTTGTGAAGGCAATTAGCAGCATTTGTCATCAAAGGACTTCTTCCAAAGCCTTAAAATGCTTGCAGCATCCTGAGATGCCTATATGTTCTTGTCTGAATTTCTGAAATGAGGACACCGAAACAAGGAGATAAGATTGGCGCTTGTAATGAAATGACCATTTTTGGTTTTGTAATGAACTGCACATCTTTTGTGAGCAAGTTCTTTTAGTGAAGTCCTATCGTGAGCTATTGATTTCTGAATATAGACATGAGTGGTTATGCAGTTATGACTCCAGAGTGAGTGGTAACTCCAGATCCCATTCAGACAGATGTTTCTCACCTGGGATGTATCTGATCCAGAAGGTGATCCTGGAGCTTTTCTGTAGGTGGATTCCCCTGCAGAGTTCAGTAAAGTCGCTCCCTGCTCCAGGGACTTTGGGACTAGAACATTTAACAGCCCATCTGGGTGCTCCGCTTCAACTGGCAGAGTGTGGCAATGGTCAGACCAATTCAGACACTGGGGACATTTCAGGTGTTACATTCCCACCAATTCATCTGTCTCTTGCTGGGTGCCCTCCAGACATGTCCATGAACTTGAGTGTCACTGGGCACTCAACTTTGGATGTTAGTCACCCAGTAAATGGTCATTTCTGAGGATGTTGGAGGGTCTTAAATGGTGGAACTATACTTTTATGGTGCTCTCATGACAAAATCTTCCTGTATTAAAGACACATAGAATTCTAGTGAATGCGGTGTAAAATTTTACTTTGATGTATTTAGCTGAGACCAGCACTGTCTTCCTTAACCACGAGGGATCTGATGTGGCTGGTAACCTGAGGTGAGAGCAATTCAGGTGTAGGATTTTGCCCTTGATAGTCACATAATAATGAGAACTGCTTGATTTAGCAACCTTAGCTCAAAAAAAAGCACATGCTAAAGGAAAAAAAAAATGTTGGATTTTCTCCACATCTCTATTCTTTTGAAATGTGGATTGCCTTAAAAAGAACTGCCTTTTCTCTCCCTATTCAGTAGGTTGCTTTCACAACTGTGAAATTGCTAAATGCTGCCCCATGGGGGAGTACTATCTTGTTGTGTAAATGAATTCAGAACTGTGACATTCTGCTGGCAGGGACAGGTGGTGTCTGTGAGAGCCTGACTGACCGCCATCAGTTTGCCTGATGGATTGACTTCCATCACTTCTGAGCCCAAAGTCATTGATTCTGCTCTTTCCCCTCTTTAGCATGACCTTCTCCACAGGGAGATCATGCCAGTTCTTCAGTATTTTCCCCTACCCTTCAGCTCATCCCTGCTCCTTTTTGTTTATTTTCTTGAAAACAAACAAACAAGCAACAAAAAAATCTTTTCAATCAGCAGTCTTGGATCTGTGCTAATTATAGATTGAAGATAAGGGAGGCAAGTCAATGGACAAAACAGAATAGCGAAGTGTGCAAACAGCAGATCTTCAAGAAAAGTGTCAGAAGTTGATGTGGCTTTGTCCCCCATTGCTGGGGACAGATATGCTGTGGGGAATGGTGTTATACAGTCCCCTGGTACTCTTGGTGAAGAGACAAGAGAAGGAGTAGAGCATAGAGACATAAAATCCTGTAGAGTGATTTTCAGATCAGGTCAACCTGGAGCCTGATATTTGGTACTAGGTGGTTGTTAATAACCCCAGGGGTAACAAAAGTTACTCAGTTTAAAAAGTGGGCAGCACCAAAAAGATAGTTTTGAGTCTTTATCTGTAGGAGAGTTTTCTAGGACCACCATGTGAGGGTGAAGGAAGAGGTCTCCACCCCTAGCTGTCATGAGGAAGTTTGAGTGAACAGTGCCTTAATCAGCTTCAAGTAAAACAAACAACTAACAGAGTTGTAGGATGGGCATTTGAGTTAACCCGACTGACTTTTACATAAAGCAAAATAGGAAATACTTGAGTGAACTAATTTAGCTGCATATGTGAAGGTAGGAAACCTCTGACCTCAAGGGTGTTGACAGGGCAAGAGCAGACACAGAGAATACTGCAGCTCTTCTCAGATTCTTCTGACAGTGCATTTACTTCTATGCCAAAGTCCACATCTTATCTAGGGATGCACTGGTGGTTATAAGAAGGGAAAGCAAAAGAGAAGCTGTGGGATTTAAAAAAAAAAAGAAAAAGGCTGCATTTTTTTTCTAGCTCTTTTTAAAGATTCTCAAACTGAGGCAAATTTTAACTTGGTTTTGCTAACTGTTAAATGAGAGTAAAGAAACTTGCCAAATTTCAGCTTTATGTCTAATCTCTGAGGGAGATCTGAGGGTTGACAATGTGGAACTATTATAGCTGTTGTAACTCTCCTAAGAATAATTCTTACCATATTTTTAAGCGCTCTGTAACCTGTGTTGCATGTGAGGCCCTGCAGCCCCACACTGTCTCTGCTTTGTCACATGCGGGTATTCCCCAGGCGACGCTCCCAGAGTAGCAACAGAAAGGGGAGGTCTGGGTGGCTGTTGGCAAAGAAAATTGGTATATAGGACAGGTCTGACTAGGTCACAGGAGAAGAATTGCGCAAAGAGAAAGGGAGCGGGGGATGTAGAAAAGAGAAAAACACATTCCCTTAAAACGTCAGGTTCCAGTGCCTTGGCTTTAGTACCTTTGGAGGAGCACATGGGAACCCTGTCCTGGGGCATGGGGGAATGCTGGCAGTGGCAATGTGGAGAGCACCCACTGTATGGAGAGGGAGTTTCGGGACTCCGGTATTGGGAAGGAGGGTGCAACTTTCCCTCCTTCCTCCCTTCTCCCCACCATCAAAGGAAAACTGAGGATATGGGGATGGTGATTGCTCCTGATGAGATGGTGTGGAATGGCATGGCATCGGGGAAGCAGCTGGCTGGGGTCTGCAGGGGCAGCTCACTGGCATGACTGCCAGGGCCTTCTGGTCAAGTGACTCAATATTTTTCCTTTCACGCTTAGCTCGTGATTGGAAGTAGAAGTGCTGAAATGGCATGAGCGTGACCACTGTTATCCTGAGATCTCTAATTCAGTGTTGCAAACTGAAGAGGTATTGGATGAGCCATCTGCAGTTACAAGCAGTTTTCCACACTGAACACCTGCTGATTGGCCATTTCTGTCAGTATATGTTTACACTGAGTTTGAGTCCAGTGTTAAATGCAGCAGCTTATTTACCTACGCTGAGCATATTGCTCTGACAGGGGAGCAATGCAACACTGGGGAAGTGGCTGATCCTTGCAGCCACCTCCTTCCAGCACATGCTAGTGTGATTTCTCATAGTGGGAACAGTATTTTCAGGATTTGAATCCTGACAATGACAGCTGTGCCTTTTTTTTTTTTTTTTTCTTAATAAGAGGCTAAGCTCTTTAATTACAATCACTGGAGACAAGAAGGCTTAGTACAATATAGAAGTAGATTTTTAATGAGCAGAGTGTTTTTAGACTCCTCTTTCATATCCACAGCATAGTTCAAGGGGAATCTCATGTACTACTCAGTAAAATGTGTTGGTAGTCTCAGCTTAACCTTCACTGGAAAATTGTAAACACCGTATTGAAAATGCAATATTCAATTCAACACAGCTAGAAATGATTGACAGTATCTGCTTCAGAGAGGCCCAGGACTAAGCTAGCATGAACACTGCATTACCTTGTGCTCAGAGAAACTACTCCACATCATGGGGAAAGTCATTTGAAGGAGCCCATACTGAGTCATGGACTTTGATTGCATTCCAGCTGCCTTCATAATGTACATCCTGTAGGTAAGGGACACAGCTTATCCAGTGTTGGGGTTTCATCATATTTCTTGAGCAGTTATTCACCTCCTATCCTCCCAAATTAAATACAAAATGTCCCTCTGACAGCAAAGTTGGAAAAAAAAAAACAGAGAAAATGTATTATAGTTTGTGCATTAGAGATGGTAAAAGACTAGTCAGTTATTCATAATTCATAGCACTTTGGAAAGGGAAAGAGAAACTCAAAATTTTACTAGAAATTTTCCAAAGAAAATAAGAATTACCAGTTTTCTGTAAAGAAAAAATGTCCACATTTTTTAAATGGGGAATTGCTATTTTTTTCCTTTTTGTCCCTTGCTCATAAGAAAAAGCAAAATAAAATTTCAGCTAAGAATTTGATATAGCATTTCAAGGTAATGAAATCTGACAAGTGATGTGCTTGGGCCCTCTGTAACTGATACTGTTTTCTCATTCTTCACCCTCACAAAGTTGTGTGTGTGTGTTTGTTTGTTTGTAGCTGTATCCACTTCTCGAATACGAGGAAACTCAAGAAATGCGTAGCTTCGTTACAGACAGAGTGAAGAGGAAGCAGCGTCCCCAGCAGGCTGCAGAGGTGGGAAAGCGCAGAGGGAGCTGCCGACCTGTTGCCCTGTCTCTGAACACAGGTGAAAGGGAGCTGACCTGAGAGCGGGGAAGGACCCTGGAGCCACCAGCACTATCACTGCAGGGAGGAGAGGAGCCTCATCAGCTGGGCAGGAGGCTGGGAAGTGCGTGGCAGGGGGTACTGGCTATGAGTTCGGCAGACAGAAGGGATTTTTAAAATATTTAATACAGGTGATGCTATTATTTTAACAACAACAAAGGATCCTGGACCCAGAGGGATACCTGCATCCCTGGAAAAGGGCAGAGAGGAAGCATGGCCAGTGGAGCCCTGCTGCAGAGCCTTGATTTGAAAAGACAGGCTAGCAGGTTTGTTGGGTTTTGTAAGTGATTCTGGGCTTTAAAGCAGAACACTTACCTTGTGCTTATCTTGAATGCACAGTTCAGCTGAGAATGAATGACCACAGTAAGCTATAAAGCTGTGTGAGCAAACTGGCTGAGTAGTATTTGCTAAATTTCCTAAACAAGTGGAGTAGAAAGTGTTAGAGCTGTATGAGAGCTGACCTGGAAATATATTAAATCCAGTAGTAGACATGAGAGGGAAAGCGAGAGAGAAACTTAATACCTCACTGGGGAATTTAAAAAAAAAAAAAAAAAGAAAAAAGAAACAGTCTAATTACCCAGACTGTTTCAGTGCAAAACATATTCCTAGAAGAGACAAGAAGTTAGGGCTCCAGAAGTGCACAGCTGACATTGCCATAAAAACAAACAAACAACAGCAACAACAAAAAACACCTGCTATGGCTCAAAGGGAGAAGAGACCATAAGGCCAGGCCTTGGGCAGCTGAGGCAGCACCTGCTAATGCCCCTGCGAGCCTTGGTGCTGATTGCCACGTGCTTTGGATCCGTCTTGAAGACACAGCATGTGTTCCTGAGGCAAATTTGGCTGAGCCGTGGTTGAGGGCTGCTGTGGGAGAGCAGCTATCCCGGATTTGCTAGGCACGTGGGGAAGGAGGCCGACTAGTAATGCTGGCAGCACGCCTCGTGGGCACACTTGTACAAGGAAAGTACATGGTTATGCACACACAGCTTCCCCGGGGTAGAGAAAATACTGTGGAAGCCTCTGTGTGGCTACTGGAAGTAATGTTTTTCAACACCCTGCAAAGATGTAATAGGTTCCCGGGGTCTCTGCTGGAAAAATGTCTCTAGCCATCACTGCTGAGGTGATGTATCTCCTCCTCCTCTCTCTCCATCACAGAACACTTTAGCTTTTTAGGGCAGTGATTGCACTTCATGTCAGATTGATGGAAAGCTGAGCTGTTTATCAGAAGAACTAATTCTCAAGATTTTATTCTGCCCTGTGTGAGTCAGTAAACTTGAGAGTGTGGAAATCCATGCAGCTTTTGTGTGAGAAAGAAATCCATGGCTTTGGTTCTCTATACATATATATATATATATAACAGTGGTCTTTATTGTATATAGTGTATTGCTTTTATGAAGTGAGTAGAGTCTGAGTGTGCAAAGATGTGTGTGTGCTTGGTGTGTGTATTCAAGACAGTCTTTTTGACCATTTTGTGGTGTTCTCATCACTGCAGTCCTTCTGAGGTCATCTAGAATACCAAATCTGTCATTTGGACAAATTGTCCTCTCTGTGAAAAGTCACCTTGGTGGCTGGTGGCTAGCAGCTCTCAAGGTTGCCAGAGCATCAGGTATCCAAGCTTTTTTCTCTCTCTCTCTCTTTTTTTTTCTCTCCTGTAAAAGTCTCCCTGAATGCAGAAAAATGTTTTTGTGCCACTTCAAAGCCCTCATCTGCACAGCTGAACTTACTTTAATGTTGCTTCATGATGCTAAAGTACAGATGGTAGAAGAGTTTTAAGAGTTTTGGGGCTGAAAACTCATTCCACAAAGTTTAAAATGGGCCATGACTACTCAGAGTGAGGATTAGATGTGCCCTGAGATCAATCATTTTGTGTAAACATGTTCTATAGGACTTTGTGATAGCCCTGATAGTGTTTTGAGAAAACAAAATCTTCAAAAGTCCAGAAGTAACCTAGGATGTTGGATTGAACATAGGAATTGGCTAACCGCAGGTTTCTCTTTAAACATAACCAACAGCAAAAATAACTTCAACTGTCAATTTATGCATGTAAATTGAAGCTTTGCCCACCCACCTCCTTGGTTCCTCAAATATATGTAGATGCACTTCCTCTCTCCTTGCCCCTAGCTGTATTTGTCTGGAGATACCAGTTGCAAAGACACTATGGGAATCCATTTCTAATTCTGTCAGGCAGAAGGTGGAGGATTTGCATAGCGGCTTTCATTAGCAGCAGCAGGAGGCCTCGCGGATCTGGATCGCAGAGCAGCCCCTATCCCAAGTGGAAGGCCCCTGGGATAGCTTGCTCTTCTGCCTCCCTTCTTGGTGGCCTTGGCCTGCGGTTCCACCTGACGCAAGGCAATCAGGAAGCTGGAGCCAGGCGGATGCTTTGCAGTGAAGCAGCTGCGGATGTGCCAAGTGGTGCACATGGGTTTCGTAGCGGGTGGCATGCACCTCTGTAAGCACCAGGCCCAAGACCAAGTGCGTGCCAAGCACAGGTAGCTGTAAGGGAGGAAGGTGGGATCTGTGTATGCCTGGCGTTGTGGTCTGCAGGGTGAGTGCGGGTGTCATGAGGTAATGGAACAACGCTTTGAAATTTGGCTTTGCCCCTGACTTTGTGGCCACAGACAATTCCTGTGGTCTTTGCTCCTCTTTCCCCTTCTGTAGAATAAAGTGTTTTTAGCTTCTCTCAAGGGGCTTATAGATAAATTCATTAATATTTGTGAAACATCAGACACTGTGGTGATGAGCGCCATAGAGAAGCCCCTGAGGAAATTAATAATTAGGTATTCAGAGCAGGGTATAGATGTTGTGCAGTAAATAAGGTGAGACTACACATTAAATGAAGAGGATAAAAAGAAGTATCAAATAACTAATTCGATCCCAGAGCACCATCCAGCTTGTGTACTGAGTGAAGGAAGTGTCACATGCAAACTTTCTTTGCAATTGTGTTATTAAAGATGGTATCATAATCTGTGTACACAAGAGGACTGAATTAAGGTTGTCTGTACAGAAGTAAATGTAATTTTCCCCCCTTAACTTTGTATCTACCTTTTTTTCTAAGTAGCTTTTCAGTGTATAATATAATACTTAATTCATAATATGCTTTGGGATGAAAGACATTATGGGAGGAAGAAAGTATGTTGCCTTTTAATAGTGATGAAAATTGATTTGAATAAGTACTGAGATGAAAATTACCTCATCACATGACCTTCCAACAACAGGGACAAGGCTAATCTGACAAAGCACTACTGCATTTAAAGAGATAAGGGGTAAATTACCTGCTGGTGACTGACTGCAACTTTAAACTTGGCACCAAAGGAGTTTAATTATGATAATATGGGCCTCAAAAGTTGACACTTACTAGTCAAAGGAATAATCATACCACACTAGAGGAAAATTACTTATGCTTCCATAACACAAAGAAATAATAGGTTGTATAGTATTTGCTGGATATGGTAGTTAATTGTAGTGCTGTCTTCTCTTCATCTTACTATAGGGCCTATATGCATACCAACTACACTGGGAAAAACTGCCCTTTCCATAGATAGCACTCATTCCAGTGACAAATTTAAGATAAGTGTAAATTGCTTTTGGTATTGCTGAAATAACTGAAAAAATGGATACAGTGGATTTCCCTGATATTTGCTGGAGCATATTTGGCCAGCCCAGGCAGCAGTATTTGAATAAATTTGCCAAATACTGGTAGAATTTGCCTAATGTTTGATAAGTGTAACTTGGCAGGCCCTACTTTTGATTTTTAAACCCTTCTCATTTTCTTGGCACGGCTGCATTTTCCTTATTCTTTTTTAGTAGGTGCAGTTATGAGTTTCCTAATCCTAATGTTGTTCCCTCACTTACCTTAATTATTTTCTGTAATTGCTCTCCTTCTCGAACCATCTTTGATCATCTTTCTCACTTCCCCCTAGGTTGTGTCTGCTGTCTCCTCTCATACATTTTGTATTCCTCCTTTCTGCATATTTTTTTTCAGATTCCTTTGTTAAACCACTGACTCTTGGTCTTGTCTTGGAAACTTGCCAGATTTTAATGTTTGTAGACCAATAGGAAAGACTGATGCTGCCTCTATTCAATATCTATGCCTAGATGAGTCGCCAGTACTTTCACTGCAAATTTCGGGGAAAGAAGGACACCTAGGACTTACGATAGGGTCAGAACTGTGCATTACCCTCCTGCCTTGACTGGGGGAATTCACCCGGAATTTCCTTTTGTTGCCTTTTCCTATTCTCTCTCCCATTCTATCCCAGCTGCTACTGCTGTGAGGATGGAGGCAAATAATTGGCAGCTCTTGCCTTGCCTGAATGTGCTGATGTGATGTGGCCAACTGTGTTTTAACCTTCTCCCTCGGTTTCCATGTTTCTTACTGTTATTCACAGTGTTCAGTGCACCTTCCTGCTGAGCCTCTGTGCAAGGAGCTTTCTTGAGCATCAGTGCAAACATGGCTTGAACTTTTTTCCTCCTCTGTTCTTTGAAGTTCCAGAAAATACTGGTGGCAAATGGCAAAAGTCTGAGCGTTTTCCATTCAGCTTAAGAAATCCCTGAACAGTAGCATATGCTTCCCTCCATATACTTTGGAAAACAGGAATGCTTCCTTCTTATGTCAGGATGGTGTTATTGACACCGTTTTTGTTGGTTTGTTCTTAATTGGAAAATTGAGATTCTGCAGAACTTGGTTGCAGTTGTCCAGGCAAGATGTATAATTGTCTAATTTGCTACATGGATCTTCAAGCTGTGCTGTTAATAGCTTGCCCTTTCTTTTTAGTCTGTGTTTTAAAGGTGTTTTTCAGCTCTGCTGCCTCACACCAGCTTTTTTAGGTAATTAGCAATTGCTTTTATTTGCCACAGAGGTGAGGAAGGAGGGCAGTGCTGGGGGCGTCAGCTGAGTAATTCCTTTCCATGACTCCGCATGGAGCCAGGAATAGAAGCGGAGCCGTGACTGCTCATCGGCGCTACCTGATGTGGGACCTGTGCAGCTCCCAGGGCTTGTTTTCCCAGGGATGAGGCATTCCTGTGGGTCTGGTGCTGTTCTAGGGTTTGTCCCTTGTGCTGGTGGCTGGGAATGAGGATTTATTTATTTATTTATTTTGGTGGATAGGTGAACATTTCTGGTTTTCTGGTGACTTTTTTTTTTTTTTTTTTTGAGTTCTTTAGTTGTGCCTGAGCCCAGTAACACTGCTGAGTGGACAAGCACCCAGCCAGCCCTGTCAGACACGGCACCTTGCAGCAGACTGAGCGTTTTCAGTTGATTTTCGTTCATCACTTAGTTGCTGCAATGATGCTGCCAAGTCAGTGTGTGCCTGTAACTATAAGCAAAGTACATGAGAAGGAAGGAAATAAATCCTGTGATCTCAGTGCACGTTACTTGCTGCCCACTGACTGATTCAAGTATTAAATGAAAAAAAAAAAAAAAGACATACTGTTTCAGTTTGATTTTAAAACTGAGATAATTTGTGATCTTACTGATCCTATTTTTATGACCTTGTATCAGGATACCTAAGTTGTTCTGTTTTGTTTTTTTTTCTTCCACTAGACAAAACCCAAACCCTTGTGTTTCCTTCCCAGTACTCTCCATATCCAACCTGCCATTGCCATACAACTCCGACATTTTTTCGCAGAGCAGCTGGGAAATCAGAGGAATTTTTTTGTTTGTTTGCTTGAATGTTTTTAACTGTCAGAACTGATTGACAGCTACCTTTGCAATTTTAGTGATGGTCTGATGTCACAAAGTCACAAATTACACTATTGTAAATTAGCCCAAAATAAATTAACATATATATTTCTGCATTGATTTAAAAAATACTATCCTGTTGAAGCAAGCTACTCATATATCTGATATTTTATAATGTTGAGAGAAAAGTTACAGAGCCTGAAATCAAAAAAGAGGAGGAGGGCATTCTTTTATTTGTGTGTGAAATGAAAACTAGAATGGTGTTGCAGAGCCTGAAATCAGCACAAATGTATTTTAGAAAAGCATTTTCTGGGGGAGGGGGCTGATCTGTAGAAAACGGACATAGGGCACTTTTTTTTGTGGATGCAACTAAAAACTAGATTGATGCATACTTTTTAGGAAGGTGAATATGTAAGCACTACACTCAGTGCACTGTCAGTGAAACCTGCAATTATCCATATTCTGCATATAGTTAAATGTGTTGTCTGATGATGTGATAAAAGGTCCATAACATTTTACAGAAATGCCTGTTACGCACCTGTTATGAATTTGCCTTTATTCTGCCAATAGCTGACATGATGGTAAGATCTTTAATGCTGCTAATAGATCCATGTCTGTCTTTATCCTTGTTAAAATATTTCCAGTAATAACTTATGTGAGTAGCTATATATATATATATATATATATATTTGTATATGTGTATACCTGCTTCAGAGGAGAGCTCTTCTCTCCGAGAGTGTTTGTTCTATTAAAGAGTGACCACTCATCCATCAAAATCATTGCAGGTCAAAAAAGTGACCTTATACAATGTGATAGACTCTTGCATGGTGAAGCATGAATTGGTGCTGAGTAGCTCAGCCTTGTCAGCAAGACGGTGTTCCTGTATATGGTCAGATACAGGTCTTCGGAGTCCAGGGATCTTTTATGTGCAGAAAGGACACCCCTCACCAGGTGGTTATAGCAAGGCAGATGTTCTGAGACCTCAGTTTTTAGATCCCACTTTACTTCCACTTCTAAAGGTAAAATCCTTTTGTAGATCTGAACTTACGTGATTTTTAGCAGAAAAGTCAGTTGAACACTGAAATAGATTTAATAGGAAAAGGTTTTATAGTCTTAATTGTCACAGATTTCCTAGTCCATGTTAACCAGACAGCTGCCAGGAGTGATTCTGTCTCAAGGCAGGGTGTGGATAAGATGGTACCTTTGAGGTCCCTCTCAATCCTACTTTCTGTGAATCTATGTTTATAATAAAGGATCAGCTGTTCTGTCTGGCCTGCAAAATTGTGATTGTTTGTGTGTGTTTTAATACAAAATGCAAGTTGAAAACCAAGCAAATGTGCTCAGCATTGTTGTTTGTGGTCTCTCCAATTTTAGAATCAGAAAACAAACTTGCAAAAGTATCACAACAGTGATCAGAACTCTCTGCTCCACTATTTACTATTTACATAGTGGGAGACCTGTCCCACTCTGATTTATATGCTATGAAGTCATGCTAAGGCACATTCACGCTCTGGAGAAAAGCTATTGAGACCAATTAAGTACTCTGGATTAATTCTGGTACAACTGAGAGTAGAATTTGGCTCATTGACTTCTCTTAGCATGAATATGAATCAGGGCAAAATTTGCTCATACAAGTGTAGTCGATTCAGATATTTAAATGCACATGTAGTTGATTACAAAAATACTGCCTCAGAGCACTGGAAATAGGTTATTAGTGTAGAATAAATTAAATAACTACCCCAGCTGCAGCCATGATAAGGAGAAAATACTCCATAGGTTTACTTGTTTTTCTTCCTGCAGCTTATATTCTTAACTGAATGTTACTGAGTTCATTTTTGTCATTTCTCACTCCCACTAGTTATTTATAATTCTATGAAAGAAAACCTGTAAAAAAAGAGCTTTGGTGTACAGGTCCTTTGAGAGTAACAGTGAAAGTGCAAAAAAATTAATGGCTTCCTGGCACGAGAGTGCAGCTGAAAAGCAGACTGCTGCTAGTGGTTCAGTGAGGATTAATTAGGTTGGAGCAGTGGAGATTGTCCTGACACTGTAATAAGGTTGCTTTTCGGTGCTTGTCAGATATGAAAGAGTAGAAATTATTTAGCCTGGTCAATACTTAGTTAGAAATTTTAGAAAGCCGAATTAGGGACTTACTAGGTGACACCCTGAGTTAGCAATGTACTCACACTCCAGCATAGTGTCCGGGTTGTTCGAAGTTTCCTGCTGGCCTTTAATGTGGGACAAAACCTGACTGTGACAACTTCATTTTACAGAAATCCATACCAGTCTTTCACATTCCTTACTCTCTGGAAAATGCTAGATTCAGAGATTGAATTAATTTGTGGATTTTCAAAGCCCTCGCTCATCCTGCACGTGCAGTAAAGAAAGTTGCACTGTTGTGTTTCAGCTTAAATAAGCTTGAGCATACACACAAAACGAGAGCTAGATGTGACACTCTACCTTCAAGAGAAGCACTTAGGTCCATTTTTTCCTTTTGGTTTGGAAGAGGTAACTTAATGTTTGTGCTGATGTGAGACTGTTTCTGCCTGATTCCCCATCCTGATCCATCACTTTAACATCCTATTTTTGCAGTGCAAGATTAAGTCTGTGAAGAACACTAAATAGTTTGGGATCCATTTCTTAGAGATGAACACTTATCCTTGCATGATATTATTGTCTTCCATTTTAATTGTCTACAAATGATAATGATTTTTTTTTTTTAAAAAGGGAACCATTTTTTCACATACAATGGGATTCAAACATCTAAATATTCTTCCAATCTCTCTCCATTCCAAATCACCTTGTATCTTCCCCTCCATGTACTGCTGAGATGTGTAGCCTTCTTGTGCTATTGTTGCTTTTTTAAAAACAACCCTGTATTAAATTTCTACCTGCCTGTGTGCTGAATTCCTTCCAAAGTTTGATTTAATGAATAGTGATGCTATGAGAGCAAATCCATCATGGAGAGTACCCAGAATGGAAATGGGAACTTTGAAAGCTGCAGGATTAGGTGGACACCACTAACAGAGATGAAAGAAAGCTTTATTTAGATCCTGCAGTTACAATGAAATTCCTTTGGGTAGTGCACTACCTCTTTTCCATAGTGCTGCATTATTTTGTGAGTGGACAAAATCATCCTCTAACTACATGGGTTTCACTTCTGGTATATCAGGCTTGAACAGACACAAGACAATTGACAAAATTGCAAAATTTAGTATGCCAACCATAGCGGCATAGAGGCCTCTTGAATGATATTTCTCTGATTTACAAGTTCATTTTCTAGTAAGTCCTTCCCTCTCCCCCACATTGCTCCCTTCGTTGTTAATCTGTCCTAATGCTGATTGCAGACGCTGGTGTGCTCCTCTCAGGACAGTTATTATTCTCTTGCTTGTTCTTTCTGGATAACATGCAATTAACGGTGAGTATGATGCCTTCGTTCTCAAGCAATTTTTATCCACTTCCCAGGATTGTATTTTCTCTCTCAGTTGGTAACAAAGTTTAAGTTGGAATGCTGTGGCATTCTTGGATAAGAAAAATAACAGGGGTCTCAGAAGTTAAAGAAGGGGAATAGATTTATTAGGTCATCCAGAGAATTTCTGAGTCAATGTAAGTTAGTCTTTTCTGCCTTTCTCATACTTTGTTCAACAATCTAATTTTAGCAGTCCCCCGAAATATGGGACTCCCAGCATTACTGTTTGGAGATTATAACAGGTTAATACCTCTCACATTCAAGAGGTTTTTCGTGATGTTCAGTGTAAATTATTTCATAGATGAAATATACCTCACTGTCAGAGAGCAGCCTAAATTTTCACTTTCTTAATTTCATCCCATTACTCCTCGTTATATCCCTTGTACCAATCTAAATAATTCATCACCCTTCTTAATGTTTATATCCTTCAAATATTTATAGGCAGTTATCATGTCTCCCTTTAGTCAGAGCTTAGCTGAGCTGTTCATATTTAGACCTTTTAATCTTTCTTCATAAGCAAATCCTTCTACAGAAGATCGAGGGCCTGATCCTCAAAGGTATGTAGGTGTCTATCATTGACTTCAGTGGAATTGTGGCCTAGTTATTACTACCATTAGGTGGTGGTTTCTTTTCTCCTCTCTGAATTACTACCAATTTGTCTGCATTAGATACTGGGGCGCACAGAACTGGATGTAATACTCCAGGAGCAGCTTGGCCACTCTTCTCTGCTTTGCTTTGTTGTTAGCAAATACACCCTCCAAACTCTTCTTGCTGGCATGCAGCACCAGAAATTTATATCTAAGACAGTGTTTCCTGTTACACCTGCTTTTCCTTCTGCACCATTGTATTTAGGTTTCCTACCAGTGAGTATTTAAGATTAGCTTATGGCTTCTGGATGTACTATCTGTTTTCAACCTTCGTATTTTGTAATATTGCTATTTATTCCCTGGGATTTACAGAATCTCCCAGTTCACCATTATGTGCATGTATGTGTGAGCCATGTATTTCTCATATATATATATGTGTGTGTCTGTATATATATGTGTGTGTGTGTGTGTGTGTGTATAGAAAGATATTCACGGCCCCTCCTCTGAATATAGATGAAAATTAAGAGACTGTCCTGGACATTAATCTTTATCTCTCTGCACTGTATGGTTTTCCAACTTCATACAGTAGCATTTATCACTACCCTTTGTTTACAGATTTTTTCAGCCAATTTATTGTCCAGGTAACTCTGCTCATATCCAAGTCAATTTGAATTAAGTTTGTAAGGCAAAATCCCTATATCAAATATGAGACTAAACACCAGCTACTGTAAATCTATTGTAATACATATTTCATTGTTCTGAGGGGTGTGTTAAGGCCTCCTAAGGTATGAATTTTTATTTGAATGCTTTTGCATGGTTAGCTTGTGCAGCTATGTGAAGTAGCAATTAAGACTAATGGGTAGGGTTTCTTGACAACTACTACTGTGCGACATCTCTTGTTCCAGTCAGAGAAATGGAAAAAATCATCAGGTATTAGACTGAAATTTGTGAAATAAAATCTGAATTTTCACCTTCTTGAGAAATTAGGCCCAGTTATAAGAAGCTAGACAGAGCAGTGTACTAGTAATTTTCTTCTGGACTGCTTGAGAAAATTTTTTCTTTTTTTTTTTTAATTAGAAAAAGAGAACAAAGTAATTTTGTGACTAAAAAATGAAATACTTTTTGCTTTCATAGATTTTTTTAGATTTTTATTAAAAATAGAATAGAATTTTATAACTTTTAAATATTATTCTTTTAGTCTTTTTAATGGAAGTTTTGAAACAAATATTTTGAAATGTTCTATTTTGAACATTTGTGAATGAAACATTTTGTTGTTGTTGATAGCTAAAAATAGTAGCTCAAATGTTTGTTTTTCTCTAATCTTTATTTTTTGAGTAATTAGCTTTTGTACAGCTCTGCTTTCATGTAGTACTGGCCAAGCAGAAAACAAAATGCTAAAACTTCTTGATAACACTATTCAAGATGCCATGCTCCTGATACAGAGTGATGTTATGTAACAGTTTGTATATCACCCACAAGTCTGCCACACCAAGCTGTCTCTCCTCTCCTCTCCTCCTCCTCCTCCTCTTTTTCTTTCGGTGTTTGCGTGTTGGCTTAGGATTTTTGCCTGAAAAAGAACTTTATATTTGTCAAGTCTGTAGGAAGTAATACAGACTAAAATATATTGCATTGTAGAAGTACCAAATTTGAATTATTTTCCTAAGGCCGACTTAGCTCATCTATGCAATTTTGCTGTATGACCTTGTTTTATTGTATAGAGAGCATTTCTGTGTCAACGTTTTTCTATTCACCACAATGCATTTTCCATCTTTCATATTTCACTATTTCACATTTGCCTCTTCAAAATTTCATGCCACAGATCATGTCATCTAGAGAAAAAGAATTTTACTGGAGATACATTTTGATCTTCTATGGAGCCTCTGTACTTTAGACTTTCAGTTTGAGCCTTCCAAAATGTTTTTATTATTATTATTATTTTATTTTGTGGCATCCCATGAATTCATATTTTGTTCCCTTATTTCATCTTCAAAATCTACATGTATAAGTCATACAACTATGCTAATATATCTCTTACAGCCACATCTACTCTGCCATTTTTGGGGAGTCCACTTCCATTTGAGGGAGTATCTTAAGTAACAGCATCAAAAGAAAGCTTTTGGCAATATAAAATCCATCCTTCCCTGGGAGGATTGGCTGATGTAGCTCTCCTGACAAATCCTTTTGAGTATAGGCAAACCAATTCTGTGTGACCTTTAGCTGAGGCCAAGCGAACAAACAGAAAGCAAAACTCAGATGTCTCCCTAAGAGAGTGCCCACTTAGTTGGGTTGCATGCTGACTTGAACCTACCATGTTCCTTCATACCTGGAGAAGGAGCGTTTTTAAGAAACAGTAAGCAAAATGAAAGGGAAGGAAATAATGCCTCCTAAAAGCAGTGTGCTACTACTTAACATCCACATTTTCATATTGTAATTCTACATCTCTGCAAATGTACAGAATGGGAGAATCAGGCCTGTACTGTTTCTTCTAACAGTCTATAATAATTCAACAATAAAATTTATGCCAAGCTTTACCCAGTGAGAGAGTGCTCTGGAGTTACAGAAAACAAAAAGGTATCACACTTCCATAACTGCAAAGAGCACTTAGCAAAATTAATTGCACAAATTGTTTATTTCCAGACTGTATTTTGAACTCTGCCAAATATACCACAGCTTCTCAATATGTCATTATTCAAACGGTCATTTTTTTTCTATGTAGGAACAAGATGTTTGATTTTTTTTTTGTTACATTTATTGATTTGAGCTTGAAACTTCCAAATTTAATAAAATAGGAATGGCAGGAAACTGATATACTTTTTTCTTTTCTTATTAGAATAATAGTGTTAGTGTCCTTGGTTATAGAAAATGGATGATGACACCATTTATTGATCCTGTGACAGGTTAAGAAGAATATTAGAATAATTCATGCTAGTCAGCTTAACCTTTTATTGAGTTGGCCTTTAGCTTCTCTGAGAAAGAAAATTAAGGCACCTATGTAACATTGAGTTGTACTATCATCAAATCCTTGGTTTGGTTTACTTTTTGGATATTATTAAAATACAATAATTTCAAATGATTATTCTCTATCTGTAAAATAGGTAGATGTTGACTGATTAAGACAAGTTTTGCTTAATAACCCACATGAAAATAAATACTGATAGGGGAAAGTGGTTGGTTTTTTTGGGTAGTTTTGTGGGAAGGAGAGGCTGTTTGTTTCTTGTGAGTTTTTATCATCCAACAAAAGAGTTTTTCTACCAGGAAAGAGAAGCCAGACCAGCAATGAACTAGATTACACTGGCTGAATTTCAGATCCTCCCCCTATCATGCTCAGATATATTTGCTCATGTTTTCCTATGGAAAAACCTAGTCCTACTTGATAATTATTATATATACATTATATAATTTGATTATTATATACATATATGATAATTATTATACATATAAAATATACCCACAGTAAAATGATAAATAAAAAACATGTATATTGCTCTATACCAGGAACATTAGAGTGATGTTGGTTAAAGTTAGCTGGAGTGGTGGAAATTAGAGTCTATGATGTCAGTACTAGTTAGCCCTAGCTATCCAGTACAATCTGCAATATTTTCTCCCAGAAGGGGATCTTGGCCTTTCTTAATCAAAAATACATGGTATCCCTGTAGGGTAACACAGAAGTCTCAGTCCTATCACCACCCTTCTGATATGTCAGGAGATGGGAGGCAAGATGTGGGAAGCAGCACATCTATCCACATGAGGAAGCTCTCAATGTTATGCAGGTGCGTGTATGTGTCCTTGTGGAAGGCAGAAGGGCCAAGGCTTCTTGAGCTCAGCTGAAAATGGCTTTTAACGATTTTGCCTATTAATCTGAAGTTGCTACAAAATCATGCCTGGAAACTATTTTCTATGGAAGATGTAGACTCTCTTCTGTAATATTCAGAGCAGACAGAAAGATAGAGCTAATCTTGTTGCCTTCTACACCTCACCAGTGTTAACAAGGGCTGGGTAGTCTCTCTCTCAGCCCTTCATTGGAAACAGCAGAATTTTCCATGGCTGATGTAAAGATTATGACCCTACTGATGACCAGTCTGATGCCTTGGAATAAATTCTCTTTTTCATACTTCGTCCTTTTAAAAACCATGGCAACCAAACAAACTATGCCAATCTGAAAAGACAATGAAGTTGCAAAACACAAATAAACAAAAAACCAAGGAAATATCAGATTTAATTTGTTAACACAACTTTGGTATGCTTCCTGTATACATGCTTAATATTACATGATCAGATACTATCCTTTCCTAAAAATTTCTGGGTCATTTTCAGGGTGGACCTATCTAGAAGAGAAGTCAGGAAAGTGCAGCAGAGGAAAGTATTCTTTGATGTTTTCATTATTTTAAAATGTTAAGTGAATTGGATAGGGAGTTGCAGAGAGGAGAGAAATGATGCTTTCCTGGGTCATATATTTGAATATTACCCTACAGAAGTGGGGTTTCTTCCTTTCTTACCACAGAAATCCTATGCATTGTTAGGCAAGGGGTTTCTAATCATTCTTTTCACATTTCCTATATGATGTTAAGGGTGTCTTAGACTGGAGTTCTTTCAGCTCTATGCAGTGCTGGATATGGCCGGAAAAAAAGAAAGTCCCCTATTCACGATGTGTGAAGTTGGATATTTTTGATCTTAATACCTTTGTGCCTCTATTGCCCGTTTGCAGGTTAGAGAGAACACTTCTGCCTTGCTTACAGGCTGTGAATGTTAACTTGTGTTTGAGCACTGTAGTGAGGGGTGCCACAAAGAAGCTCAGTGGAAAATTAATCATTCCATTTTGAGAACAGAGTTTGTGCCATAAGTCACAGACCACATACTGTGAAGATGCACTGGAATAATGAATGATGCTCAGGCAGTCCCTACATCAAGTGAAACATGTGTCCTGCAGAAATATTGTGGGCTTCTGTCACCAAGGATAGTATCAGAAAAGTTAAACAGTAAGATGAATTAAGAAGTTACATATAAACACACTTTGCCTTTTTCCTTACAAGCATTATTTTATTTTTTTTTTTTTCTTTACAGCTTACTGGAAAAAATATGCTGCATTGTTTAAATTCTTAACCTCTCCAACGCTTCTTTAAAGCTGTAATTCAGGCCTAGAATAATTTGAAGCTTTCCATTTTTAGGCATACAAATTGGATTCAGTGACAGACTTAGAAAAAGGAAGCATTATGGATTAGCAAAGTCTGGTTCCTGGAGTACTCCAGAGAAATCATTGCCGGTCTGTCTCAGTGCTATTTCAGCTATAGCTGGAAAACCTTTCTTTGAAAAAGTTCATCTTGGTATTCAAAAACCGTTTTTAGGCTTATTGTGAATAATGGATGGGAATATAAGATTACGTTTAATTTTATTTTTTTTATTTTATTACTCCCCTGCATAGGCACAGACCTACCACTCAAATTATTGCCATGCAGAAAGAAGTTTTGGAGCTGCACGTATAACAGAGTTTAGGACCTCATATGACCTACTCACGCAATTATTTTTCCACATGGTTTTGTGCATCTCTGAGCACCCTACAATTTGATTCTATGGATTTGTTTGAGAGAAGAAATTAACATCATCCACCGCAGTCAGGAGCTTTCAGTCCTTAATTAGCTCTCTTCCATGGTGAGAGATTTCAAACAGGCAAACTTCAGCCAGAGACAATTGGCATTCGTTTCCTATGCGGTGCAGGAGCTCCTGTACCTGTTCACTCTGCTGTAAAGTTCTTCCAACTGTGACAGCTTATCAGCAGGCATTTCCAGCACCCCAGGCTGATTAAACACCATATGGAATATTTCAGCTATGTTCAGGCGGTAGCATCCTTACTCTTTATGGGGTATTCTTTTACTCGGCAATGGTGTTACTGAGTTTGGTCAGTGTCCTCAGGCTGTGTAAAGCTTTCCTTCTCTGGACAAACAGAGGGTACCACAAGAGTGTGGTACCCAGCCAGGAGGTTCAGCACTGGTAAAGGCAAGAATGCTTATTTATTTTCCTCTTTATTTATACCCCCTGTTTTTTTGCTTTGGGCATTATTATTATTATTAAGCCAAAATGGTGGAAAATGAATCTCTGTAGCAAACTGTGCCTTATAACCTTTCTAAGCTTGGTTTTTTTTTTTCC
Source organism: Crypturellus tataupa (assembly GCA_034781795.1). Lineage (NCBI taxonomy): Eukaryota > Metazoa > Chordata > Aves > Tinamiformes > Tinamidae > Crypturellus > Crypturellus tataupa. Next base: position 2,659,559 of record JAWLRI010000494.1, on the reverse strand, counting down.
CTTCTATGTTTTATTGCTAGGGAATGAAGATGTACCAGAGGTATAATAACAAACACATGCAAGTAGTATCTTTTGATAGGAGTTTCTAGTCACTGGAGATTCAATGCCCATAAAAGGTGACTTGGGAGGCTGGTAATTATACAAAACAAGTGTTTAGAGCTGTGTTTCTCAGATGGCTTCAATTTCTATTAATTGGCAGTGGAAGACAGAAAGGACCAAGGGGGGATTATTTATCCAGATCCTGTGCATAACCAGTGTCTGTTGTAAGGGACTATGATTTGACAAGTATTGTTGCCAGAAAGACAGGCTTCTAGGACAACAGGGACAGTTGCAAGAGGAATGAGTGTCTTGGAGAAGAACAAATTCTGCTGTACCCAGGGTGATTTTTCCTTTTTTTTCACTCTGGGGAAAAAACAAAGCAACTACAATAAAAAAACCTAAGATATCCTGAGGAAATACATCTATGCAAGCTTTCATGTGAGGGAATAAGCAATGTGTATGTACATGGTAGGAATGATGTTGCATAGATGTTATGGTGAGAGTTTGTAATGGCAACTCACCTTTTAATGAAGGGCTAGGCTAGTCATGAGGGTAGATCCGCGTAGATCAGCACAGTATTCATCTTGGCCCTTTGGTGGGATGCTGAAGGCAGGTGAAAGTGGCATTCAATGAACAGGGAAAGGACCTGGATTGCAATCCAGGAATATTCCCTGCCTTTTGGATCTTTCTAGGAGTTAGATGCTAAAAAGATGGGTTTACTATTTACTCTCTTGCTTAGTAATTTGTCTTTCTAGGTAATGAGACTCACAGCTAATCCTTTTGAGCTCTCCTGTCTGAATCTAATCCTTCTGAGTGCTCCTGTCTCATGCCACATGCTCAGCACTGCTGTTCTGATTCATGTGGATTGGGGTTTTGATGTCCTTCCCTCTTTTCCTTCCTTCTCCTCCTGCCTGCTCACCACCAGCACAGAGTTGCTTTGCTAAATGTAGAGACACACTGAAATTTTCAGCTATCCTTAACTGGTTGTCTGACTTTGTAGGAGAGCAACTCAACTAAAATGTTCCTTTGGTAGGTTAGCCCAGATAAAGCAGCCGTTAGTACTGGTGAAAGCCGTTAGTACTCTTTGAAACTTTTCTGTGGAGGTATGGGGAAATACATATTAAATACGTTGCATCCACAGGCGTAATATAAATTTATTCTCCAAGCCACTATATCCCAGGCTTACCTCCTGCATCCCTTAAGGTAGGGAGCCTTGGCTAATTAGTAATCGCACATGAGCTTCAGCCCTGAAGGACGTTGTTCATTGTATTGCTTGTACCTTGCTGAATGCACAAGATGCTGCTGGACAATAAAATGAGCAGAAGCAGGAGAAACATTTGGCAAAAGAAAAAGCTTCAGGAATGCTTAAACATCCTATTACAAAGCCATCCATCCTGCTGTTACACATTACATGTCTCTGATAAATCCACCATTGAATTAATTTTAAAAACAACTACCAAATAAACTTTAAAATATATAAGAAGGATTCTAAGTGTCCCCATGGTGAAGGCTCTTGAGGGCTTCTGCTGCAGCAGCCCACTGGCCCCGAGCCTAACAGCTACAGTACATTGAGAAATCATATCTGCCATGTCCTAGTAATATAGGTGATAAAATGTCAATTGAACCTTTTCTTGAAAATGCACTCTTGAAAACATTTACTATAGTTATATATATATTCATCATTTGTATTCCTTCTTTAAAACATAAGACAGGATTAAAAATGTAACTTTTGTTTTCTCATGTGTTTTGGCCTTTCAAATCTGTCCTGGTTATTTTTCCACTGGGAAAATGTTTTGACTTTTTCTTTCCTTATGTTTTCCTTATATCTTTCTGTCATTGTTTTTGCTTGCCTTAACACCGACGAAGGTGGGATTTTTTTTTTTCCCAGATGCTCCCTAAGCGGTAAGGACTGGAGCAATATCCATTATTTCAGATACAAGTACAAGAGGATTATAGACAAGAATACATATGACTGGATCTCTCTCCTCTGTACCTCCAAAAAAACCTTTGGTGTGACCTGTGCAGCACCTTTAGAAAGTTTATTCAAAATGTGTGCTTGCCACATTTTGGCACATGGCCACTCCATTTTAACATTAGCCTTTGGCTGTCATACCAGCTTTCTTATACCCACTAGGAAAATTGTCCTTCTAGGGGAATCCAAACTCACTTTGAAAGGGGAAAGAGGTGGGCTAGGCAGCTTAAGAGAGAATAGTACTAGTTTTTGTGCAAAATCAATGTAGTGAAGGAAAATTCAGAACTCTGACCCAACAGAAACATCTCTAGCTGAGCAGAGGGTAGCTTAGTTCTCAGTCTTTCCTCAGCAGAGAGTCTCCAAGGCAGTGCTCAGTACAAATAATTGCCTGAAATTTCCTTCTTATTTGATCATTAATATGTTAATAGTAACAGTTTTAAGTCATACCACTTAGGACTAGACATAAACAAATAACCCTCATAGAATAAATATTTGGCTGCCTTGCCACTTTCCTAGGATAGCTGACCTTTATTCTGTGCATCTTTTTAGATGGTTAAGCTCTATATTGAATGCTATTCCTTCCCTGCTACACTGTATCATCATAGAATGCTTAAGGTTGGCAGGGACCTCTAGAGGTCATCTAGTCCAACCCCCCTGCACACGCAGGGCCACCTAGAGCACGTGGCAC